>JACYFF010031957.1:76185814-76195885 GCA_017589665.1 Selenicereus undatus | reverse complement strand
ATATATATATATATATATATATATATAAGAAGCACCACAAAGAAGATATATAATAACAACTAGTAAATACAAATGTCTATGTCGGAAAACTTAAAGTGCTAAATTTGAAATTGTTCAAAATAGCCACAACTGTTTTTGATCTATAGCCAGATCAACCGACTAATTAGATTCATATAGGTTCATGCAATCCTGATTATCATTTTGGGAGTTGTGCTCATCATTAGTGTCCAAGTTGGCTGGGTTGGAAGAAACTTCTCCTGGGCCCTTAGGAAACCTCAAAACCTTCTTCACAATACGCTATGTCTTCTCCTGTTTCGTGGCAATTTAGTTTATGACCTCTGCTTGTGCGGTAATACCCTGGTTGAGGTGTTGTGTTTGCTCTTTGGGGTCAAAGTGCTCGATTGATGCCTTGTGTGCTGCCGCTATTCGAGCTGATTTCTTCAACGTGACCCCATCAATGTCGAAACTGTATAGACGATCGTTTTTGTCAAGATTGTCTTGAAGTCAGAGCTGTTCTACAGTCATAGGTGGTAGTTGAGATCCCCTTTGGGTTGCAGCCTCAGTGTAATCCTCCCATTTCTCGTGATACTCCACCTACAAGTTGTTAGTAGCAACACTTTTCAATGTGGGTCCCACTTTCGTAGGATCTGGGGAGGTTCAAATGTAGGCAACTTTACCACTATTGGCATCATTACCCATAAAGAGGCTAATTCCAAAAGACCCATAAAACAAAGTTTCGTGAAAACATTTTATAGAAGAAGGATTTTGTGAAAATATTTTATGGAATGATAAGTAGCGGAGAATGAAATAGGAAGTACTAATAAATCAGGTAGTAGTAACTACATAAACATAAGTACAACATAGTAGGGGAAGGTACTCCTCCTACAAGTTGTCAAAATGTGAAATATTACACTAGAGCGAAAATTATAACATATGAACAATGTCTGAGTTTCAAGTTGAAACTTACAACTTTTTTTTTTCTTTGGTAGATTTCTTATCAAAGAATACTTTATGTTTGGCCTTGAAGTGAGTATCCTTAAATAGATCTTCAAATGTGGGTTATCTACCAACTCTTTGGCCTATAAAAAAATAAAATGTTTTCACTAATCGGGATTGAGCCACATGTATGTAACGAAGGACCAAAACCTTCTAGAGTACTAAATCTATTCTTTTTATTTTGTTCACTTAACTTCTTGAACTTGCCATCCTCATTCTAATGCTTAAGCATATCTTTCCAAACACTAGGTGGTACGTACCCACTCTGGCTTTTTGCTAAACTTCCTAGCATACCCAAGAATGTCCTTAAGGCAGGCAACACCTTTGATCTCAAAGTCACGTTGTATGTGGGTTTCATTGTCCTGATGCCAATAGTATTAGTGTTTTTACAACAAAGTTCAAGTATATTAGTAAAAATTACTTAGCATCGAACAATTTTATGATGATTTTCAAACTTATTTTGCTTGAAACCAACCTTAAACTCATTAAACCATAAGTCTCGTTGGGATTGTGGAACTTCTCTCCATGTGGTCTAAGGATTTAGGTGCTTACATCCAAAGGTTTCCACAATTTGATGAACTACGCCGTTGTATGGAACAAAGCTAAGTACAAAAATATAATTGTTAAAATTAAGTTTCAAGTACACAAATATTTATAGGTAAAGATGATAAAAAAACCTATTTCAAAACAATAGCTAGCTTGCGATAGGAGCATGAACAACAACGATTTTTTTTTTTACCGTTCAACTTTTTTTTTTTTTTGCCCATCTAAAGTACACCACAAATAAACCATAAGCAACACTAATTAAAAAAATAAACATTTTCTTTCAAATTTAGGTCCATTTAAATCACAAATTATTTTTAAATACAAAATTTTAATAACATTTATGTCACATCATCACTAATTACTTACGAACGTTATAACTATTTCATTTACCCAAATAAATATGCTTTATAAATCAAATTAAAAATTAAACTATTTATTACACATCTTATATTCATCAATGACACCAATAACTAATAACTAAATATATTTACTAAACACTTTATATTCACATATTTCAAAAATAAATTTTCACATCCTATTTTACACTACAAAATATAACAATCTAATTAACCAATATACTACAAAAAATAAACTTAACATAACTATTTCATTTATCCAAATAAACATACTTAACAAATCAAACACAAAATTAAACTATTTAGTTCACATTTTATCCAACTAAACATATTTAACCAAAAAATTAAACATACTTGAAATAAACATAATTAACATACTTACAAAAAATTAACATACATAACAAATCAAACAAATTAAAAAATTAACATACTTAACATACTTAGAAAAAATTAACATACATAACAAATCAAACAAAAAATAAACATAGTTAACGTACCTAACAACTCAAAGAAAACAATAATCATATTGAACATACTTGAACTATTTACAAAAATAAACATACTTAGCATACTTAAATCATTTACAAAAATTAAACTATTTACAAAAATAAACATACTTAAGATATGTTATTTCATTTATTCAAATAAACATACTTAACAAATCCAACAAAAAACTAACTTACTCCACATCCATAGTTTTCCACATTCATAATTTACCAAACAAAAGATATCAAACAAATTATACACTTATACTACAAAATTAAATTTCATAAAATTATTATATTTATCCAAATTAATATACTTTTAAAATATAAAAATTTCCATAAAAATATTCAGAAGCACGGCGGCGGTGGCAACAAAGACACCTTCACACCAAAAATAACTCAACCACCATTAAAAACACCAACCAACTCAAAATTTTCAAATTTGAGTAAAAATTACTTCAAAATGAAACATTTACCGGCAAAATAGGTGTGGCAACGAATGGTCACCGATAACGTGGTGTGCTCTCTCACTCTCGGTCACTTTTTCTCTCTCCTCACTCAAAGTCTCACTCGTTCATATCGAAGTGAAGACCTCCCTCGCTTGCGGCCCTTAAACGCATATCTGTTTTTTTTTTTTTTGAAAATTGAGCCAAGTTTTGCGATGGAGATTATGGCTTCGTTGGAATTTTAAATTATGACAGAATCTCATTGGAATTTCCGTCGGAAAACTTAGAAAAATCAGACGGTGTAATTTTTCGATGTAATTTCCATCAGAAATTTTTAGATCTATCGAACTCTGTCTGAGTATCCATCGGATTGTCCAACAGATAATTCATCTCATCACTTTTTTCGTCGGACATGGACTGCATTTTTGTTGTGAGTGCCACATTTTCGTTAGATAACTAAGCATAGGCAAGTTTTGTTAGGTCTAATACTCAAGGCATTAAAAAAAGATATATGAGCAAAAGTATACTACTATTATTGAGTGTGAAAGGAATCAAACTGAGTATGTGTTGGAAGCATGTCTATTTCTGTAAGTTGACAAATAGAGAAACAAAAAAAATGTTGTAGGCGTTCACAAATGGTCTGTTTAATGCTTAACCTTTATGACATTAACAAATTTGAAGTGATGATAGGAGAGACAGGTTTAACTAATAATTATGTGGCCAATAATTATGATGACAGGAACTCTTGAGTTAAAATATTGCTCAATTAGCAGGTTGTGGGGGAGGCAGTGTCTTTCAGAGCGTCATTGCATGCATCATCATATTCGTAAAGTGGGTGCATAATGCTGATAAGGACATCGAGTTTAGTTTGTGATTCACTAACCAGTGAGCGTTAATTGGCATAACTAAAGAAGCTTCAACAGGTTAATATCAGATGTTTTCGTCCAGGTTATCACCTATATCTATGTGTATCTATGAAGCGTTTTTGTACGATATATTGATAAAAAATTCCCTTAATTTTTCAAACTATTATTTAACTCTCATTTTGCCTATTATTGTTATATTCAGGAAAATTTTTGTTATTTAATCCCCTGCGTATGTATTCATGATTGAAAGTGTTAAATTTTCACATTAATTGAGTCATAAGCAAAGAGTCATGCATAGAAGATCAAATGAGATTCCAATCCAAAACCAATTGATCATGGGTGGATCAAAGTGACTCACGAGTTTTTATACATGCTCAGCTCATGTAATTTTGTCAATATGGGACAAATCTCACTTTTACACTCCAACATACTCCGTCATGTATGGGCCACTAACAAGGCCCAAAATGTGTATATAATTTTAAGTCAAATGGGACGGTTGCAACTTAAGATGAAGCAACCTACTCTAATACCATGTCAAATTTTCATATCAATTTGAACATAAAAAAACAGTCATGTATACAATCTCAAATGAGGTTCCAACCTAAAACCAATTAACCATTGGTGGAGTGATTCACAAGCTTATTTACATGCTTAAACCATTTAATGTTGGGGAGATCCAAGGAGGGAGCCCACTTCAACCAAGGTCCATGGCAACAAGCCCAAGTGAGGTTCCATCCTAAAACCAATTGGCAATAGGAGGAGTAACCCACTTGACTTATATACCATGACCCTTCTTTTCAAACTCCTGATGTGAGACTTCTTTACTCATGTGTGACATTCCCAACAATCTCCCCCTCACACATGAGTCTCTTTCACACCACATCAACGCACAAGCTCCCCTTTGAGCGGAAGCCTTTACCAAGGTGTCACAAGCCACCATCATGAGCTTATCCACGCCATCGAGCCACGCTGCAGCACACGTATTACCGCTCGATCAACACCTGTGTGTCACTTCACCAAGCTCGTCCATGGGGTCCACCATGCCACACCTTTTTTGTCACCTAGCTGAACGCACCATCGGCTCTGATACCACTTGTTAGGAAATTAGAGCAAACTGATAGCGGAAGCAATAGGATAAAATAGATATTCAGAAACTTAAAGAAAGATAACAAGAACAAAACAACGACACATAAGATTTACGTGGAAACCCAATGCTGGAAAAAACCACGGATGGCGACGAGCACAATCAATCCACTATATGAGTGGGGAGAATACAAAACGATCACAATCACAACAAGTGATTTGATCCAATAGTAGAATTATAAACTCTCTTGTAATCTCTCTCGCAATTCTCTACCTCTCAATGTGTTTAGGGATTTAGGGATGATTCTAGAGTGATTTTAGATCCTAGGTATGACCCCCTTTTATAGGGTCTAGAAAACCAGGGTTTTACCCTTAGAGACAAACCCTAACCGCTAGGAGAAACTGCGCTTCAAGACAAACCCTAGCCGCCTTTGATTTTGGGCCACGAAACCCAACAACCCAACAATCTCCACCTTGGACTGAAATCTCTAATCACTAACTCTGTAACATCGTCATAGCACACCGAACGGTGATGCCCCCCCAAAAGGGGCAATGCCCCAAAGGGCGCTTAGATACTGTGAATGCCAACTAAGTCCAAGCAATGCTCGAACTTAGCTATAGGTAGAGGCTTGGTTAACATATCTGTAGGATTTTCCGAAGTATAAACCTTTCTTACCACTATTTCCCCTACAACAACTGTATCTCTAACATAGTGATATTTGACACTGATGTGCTTGGTCTTCGAATGGTAGGCATCATTCTTAGTCAGGCAGATAGTACTCTAACTATCAGAAAACACCACAGTGGCAGCATGTGGAACTCCTAGCTCAGTAACGAGGCCCCTCAACCAAGTAGCCTCCTTCACTCCTTCAATAGCAGCAACATACTCAGCCTCTGTAGTAGATAGAGTTGCAATTGACTGAAACGATGCTTTCCAAGAGATAACACTTGTACACATAGTGAAGATATACCCAGATATGGACCTTCTCCTATCAAGGTCACCAGCATAGTCAGAATCAACAAAACCTGTAACATCATATGTAGCAGCTTTGTTCCTATCAAATACCAACCCCCTTTTAATAGTACCCTTCACATAGTGAAGGATCCTCTTCACAGATTCCCAATGATCCTTTCCAGGATTATGCATATACCTACTTACCACACTCACAGCATGTGACAAGTCTGGCCTAGTGCATACCATGGCATACATTAAACTACCAACAACACTAGAATAAGGGACATTAGACATTCTATCTATGTCCTCATCAGATTGTGGACAACACTCAGTAGACAATCTAAAATGTAAAGCAAGGGGTGTGGAAACTGCCATACAGTTATCCATACTAAATCTATCTAGTACTTTTTCAAGGTAATGTCCTTGAGATAAGCACAGCTTACCAGCCTTTCGATCCCTCTGAATCTCCATGCCTAAAATCTTCTTTGCTGCACCTAGGTCCTTCATCTCAAACTCCTCATTGAGTTGAGATTTCAACTTGCTAATCAAGGATTTATCCTTAGAGGCAATCAACATATCGTCAACATACAATGGCAAGTAAATAAAAGAACCATCAGAATATTGTCTAAAATACGCACAATTATCATATCGACTACGTGTGTATCCTTGTGCAATCATGAAGGTGTCAAACCTTTTGTACCACTGCCTAGGAGCCTGCTTAAGTCCGTACAAGGACTTTTTCAATCTACATACCAGTTGTTCCTTCCCAGGAACAACAAAACCTTCGGGTTGCCTCATGTAGATCTCCTCCTCTAACTCCTCATGAAGGAATGCAGTCTTCACATCAAGCTGCTCCAACTCCAGATCAAACAATGCAACAAATGCAAGAAGCACTCTAATGGAGGTATGTCTAACAACAGGTGAAAATACCTCATTATAGTCAATACCTTCTTTCTAATTGCAACTACGAACAACTAGGCGTTCTTTCCACCTTGCATTTTCAACTCCAGGAATACCTTCATTTTTCTTGTAGATCCATTTGGCAGTTAAGGCTCTCCGGCCTTTAGGTAGCTTGCACAGTTCCCAAGTTCGGTTCTTTTGCAAACTCTCCATCTCCTTTTGCATAGCTGGGATCCAATTAGGTGAATTTGGACAGGAGATTGCTTCAGTATAGGTAGAAGGTTCCACACCTTAAGGCACCTCCTCTGCAACTAAAAGTGCATATGCTATCAGTCCCTCATCGTCATTGTAACGAACATGTCTCCTGATCTTCCTTCGAGGACGATCACGAGCTATAGAGTGAACAACCTCCACCTGAGGCTGATCAGAACTGATAGTGTCAAGTTCAGTACCCTGGGCCTCCCTGTTGAGGTGATTAGTAGCTCCACCTTGAACTGCAAAGGTCTCCACTTCTATCTCCATACTGGTATCCTCCTGATCACTTGTACCAGAAGAAGAAACAACAGAATCCTTCCCAGAAGATAACATAGTAGTCTCATTGAAAGTGACATCCCTACTCTGAATGACTTTCTTAGACTTAGGACACCACATGCGGTATCCTTTGGACTCAGAAGCATATCCAAGAAACATACATTTGACAGCCCTAGGGGCTAACTTCCCATTATTCACATGGGCATACACAGGACATCCAAATATTCTCAAACTAGAATAATCAACAGGATTACATGACCATACTTCTTCTAGAATATGAAAATCAATGGAGGTGTGTGGTGAACGATTCACAAAGTAGCAGGCTATAGAAATAGCCTCTGCTCAAAAAGCTTTGCAATCCCAAAGCCCGGCATTTGAAAGCATACATCGAGCTTTCTCCAGTAGAGTCCTGTTGATTCGTTCTGCAACCAAATTTGTTGTGGTTTACCAACCAAAGTCTTTGTGCCTAGCTATGCCATTCATCGTGCAAAACTCTTCAAACTTTGACTCAATGAACTCAAGACCATTGTCAATCCTAAGTTTCTTGATCTTTCTCCCAGTCTGGTTCTCAACCAGAGCCTTGAACTTCTTGAACATGGAGAATGTCTTATTTTTCTGTCTCAAGAAGTAAACCCAAACTTTGCGTGAGAAATCATCAACAAAAGTTAGCATGTAGCGCTTACCTCCAAGAGAATGAACCTTCGAAGGACCCCACATATCAGAATGAATGTAGTCAAGGATCCCCTGAGTACGATGCTTCGCTTTAGAGAAACTCACCCTCTTCTGTTTCCCAAAAACACAGTGATCACAAAAATCAAGCCTACCAGGACCAGCGCTACCCAGACAACCTTTTTTTACTTAGAATGGTCATCCCTTTCTCACTCATATGGCCTAATCTCATGTGCCATAACCTTGTATCATTAGCATCTGCTAATGCTATACCAACTGCAGCTACTCCTGTAACTGTAGTTCCTTGTAGGATGTAGAGACTACCCTGCTGCAGTCCCTTTATTACCACCATGGCTCCCTTTGTCACTTTTAAGACACCATTCTCCATAACAATCCTGCAACCATTAGTCTCAAGAGTACCCAAGGAGATCAAACAACGAGTCATATCAGGTATGTGACAAACCTTAGATAAAGTTCTAACTATACCATCATGGGTTTTAACCTATACAGTACCTATTCCTGCAACTTTGCACTCAGCATCGTTGCCCATAAGTACAATCCCAGTATTAATAGGCTCATAAGTGACAAACCAGTCCCTACGAGGACACATGTGATACGTACAACCAGAATCTAAAACCCAATCATCACCTAACCCCTTTTCAGAGGTGGTGGCCAAAGACATGGTAGTAAGCAATACATCACCATCAGACTCTAACTCTACTACACAATCAACTGTAGCAGTTTTCTCCTTTTCCTCTTTCCCTTTCTTTTTCTTGAGTTTCCAGTAGTTAGCCTGAATATGACCCAATTTACCACAGTAATTGCAGGTCTCATTGGAATAAGGATTCTTAGACTTAGATTGGTTCTTTTTCTTATTACCATTTCCCTTTTGCTCAGTTCTACTCCTAACAACTAATCCCTCAGTCGGATCAGCATGGATATCATGGTCAAATTTCTCCTTAGACAGCATATTAGACTTGACATCCTCAAAAGATATAGTATCAGAATTACTATATAGCATAATCTCCTTAAAGTGTTTATAAGAGGGGGGTAGGGACACAACAAGCAAAATAGCTTTATCCTCATCCTCAATCTTTACATCCAGACTCTCCAAATCAACCAGAATAGAATTAAATTCATTCAAATGTTTTTGAACAGGGGTACCTTCAGCCATACGAAAGGTGTACAACCTTTCCTTCAAACGGATCATGTTGGCTAGACTCTTCGTCATGTAGAGTTCCTCCAACCGAGTCCACATATCCACTGCAATTGCCTTATTGAGCACCTCTCCCAGGACATGTGGTGCCAGGCACAACTGAATGGCTGAAACCGCATTCAACTCCAGTTCTTCCCATTCCTCGTCTGTCAGCGATCCACGCCTCTTCTTTTGGTCTATTACCCATTGTTCGTCAGTCATCTTCTCGGGTTTCACGTGAGGTCCTTGTAGAACCTTCCACAACCCATGCTGGATGAGAACTGCTCTCATCCGCACCTTCCAGAGATTAAAACTAATCTCCCTATCAAATTTTTGAATATCAACCTTCATAATTGAAGACATCCTAAACCAAAGCTCTAATACCACTTGTTAGGAAATTAGAGCAAACTAATAGCGGACGCAATAGGATGAAACAGATATTCTGAAACTTAAAGAAAGATAACAAGAACAAAACAACGACACACAAGATTTACGTGGAAACCCAATGCAGGAAAAAACCACGGACGACGACGAGCACAATCAATCCACTATATGAGTAGGGAGAATACAAAACGATCACAATCACAACAAGTGATTTCATCCAACAACAGAATTACAAACTTTCTTGTAATCTCTCTTACAATTCTCTACCTCTCAATGTGTTTAGGGATTCAGGCATGATTCTGGAGTGATTTTAGATCCTAGGTATGACCCCCTTTTATAGGGTCTAGAAAACCAAGGTTTTACTCTTAGAGACAAACCCTAGCCGCTAGGAGAAACTGCGCTTCAAGACAAACCCTAGCCGCCTTTGATTTTGGGCCACAAAACCCAACAACCTAACATTTAATTTCGTCAATATAGAAGAAACCCCATTTTTACACTCTAACAGAAAGAAATGGTAAGCACGACCTATGGATATAAGGACAAAATGTTTAGCCATCCACAATGAATAACACTCCAAAACCAAAAGAAGGCATTTGATAGATATAGAAGGTGAGTCTTTTGATTTTGCGGGTACTAATTTTAGCACAACGTAAAAATTT
>JACYFF010031957.1:76110453-76185414 GCA_017589665.1 Selenicereus undatus | reverse complement strand
TATATATATATATATATATATATATAGACATACACACACACACACACGAGCACGCGCGCGCACGCACACACTGCTCTATAATCATAATATATGTTACTCTCCATGTAGTTCACTACTATAATTTACCATTGCTAAGTATAATGACCAAGCGTGCTAACAAACAAATTCATGCAAAAGCATGTGTAATAATGTTGGAATATAAACTTGTAGCAACAAGCTAAATTGTGTGTTACTTGTATTAACTTAAAATTTATGATATTATTTATCAAATTTTAAAAAGAAAGATTTTTTTGGGGGGAACAAGGTTAAATATACAACATCTAAATAGCCATTCTCTCAAAAGATCTACATATGTTGGAAATCGAACCCAATGGACCTCCTATGCAAGCTAACCCGATGGACTAAAGTACTGAGAAAGAAGTAACACAAACACCCAACAAAGCCAACTAGTGGTGTGACCTTAAGAAAAGAAAATACAAACACAAACAAAGGATCACGCCCAACAGAGACATGGCACTTGAAAAAATAAAGGGAAAAAAATTACCGACACATACATCAGACTGGACCTAACCTGAAAAAAAAGAAAACACAATCTTAATCATTGAACCAGAACCATAAAAGGTTTGGTCTCACGCACAGGAAATATAACCTAAATTTTGCATGACACAAGTGTATGACTTGGACAAAGCTTAGACGACTCCCTTTGGACAACTACCTTATTATCACAACTGAAGTTGAAGAAGACCCAAAAAAGTTGTCTTTGCCTTAACATGTATGGGCGTAGAACTTGACAATTTTTGGGGAAGAAAGCTAGCTCTCCTTGTTAGTTTGCCTTGATGTTACACAGTTACAATGGCCGAATAATATACATGACTTCCTCCCTCATCAGCCGCCAACCCCAGCCCCCAACCCTTGCTTGGCAAATAAGTTACGTTGGAGATAAGATTTTATCTCAAAATAAAAGACAAGAGCTAGGAAAAATAATCACAAAGACATGTACAAGATATTATTCCTAATATTACACATTATCTTAACACCCCCTCCTAACTTGCTTTTCAAAAACTAGAACTGAATTTTTCCATGGGCCTTGGTCATGATGTCAGCAGGCTAAAGTGTAGCACCGAGGTGGGAAAGTGTAAGATCACCAAACTATAGCCTTTCTCGAACGAAATGACAGTCGATCTCGATATGTTTCGTACGTTCATGGAACACTTAATGGTTGGCAATATGAATGGCTGTTTGATTGTCACAGAACCTTTGCATGCCATGAGTGTGGAATACCCGTAAGGATGCAAGAAAAGTTTTTAGCCATATGAGCTTATTAGTTAAGGCTAACATGGATCTATCTTCTGCCTTGGCTGAAGATCGAGAAACGGTAACTTGCTTTCTAGTTTTCCAGGAGACAGGCAAAAGCCTCTAACTATTACACAATAACCGGTTAAGGACCTTCTGGTGAGCGGGCAGGTGCCCCAATCAGAGTCATAATAAGCAAGGACGTTCTAATCATCAGTGGTTGATAATAGTATGCAATTTCGTATAGTTCCTTTCAAATATCGTATCACTCTCCTAGCGGTATCATGTGTTCAACCCGAGGCACTTGCATAAATTGGGACAAAATATGCACAACATAACTCAAGTTCGGTCGAGTAATAGTCAAATAGATATACCGACAATTAATCTGTGACATTGACTTGCATCATTTCGCAATGACCCATTAGCTAAGGCTAGTTTATGATTCTCTTCAAGTGGGAAATTAGCAGGCTTGGTCCGTAGGAGTCTGCACTCATCGACAATTTCCATATTTTCTCTTACTTAGGAACAGTCCCTATGGCTCACGAGCCACGTCAATGCCAGGAAAGTATTTTAGAAGGCCAAGGTCCTTAACGCTAAAACAATCATTCAAATAAGTCTTGAATGTGTTAACATGCTTCAGTGTTGTTTCTGACAAGAACAATATTGTCAAGCTAGACTAACAAAGCCATCAAAGTATCACCTTTTCTGTAAGTGAAGAGAGAATAATCTACATATGATCGAGTAAATCCATACTCACAAAGATTAGATAAGAGTTTGGTGAACCATTGTTGGGGTGCTTGCCGTAACCCATATAGTGACTTCTGAAGCTTATAAACTTGGTTAGGCCATCCACAAGTGAATCTAGGCGGCATGCTCCTGTAGACTTCTTCCTTAAGATCGCCATGCAGGAATGTGTTGTTTACATCCGTCTGGTGTAACTCCTAGCTTTTTGCAACAACTATAGTGAGAAAACAATGAACACTAGTATTTTTCGCGATTGGGGGGGGGGGGGGAAGTCTCATTATAATCAAAGCTCTCCACTTGGTGATCCCCATGAATGACCACACGAGCTCTAAAACACTAAACTAAACCATCGAAATTGTACTTGACTCGGTAGATACATTTGCAACTAATTGGTTTCTTTATGCGTGGTAAATCTGTAATGTCCCAAGTACGATTTTTCTCCAATGCACAAATTTCCTCCCTCATGGCCTACCTCCAATGATGATCTTTAACTGCTTCATGGTAAAACTTAGGCTCAACAACTTTAGTAATAGTAGCAATAAAATTTTGATGAGTAACAGAGAAATTATTACAAGTGACATAATTAGTGATTGGATATTGTGTACCCGAGGAGCCGTTTTGGAGAGGGTTGGCTGGCCGAGAGGGGTCTGTTGGGCTGGCATGATAACATAGATATTCTTCCAGACGGGCTGGGCTACGGTGCTCTCGTCCGCTGCGTTTGGGCTGGTCAGCTAGACCTTAAGTTGCAGCAGGTTTGGTCTGAATCCGGGTTGCGTTGGGTACTGTTGCAGCTGGAGGTACGATGGGCTCGAAGCTGTGGTATTGGCTGTGCAGGCGTGGCAACTAGGGTACGGCCACTTGACTACTCACGTCGCCCCTTCTTCTAGAGCCTGTTCAATTGTGAACATATATCTTGCGACCCAGAATGTGGTGTTGATTGTTCCAATGTCCTAAATATGAAAATTGCATCTTGGAACACAACATCATGGCTTGTAAAAATTTTCTCGGCCCCAAGGTCATACACTTTGTATCCCTTTCTCCTAAAGGGATAGCCAACAAACACACATATGTGGCTTCAAGAGGCAAATTTTATCATTGGTTCGTAGTTTGTTTTGCATATAACATAAGCTCCCAAAAACTCGGATATGGCCATAAGATGGTTGTTGATTGTAAATCACCTCATACGAAGTCTTCCCTTTAAGTAACTGACTTGGAGTCCTATTTATGAGATAGACCGCCAAAAGGACACAAAATTGAATAGGCAGGTTGGCTTGGAAGCGTAGGGCCCTAGCAACATTTAAGACGTGCAATGTTTACGTTCAACCCTATCGTTTTGTTGGGAAGTAGCCATGCAACTTGTGTGTTGAATCATACCATTCTTAGCACAAAATTGGAGCATAAGGTAAGATGTAAATTTAAACTCGTTGTCACTTCTAACTATTTTAATGCTTCTTCTGAATTGAGTTTTAATAATGGCCATAAACCTTTTTAGTAGACTACTAGTTTAACTTCTATCCTTCATTAAGTATACCCAAGTAGCCCAAGTAACATCATTCACAATAGTTAGAAAATAATGAGCTCCACAAAAGAAGGCTTCCCTATAAGGACCCCCAATATCGCAATGAATTAAATCAAATAAACCATCTGCTTTGCTTTAACTATGAAAAAACTGGCACCGAGTTAGTTTGGCTCTAAAACAAATATCACAATGACCCAATTTATTGTCGTTCATATTGACTCCTAAATGGCTAGACAGAAAACTTAGAACTTCACTGGATTGACGCCCCAAACGAGAGTGCCATAAATGAGTGACATCAATGGCATTAACTTGAACCTTTTCTTATGGCACCCCTTTGTAGTAATAAACCCCTCCTAGTGCTTCACCTACTCCAATCATGACCCTCAAAGTGCAATCCTGCAAATGGAAATATCATCATAAAATGTCATAAAATAATTCAAATCTCTAGATACTTGACTAACTGAAATTAAATTGTAATGTAAATCAGGGCCATATAACACATTGCTAAGTTTCATAGTGCTTCCTAAGGTGATCGTGCCCTTCTTATTGGTTATGGACTCCTTACGATTCGGCAATTCCACACCAATAGGCACCACACCCCGGATTTCATTAAGTAAATTTAAGTTAGCAGTCATACGACAAGAAGCTCCACTATTGAGCATCCAAAGAGCTTTACTTGATCGTGTCTCATAGCCCAATTTTGGGGTGTCAATCAATCTTAAGAGTCGTTGTACCTGTTCTGAGGAAAGTCCAAGTATGACCACCTGATTAGCTGACGAAGTTGCTTCCCTGCTGCCCGTGTCTGGCACTGCCTTGGTCACAACTGCATGAGCCGCTTCTCACCCCACCCTGTGACCACGACGATAGCCTCCTCTCCCTTACGACTGCTACACCCATGCCCTCTGCCATGATCGCGCCTGGCCCAATGGGTCGAGTAGCCGAAGAGTTCGTAATAAGTGGCCTCCTTGCGTCCGCATCGGCCATAATGCTTACAACTCCCTTTTTTGGCCATCATGGCATGCTCTGTTGCCGCAAAGGCCATGGCTTGCTCGACACGAACATCCCATATAATCGTTAATTTTTTGTGGTTCTCCTCTTGCTGAAACATATTGAAAATTTTGGGGTAGAGGGTCTAAGGCGAGTACTTGGCTCCAAACCATACAGTACGATGCATTGCCTAATCCCATTAAGAATTGATGTTCATCCATACTACTTTTCCATTAACCTCACATTCACACTTTCCATACGTATGACTGTGAACTTTGCTAGTTCATTCCACATGCCCAACAATTTGGTGAAGAATTCAACCACCTCGAGCCCCCCTGTTTGCAAGCCGTTATCTGAGTTTTGAGTTGTGAGATTTTGGGGCATGAGCGATTGCATATCGTCTTTTTAAGTTATCCCACATAGCCTTGGCCGTTTTTGCATAGGCCACACTAGCACGCAATTTTGGATCTATCACGTTGATGATCCAAGAGCATACTAAGGAATTAACCATGTCCCAAGCATTGAATTAGCTTGGATCTTCACCCTCCTTAATTGTTGGCTTTGTTAGGGTTACATCTATAACCCCTAACTGTTTCTTTGCTTTGAGTGCACTTCTTATGGCTTGTTACCATAACTCATAATTATTGCTGTTAAAATTAATTGTCGTGATGAGTACTTCAGGTCCATCACTAGGATGAACAACATATGGTGATTGACTATCAATCACTAACTTCTTTCCATATATAATGATTTTTTATTTGATTCATTTTTATTTTTTTTTGAGTTCAGAGCTTTGACACCATATAGAACTTGATAATTTTGGGGAAGAAAGCAAGTTCTCCTTATTAATTTGCCTTGATATTACACAGTTACAATGGTCGAATAATACATATGACTTCCTCCCTTATCACATGCCTAACCCTAGCTGCCATTCCTTGTTTGGCCAATAAGGTACACGTTGGAGATAAGATTTTATCCCAAAAATAAAAGATAAGAGCTAGGAAAAATAATCACAATGATATGCCTTAGATATTGTTTCCTAATATTACAGATTATCTTAACAAGAATAAATTACTTTTCGGTGCACTGAGGTTTGGTATAATGATTTTCGAAACTCACTTTTTTAGGTAAATATTTCTGGGACTATGTAGGTTTAGGTAATTAATTTTTGGGGGACAAATAATTCTATTTGTAACCCTCAACTTTCTTATATTGCGAATTGGTCCCTGATATCCAAATATGACTCTTTTTAGTGTTTTTTCTTCTTATAATGACTTTACTAGTACTAGTTATCATAATCTACCACTTATATCTTAAATATTATATTTTCTGTGATTAGCGGCCCACCATGCTTAGCAAAAATAATTAAAACTTAATTAGAGAGTTTCGACCACTACCTGAACTTAATCGATGTTGGACTCCGGCGTTCCTCTAGCTTCCGGGTTATAGAGATTACTAATCTCAACCCCACCTTCCTTAGATCAGGCACAACACTGATCTGTTTTGTTTCCTACCTCGGACCGCAGTCACTAATCAAATTTTTAATCTTTTTCAATGATAGTGGATCTTTAATCAAGAAGTTATAATATTTAAGACATAAGGTTCAATTGAATAATGTTCCCTATTGGGAAACTTCTTTTATTGAAAGCTTAAAGGTGGAAATATTATTGTAAAACCCCATAAATCCGATTTGAGAAATTATGTCCAGTTGGACCCACTTAGACCCAAATCAATGGCAAATGAGTCCTCATGGAATTTTCTAATAAAAAAAATTACATTTTTGGAAGTTTTAAAATCTCCAAAATTTCCCTTTTGATTTCTTGTCTATAAAATCCACTGTTACTACTATTATAATTTTATTATTATTGTTATTAACATTTTTTTATTATTATTATTCAAAAAAAAAAATAGAAACCCTACTTTACCCTCTTCAGCTGCCTCCCTCACAGAAAAAAAAAATAATTTTGAAATCAAAATTTTCCCCCTTTTATTTTGCACGTACAAACCCCCAAACCCAAAACCCTAACTCTCTCTCTCTCTCTCTCTCCCCCTCTCTCTCTCAACTCCCTCACTGCCACCGGACCACCACCGCCACTACGCCCCCGTAGCCATGCCGCCACCACCTCTCCCCACGGCCATCCTCCTTGTCTTGGTAAAGTTTACACAAAAGGGGGATGCTTGAGATCCATGCATCCCCATGCATCAAAAGAAAATTTTTCACTCTTAACTTCTTTTTCTTTTTGTGATTTTCATGATCTTTTTGAATGAGAGTTTTGATTTAAATTTATTGTTCTCTCAGCTTTTTCTCCGTTGAATTTGAGCAAGGCGGAAATCCCATTGAACTAACCCCGGTTTCGACTCAAGGTGCGGAGCAGTGAACTTGCTTAAGTAACTGAGCCCGTAAATTATACGGTATCCAGGTAACAATTATGCCCTAACCCTAGTGTATGAACTCATGAATGTTTTGGAACTTGAGTAAAAATTTCTGGCATTTCTTTTCAAAACTGAAGGAACACTGGTGTATGAAATGAAAGTGACTGCATGATGAAAACTGCATGTTGTGTTATGTCTGGAAGTTGAAACTTACCATGTCATGAGAGTTGAAATTTATTTCGATTGTGTGTGAAATTCCTGGATTTCTATTGCGAGTTCTGTGGGGGAAGGTGTTTGAATATGAACGAACTGATTATGCTAAGTTTACCTTCGGTACGATGTAAGGACTCATTAATTAAAAAGAACTGAATGGGGTGAGTTAAATAGACTTGGATTGATTGAAGGCCATTGCGTTCCCCGGGTGACAAGTGCATGCATGTGAGCGGCCACGTACTCGGTTGAGACATGGGCCAGGACTATTGGTAACCATCCATAACGGTGGTAGGATAAGAAAAGATAAGCGGTAACTGCCTGAGAAGCGATAGGCCAGGAATGAGTAAGTGGCTGCGCTATGTCGGAGCGCAAGCCATGAGACCCACTGGGGTTGCTCACCCAAACGTTCACTGGAACAGATGCAGTTTGAATTAAATTGTGGAATTATGATTTTGAAAGTGATGATCAAGGAAGATTGTGATAATGGGTTGTGTGCTTGGGAGACGTATCGTTGCCCCCTTCCCTTAAATGTTTTCAAAATGGATTTGTGTGCGTGTTTGACTGTTAGGGGTGCTTGTTACTGAGTTTATCTCACTGTTATAAAATATTTTGTTTTTAGGTGATCTAGCTATGCTTGGGGCTGGGGACTCGAAAGTAGGGCGAGACTCGAATGCGGAATATGAATGAAATGAATGATAGAATTTGTAATAGATAATAGTTGATTTAATTTGTGATGTTAAAGTTTTGAACACTGTAAGGCTGACTTTTTTTGCGAAGACTTGGTATTAATTATTAGACTTGATATCCACCCTAGTGTTTCCAAGAAGGAAACACGACGGTAACACCCTGTTTAGGTTTCTGCTGCATTTTCGTTATTAATGGTGTTTAATAAAGAATTAGAGATATGGGGGTGTTACAATTACAATGGAAAGTTTTGAAGAGGGACATAAGCTAAGATCATTAGAGATGCTTCCTAATGGAGAATCCCTACTTCTCTTTTGCTCAAGAATGCTCAAATGACTGTGTGCCCTTCTCATCACTCGACTCCCCCTTTTTATAGAGGGTTTGGGGTACATAGGATGCCCTAATGGCCCCAGTATAGAAATTTTTTTTTCACATGGCTACAGTATACACTAATGGCTACAGTACACTGCTTTATTTTACAGATCAGACACTTGTCAAAATAGTACAGTAATGGGGCTCCATTTTTTAGATATAACTAGACTAGTCATCATTATTGAGATCCTGCATGCCTCCATCTCCAATTATATTTTTTAGACCATCATTATCTGGATAATCATCAAAACCTTTGTCTAATTGAAGATGCTCTGGATCCCATTTCTAAAACAACTCAAGAAGATATTTCTTTTCTTTTTCTGATATGAATTTTTCAGCTCCAACGTCAAACAGATAATCAAAAACATGTTCTGACACTGCTCCTTCTAAATTCATGTATTCTTTAAATTCATTACCATAGGCAAAAGTAGTGCTTCCACAATGCATTAATGTTTTTCCCTTTACAATCAATGCCCAACATTGATGATAAATGTTGAAAAATCCAATGGCTCTTGCTAAAGCAATCAGTAACTAGATGCACTGGTTGTTTAGAAATCCATTCTTGCCGTTGATCATCAAGATTGTCGTAATCAACAATCTGAATAAGATAATGAGCTGGCTTGACTTTTTCATTTTCATATTCGATTAATGCGCTATACACTTCCAAATTTACGTATCTGCGAACTAGGACTTTTGTTTGACCATTAGGAGATGTAAGAATCCAATGGATCCTTCTGAACATGCATTGCTAAAATTTTGTTAGTTTTGAGAAAAATGGGAACTTTGGATCTGGGATTTCTATAAAGTAAAGTACAATTCCCGTATTCCCAGGCTTTAAAGACAGGGTCATTTGGAGATAATGAATTTGCTGAAAAGCCAACACCAGATTTGTCGAAAAAATATAACGTTGTACCCTAAGATTCCCAAATATCATATGAATAATGATGGTAAAAGTTGATGCAGGCTGCATACCACTCATGGAACCATTTTTCTCAAACATGAGAACTTATTTTTTTCTTGGATATCATAAGGACACTGTAGGTAATTAATTTGTAACTCTAGAAGGGAAAATCTTTGGGTCATTAGGTAGGCAGTAGATAGTACACCAAAATGTGATCTACTTTTTGTATGAAATTCTAGGTTATCAATAAGGACTTTACAAGAAGGCGAAACCCGTTCTAATAGGAATGGCATTTCATTAAGGATTTCCTCCTTTTCTGGCAAGAGGTCTGCCTTGATTATCACCATTGGCGAGTTCTTGAGTTAGACTGTCTGCCAGAGAGTTCTTCGATCCCTGTATATGTTTAATAGAGAAGGAAAACTGGCTAAGCCATAATTGCCAAAGCAAGAGTCGCCCTTGCGCTTGCATATTTGACAAATTGTTTTCCACAAAATCAAGTATTCCTTTACAATCAGTTCGAATAAGGAAAGGTTTTGGGGCTAAAAAGATTAAGAACTTTTCAGTTCCCCTTATGACTGCAAGTATTTCTTTTTTCATCGTGGGATAGTTGCATTCTGCCGTATTAAAGCTTTCATTGCAATATTTGTAGAGTTTTTCTCCTTATTTGATTTTGAGTATTGGGGTCCAATGCTCATTGCTAGCATCTGTCTCAAGAACTAAATCATCTCCTTCATTAGGCAAATTAAGAACAACAAGATTTTTACACATCCTTTTGAAATTCTGAACTATGTTTGTATCATTAGTGGTCCATGTCCAACTTACTTCTTTCTTGAGTTTTCGTTGCAACGTCTGTCTTAGTTTAGCTAAATCTTTAATAAAATCTAAAGCATAGGTAAGACATCAAGAAACCTTTCTAGCTGGTTCTTATCTTCAATTTTTTCAGAAAAATTTTCTATTTTTTCCAGAATGTGTTTTTGTAGAATAATCTGTCCAGCTTTAATCTCTAGGTGGAAGAACTCAAATTCTTGTTCAACATAAATGCACTTATTTTTTTACCCAATATAATATCATGATTGATGCATCTTTGGGTGACGGCTAAGACATCATCTTTGTGTTATTCTATGGTTTTGGAAAAGACAAGGATATCATAAATGTAAACTAAACAACAACAATTAAGGTCTTTGAAGATGTTATCCATTCTTCTCTGGAATATTTGAGGTTCATTTTTAAGATTGAATGTCATTAGTATCAGTTCATAATGTCCTTGCGGGGCACTAAAAGTAGTTGAAGAAATACTTTCCTCATCCATTTTTATCTACCAATAATCACTTTTTGCAATCAATTTTTGAGAACCAAGAAGCGCCTTGAATTCTATTGAAAAGGACTATTTTATTAGGAATGTAATACCCATCAAAGATAATATTTTCATTAAGCTTTTTATAATTGATCACCATTCTTGCTTTTCCTCTTTTTTATTCTGTATGATTTCTTACCATGAAAGCGAGACTAGTTTGAAGACTCTTGATATTCCTAATTAATCCTTTATCCAGAAGTTCTTTGATTTATTTATAGAATTCATGGATATCTTGGTGTGTATACACCATCTGTTTGACTCAGGTAATAGTGTTGGGGTTTAATAGAGTGATTTTAGCAAATGTTTTGTCTTTATCCCAAACTTTTAGTGGATTATCAGAGTAGAGTTCTTTACATAATTTTTCTTGTTGTTTGACAATCTACTCTTTAATAGATAACTCGACTAGTGAAATTGTTAATGTTACTTCCCATTGTGCCAGCATTACCATCTCACCATGCCGGCTGAGTGTAAATTCAATTTTCTGATGAGTGTAAACCTTATTTAATTTTTCAATAGGAACTGAGTGACCATTAATTGTGAATATTATCTGGTTTATGGTCTATGTGCATGAGGAATATAATCTCTGAAAGTTATTTCCAATAATCATATCATGAGAGGGTTGGTCAGTAGCCCATAGAACTGGTATAATGCATTGAACTCCTCCCAATTCCATGAATAACCCTTCTATTGCTTCATTGTGACTCATGATGCTACTATCTGCTATGTTCAGTTGTAAAGGATTTTTAGCTTTTCTCCACATAAACTCTGGAAATAATGATCTTTTCCCAAAGCATACAGAACAACCACTGTCAATGTAGGCGCACAACTCATATTTATTGTATCCTTCTAAACATAACTTTATTGGGATATAGATGCTATTGGGATTTGTATTGGTAGTTTCATAGTGTATCTCCATAATCATGTTTTTGACTAATTCATCCTCATAGATTGGTTCACTAACAGTTATAGTTTTATACCCAAAGACCTTTCTTTCTAGACTCATACTTCGATTTACACTGGGTCTTACAGATTCAAAACTCATTCTACTCATTTCACAGGTCAGGCTAATTGTATTATCTTCTTTAGGCTCTTCTTTAGCTAATAAAGATCCTTCTCTCCAATCTGATCGTGTACTCATGCTTCTTAATAATCAACGTTTAATAGTGATTTTGCCTTCCTCATTGATTTTTTTTTATATTTTTCTTATTGATGTTTATAAGGTTGGTGAAGTTAAATATCCATGAACGATCAATCTTTATCTCTTGCAGATTGGATTTAATCCTTTGGATTTTTTGCAAAGGGGTAGGGCTCTCAAATTTTTCTGCCTCTATCATGGTGACCTTAGTCTTTGGATCTATAGTATTATCTAATTTGTAAATAATTTTTCAGAATATCCTTAATGGATATCCTCCTCTTTTCATGTCCATTCCAACTATTTTTATCTTAAGGGATATGAAGTTTTTAGCAAACTCATCTTTTAGACTCACATAATATCCAGGTCTACAATTAAACCCTACAAATCCATTACATAAGTTAGTCTTTATGCATGTAATAATTTGATTATTGAACTTGGTATGCCTAATATCACAGAGCAAAGCATAGAGATCAATATCTTTACCATAATATTGTAATGGAGTGATTTGAACTTGGACACTTTCAACATGGATATATCTATAGTTTCTATCTTTGTTATGTTTAAGGATGTTTTCCCAATTAGTGAGATTAACTTCTCTCACATCATACTCACAATCTTTTATTTCTAGATCTCCTTCCATCATTTCACATACGTATTTGCTTTTTAATTAAAAGATAGATTTTTTATAGATTATGTCTTTCTGGATTATGGGAAGAACCCAATCTCCTTTGACTTCTTCATTATCATTGTCCACAATAAACTCTCATCCTTGAAGATCACCAAGACTAATTGAGCCACTTTCCATCATATGACTTGTTTCTTCATAATCACTTTCTTCATATTCATTGTCCATTATAATTTCAACAATCCCTTTGTTGTTACTTAGGGCCAGGTCTAATGCTTCGTCTTCACTAAGCTCAATATAATCTAGGCTATCCAAGGTTTCAATAAGCTTGTCATTCTTCTAATTTTTGCATTCATTAGCATAATGTCATACTTCTCCACATGTACAGCATTTGCAGTTATTTTTCTTGTAGGACAATAAGCTAATTTCCTAAAAAATCTTCGGTTTTCAGGACTTGGTTTATTATAATATTTTCTTCTATATTTCTCACCCCTTTGCTTGCTAAAGCTCTTTTTCTTGTAGAATTTTCTTTTTCTTCTTTTTTCAGGTTCTTTTCCCCATTGGTGAGGTGAATCCCAACAAGTTAGGAATTGCTTCTTAATTTTCTTTTGCTTTTGGAGATCAATGTTCAAATATTTCTTCTTTATTTTGTGCTCCATCTATATTTAAGACATATCCTGTCTAACTAATTAGGGTAAGGCCAACTTCTTGAAAAGTTGTAGTTTTCCTTGGGATAAACCCGAAGGAAAAATTGGTTGTTCATCTGGCTGAAACATACCTAGGTCTTAGGAAATGAATATTTCTCCTAGAGGGTTCACCGAATTCCTCTGGCTTAGGAACAACATTGTTAACTAGATTAGTCTCTATTTCTCCTAAGTTGAGTTCTTCTCCAATTTTATTAATCTCATCTTCAATAGTCATTTTACCATATTTTTTTTTTATGTAATTTGCTTTTTGTTTCTTCTAAAGGTAACATATTAAGATATTCTAGTTTAATGATGTTCATCTGCTGATATGTTTCTTGTTCTAATAAGGATTTTTGTTTTTTGGGCTTTGGAAAGGATATTTATGCTAAAATGGAGTACTAATATTAGAAGTTGATTTTCCACTATGCCTTACTTCGTTAACAAGAGAAAGGTGAATTATCGATAATTGCTTCTTAAGTTCGTTGATTTCAGTCTTAATTTTAGCTAATTCTGCTTTTAATTCTAAAACTATATAAGTGATATAGTTTAACTGAGATGCTATTGGAGAAAGACCTTCCGGTGAGTGAGCAATATGTGAATAATTTGGTCCAGGGCAAGTAGGTGATGATTCTAGCATTAATCACAGTTAATCACAGCTAATTAACTTAATTAATCTTTAATTAGCCGAATTATTTTAATTATTTTTGATCACTTGGCTCTGATACCCGTTAAAAGAGGGCATTGAGTAGTACTTATGAGCAAAAAACCATATACACAAATTTTTATTTTTTGAAAGTAATTTTTTAAGGATTTGGATTAGTTGTGCAAATATAAGAAACTTATGGTCCTTGGTGCAATTTTAAAAAAGATAATTTTGGTCAAATTAGGTCCCAAAAAATATTTACCCAAAGTTGGACGAACTAATAATTATTTATCAGAAAATATGAGTCTAGGAAATTATTTGCGCTAACCCCAATGGTCCAAAAGATAATTTTTTTTCTCTTAACAATGGGTCACTCTCATGTGATGAAACCATTTGTGATGTATAGTTTCGGAGGGAAAAACTCACAAAAACATAAACAATTGATTATCAAAAGAAATGGAGGTGATGAAACCGAAATGCAAGGAAGAAAACAAGAGTTTGGATAATCAAGTGAACTTTCAAGGGATAATCCTAAGAGCCACCCTTGGAGAAACACTTGGGCAATCTCTTTAGATCAACTAGTTACAGAATTTAATCACCTTCTAGTTGAGATAAAGAGACCTAGAGACTCACTTGAGTTGCCAAACTCAAGATACAACACTAGGAGTTTTAATGGAGAGAGTTTTTCTAACTCACAAAATTCATATATCTCGAAAGTTGATTGCTTGAAATGATTCTAAACTATGGCCCTTACATAGTAGAGGCGTTACACACGAAAAGGTAGAAGAAAAACAAATGAAAAGGTGTGAAGAAAGCAAGTAAATGTGCTGTAGCTATATTCGGATGCACCAAGGGGGAAGAGGTGTGTCTCTTGATGTCTTTTGGTGTGAAAAACGTGTAGCAGCAAAAAGGATTCATGCACGCATCATTCTCACACGTCTTGGCCTTGATAGAGGTGTTAGGACACGTTTTTGGAAGAGGCATAAGCAGCAAGAGCCGTAATTACAAGCATTCACACACCTTCACGCGTTTTGCATTAAATGCATTCACACCCGCAACAACCCCAACTTCAAACAAGCATATCTCTCTGGTTTGTGATCAAATTTAATGATTATTGATTCATTGGAAAGCTTAGGATGTCTAGTTTCTAGGGAATGTGGTTTCATTGCATTTGGATTATCTGTTCAAAAGTTATGGGCCAAAGAGTGGAGACTGCCCAAAACTGACCTGCATTTTAATATCCGATTTTGTGGGCTGAACTTGACCAACCAAATGAAGTCCAAATTGTATGAAACTTGATTTTTTGGAAATCTAACATCTTGAAATTCAAATCCATTAAAAAATATCAGACTTAAACCTTGAGGATGCTTGATGAAGTTTGCACACAAAAACGGGTTAGTGCTGGAACGAACCCTTTGCCCTGCAATTTCAAAGCTTTAACAAAACTTGGATGAATTATCCATCCTTTAACCAGCATAATAAGATTACCTAATTTATTTTCTTTCATTTAAATCAAAGGGCATGGTAGGATTTCCATCAATTTGTGCCAAAGAGTCTTAGTTTTCCAAGCTAGAATTCGCAAAGACTTTAAATAAGCCAACTTGGATTGAGATAACTCCCCGCCTCCTGCAACTATAACGGATGAACTCCTATCCTTGGATTGAAAAAAGAATTATATAGTTGAATAGTGGGGGGGGTGTGATTACATATAAATTGTGTGAAATCACCTTTCATTCATAAATTTTTACTATTATAAAATTTAAGCATATAATATGTCTCCACAAATAGAGTTAATCTGATTAAGATCTCATTTGTATTCGTTAGCATAGCTAACGAATACTAAAGCTACAAAATTCATAATTAATTATAATTATTGAAAGTTTGGTGATTTAAAATGATATAATACATTAGTTTTGACCAAGAAAAGACGCTTAAAAAATGTCTTGTAATGACATATGTCATCACTCAAACTTATAAGGCTAAAAAATTATCACAGTGGCGTAGATATCTCAACATGTTTTATTGTTGCCATTCATATTGAAAGTACAAGAGGGGAGAACTCAACATTTTAGCAATTAACTAGAAGTAATTCTCTTCTTTTGCTCTCATATGCTAGCCAAAAAAGGATGAGAGAGGAAAAGAAGATACTTTAAACATTAAGCACAACTCTTTTTTTTTTTTTTGATGTAATGCAAATAAGATAACAAAAGTCTGACATTGACAAAATTATTTTTTTAAAAAAGGCTACTTTGTGGAAGTAGGATCAAGCACATAGGCATCAAGGTAAGAAACTCAATTTTACATAAGATGCAATCATCTAATCTATTGGAACATATAGTTTTGAGGGTGGTATTATATATAGCTACAACCACTAAACATATATTTGATTGTATCATTAGACTTGACTTAAACCCAACAACTAATTTTGTACTTGAAAATATCAAGTAATTAACAAGATTAGCAATGACAAAGATAATATTCGAAATTAATTTGCATCTTAAACCATTTGTAGCTTAGCCATTATCCTCAAAACGATTTTACCAAAGTTAAGGTGCAAATTTCATACGGGAGCCGTTTCATAGGATTAACATGCTGTTAACATCCGGGTGCACTTCTAGACAATTAACTTAAAGTACTTGAATCAGTGCCCAAAGATGTTTACATTGTAGGGTTATAAGATACACAAGTGTGTGTAAACATAAGGTTTGTGTTTAGGATATTGAATTAGAAGAATATATGTATTTTCTTTCAGGTACTGGCGTGATAGAGAGATGAAATTACTTTTGCAATTTTTTGCTCTAAATGATCAAGACAAGTTGAATATTTCTTGCCTTCTTCACCTCTTAGCCATGCACTTTATATGAGCAAAAGAACGAAAAACTAGGTCAACAATATCATGGGTATTCTCTCACTTAGGTATCCTACTTGATGACAAAGAAGTAAGATACATTATCAACTTTCAACAACATCACACTAAACTTTGACAAGAATGTAGGTACTTCATCAACTTCCATTGTTAGTTTAATAGCCTCAAATTTTGATTTTTCCAAACAATCCCCCACAAAAATCAAAGTTTGATTAGGAGATATAAATATGTTTGGGCATAAAGAAATTAATGTGCCAATACCAATGTCTCATGACTTGAATTGAACCTAGTGGCACCAAGTTTAAAGACAAACATCCCACCAAATGACCAACATCTTGAACTTGATATAGAGGTATCAGTCCACCCCCTGGGCACACATTAATTTCAAATATTCTCATATTCCACGGTCTTGCACCTTATACTGGCCAAGCGCCACTCCTAGTAACTAATAGGTTCTCAAGGAACTCGAACCGTACCAACCCTCCATAGGAAGTGGCCAGACTCCACACCTACATAGATGGATCCATCTGCATGTGTTACTTTCATACCTCACATGGTCCATTAAGAACCAATTGCTTAACCTTGCCAAAGTAGTAGCAAAGCACTACAATGCATATGTTCAACTAGAAATTGTGATATTTTATACTGTTAAGTCATAATTCATGCATTATTTTTATAATTATTTTGAGTATATTGTATATATTATTTCGTTTAATTTGTTTTATTTTATATATTTTTCAGGGTTAGTGTTAATTTAATAAAGATGAGAAGAGAGGGCGTAGAAGCTCGGGTTTTATACACTTGGCTACAAGACGGTCCAAAAATAATAATTATGGGAATTACTATTTTCATAATTATTATATTGGGCTAGAGTTTCAAGAGTTGGTGAGAAGCTACAAGTCTTGAGGAAGAAGAAACCTAAGCAAAGAGGGAGAAGAAAAACCCTAAAGAACTAACCCTAGCCTCACTCCCTATATATGAACCCATGCCTAATTCTCTCTTTCTCACCATCACCACCAGCTTCTTCCTCACGTCAAAACCCCACGGCTGCACCATCATCGTTTATCACCATCATCATCTTCTCATCATAATCATAATCACCCCAACGCCTCATCAACCCACGCTGCCCTCATCTTCTTCACCATCCTCTTCACATCATCAAGCACCCTCCTCACTTCCTCACGCCACAGCACAGCAACCATGCCTGCCCATCTCTTTCACGCAGCCACGCATCATCCATCCTCTCACCATCATCATCAGCAGAGCATCATCATCACCGTCTTCTACCTCAGCTTAACGCACACCCTCACCTCCTTCATCATCATCATCATCTTTCATCACCATCGACATCTAGCATCACCAGCCACCACCCTCTTTCTTCCTCATATCACGCACCCATCTCCTTCTTCTCTTCACGCCATCTTCATCATCTTCTCAACATCATCAGCCTCATCACCATCACCCTCTTCATCTCCTTCACGTCCAACACCACCCATGCAGCCGCCTTCATCATCATCGATCATCACCGTCATCGTCAATCATCATCTCACCAACACCCTATTAAAGTAGGGTCCTTTATTTTGTTCTATTATTATAATAATTATTGTTATTATTATTTTTATTTTGTGTGGAAGGTTTACTATTAAACATAGAATATTTGAGTTATAACTGTAATTTTAATTTATACATGTGTGACTAATTTTTTTATGATTAGTATAATCTTATTGAAGCCATGCTAAATTAATTATTTTGAAACAAGTTTTGTGCTTTAATGCCTAGTTGATTTCTATTCATGATTCTTTAGCGATTAGTGTTTATCGTTTATGAAATTTGTGTTAAATTGATTAGAATGTATGCTAGTTGATTAAATACAATTTCGATTGATAGTTTAGAAGATTGTAATACGTAAAAGTTATAATCTTTTAGGCCTAGGTATCACCCTAATTAATCATGGATGGCTCAAACCCATCTCTTTTAATTAGGTAATCGCTTTAGATCTTTGTTAAATCGATTTGCTGGTAATTTGATTACAAAGTGTTAAATGATGTTTTTCTAATTCTTCATGCTCTAGTTTGGTTAAATTTTTGCGCTGGTGTAAAGATTATCAAATTAGTAGGGTTTATATTAGGGCTGGACCTAAGTAAACTAAAATATAAGGAAAAACGGGGAAGAACTGCTTGTGGATATCTTCTACAGTTTAACTCATGAATGAAATTAACTTATGTGTTAATGATAAATATTAATTTGCATGGTGGATTGAGATTATACTAAGCATCCTTCATAAATTTGATAACTTTCGATTATTATTTGTTACTTAGAGTTAATTTGATTAGTTGTTGATTTTTGTTCTAGTTTTATTAGCTTCAATATAATTTCGATCAACCCCCCCACCCCCAAAGTATAGTATTTTAGGAGTGTCTAGGTAATTTTAAATAGCTTAGATTTTGATTTTTGGAGTGGCCATAATTTTAGATTGATTTATATTTTGTTTTAGTATTTAATTACAGGTTTGTTTGAACTTAGACTAAAAATAGTATTTTTGTTATTTTTCGATTTTAATTAATTCCTAGGGTTTATAAAGTGTTCTAGTCTGTTCATATCAAATTTCGTGATTTTTGAAATTTATTTGATAATATTTGAGAATTACTTTGTGAAATTGATATGTGCAGGTTTTTAGGCAATTAATTCTGAAAATTTCGGTTTTAAATTTTAATTTACAATTATTAGGTATTTTTTAGGTCCAGAAATTTGTGTCCTAGAATTAGGGTAATTTTCTTAATTATTTTCGTATTTTTATTTATGCAGATTATTTTCTTTTTAATTTCAGAATTAATTTTCTGTTGATTATCATGCAGTAAATTTCTGATTTAATTTTTCTAAAATAAATCAGACATTATTCTGGAGTTATAAATTTGTCAAATCTAAGATTGTCAATTTAGGTTACTGATTGTGGTTTTTAATATTAATTTTCTGTTTAATACTTTCTGTTTTTAATTTTTAGTTGAAGATTGGATTATTAATCTGTTGTTATTTTTCTGAATTATTTAGGGAATATTTTTACTGTTTTATTTCCTGAATCTGACCTAGAATTTTTAGGAGCATCATTGGGTATTTTTCTAGATTTTTTATTCATTAGGTTTTTAATTGTTTTAGAATTATTAAAATTAGACTTAACAAGTTGATTAGTAAAATTATTTAGAATCAAACTAGCCATTTATAGCAATCTTTCCTCGTGGATCGATCCCTACTTCCCTACACTATAAAAAGTATTTAATAACCGAAGTAGTGGTTAAATTTGTAGCTCTCGACAGGCTTAACAAATTTTGGCGCCGTTGCCGGGGAAAGAAAATTAAATTGCTAGTTTAATTCTATTTGATTTTACTACTTTTATTGTTTTGTTTTTATTTTAATTTTTACAGATTGCCAGTAAGTCTCAAGCTTAAAGAGGTAAGAATGTTTACTCTTCCGGAACTTGCTGCTCCTAAGCTATAAACTCAACCAATGTCTATTACCTATGCTGTTTTAGATAAGCCTTTGAAATTAAATTCAGGATTTATTAATTTATTACCTACGTGGAATCAACCACTGACAAAGTCAGGTTAGGTTGTCTACAATTCATCCCTTGGGGTGCGGCCCTTCCCCGGACCTTGCGTGAACGCGGGATGCTTGTGCACCGGGCTGCCCTTTTATTAATTTATTACCTAAGTTTCATGGATTGGCTGGAGAGGACCCCTATAGACAAATTAGTGAATTCCTTATTACTTGTTCTGCTATGGTGTCTGAACGAATTCCTGAGGACCAAATTAGACTAAGGGCCTTTCCTTTTTCTTTGCCCGGTAATGCTAAGGAATGGTTATATTATATGTCTGCTGGATCATTCTCTACATGGACTGCATTGTATAAATCGTTTCTAGAAAAGTTTTTTCCTGCATCCCGTATCGGATCTATTAGGAAAGAAATATGTGGAATCAAACAAATGAATGGGGAAACTTTTTGTGAATATTGGCAAAGATTTAATAAACTGTGTGCTAGTTGTCCCCAACATCAAATAACTGAACAACTATTAATTCAATATTTTTATGAGGGTTTACTTCCTATGGACCGTAATATGGTTGATGCTGCTAGTGGGGGGGCTCTGGTAAATAAAACCCCAACTGATGCTAGAAATCTATTTAATTTAATGGCCCAAAATACCCATCAGTTTGGTGCTAGGGACTCACAAGTTAGAAGGGTTAATGAGATTGGGTCTAGTTCATCCGTAGAGAGTCAGTTATCTCACATTACTACGATGTTAAACAAGATCATTACTGGGGAATTCAAAAAGCAGTCAGATGTGGCATTTGTTGTCTAGAGGGACATCCTACTGATGCATGTCCTACACTTCAAGAAGGTAATGTTAATGCTCTTTACTCTAACCAAGGTCACAGAAGGTATGATCCATATTCTAACACCTATAATGAAGGATGGAGAGACCACCCTAATCTTAGGTATGGCTCTCAAACCAATCCACCAGGTTTTGACCAAACGTCTCATCAACCTTCTAATTAAGATAGGACCAACTTACTACTAGAACAAGTTCTTAAGAAGATGGACGATAGGTTCTAGAGTATGGAAACAGCTCTTAAGCAAGTTCAAGAGAAACAAACTGCAACTGATATCATAGTTAGCAACTTGCAGGCTCAAATGCAAAATAGGTTTCCATCTCAGCCTTACCCTAACCCTAAGGAAAATGTTAGTGCCATAGCACTTAGGACTGGGAAAGAGTTACAAGAGCCTAGGAAGAGTAGAGAGGTTGAGCCTGAATTAGAGGTCAAGGGGACTGAACCAGGGTTAGACAAAAATTCTAATCAAACTACTAAGGAAATAGGAGAGAAGAAAAGAGAGCCTTATAAGCCAATTCCACCATTTCCTAGTAGATTTAGAAACCCTACTTCTAAGATAAATGAGGCTAACCAAGATATCTTAGAGGCATTTAGGAAGGTAGAGATCAACATACCTCTCCTTGATGCCATTAAACAGGTGCCTCGTTATGCTAAATTCTTGAAAGAATTATGTACCACTAAAAGAAAATTAGTAGGGAATGAAAAGGTAAGTGTGGGGGAAAATATGTCTGCTGTTTTTCAAAGGAAACTTCCCCCTAAGTGTCAAGACCCTGGTGTGTTTTCTGTTCCTTGCAAAATAAGAAACCTTTGCTTTGATAAAGCTATGCTTGATTTAGGTGTCTCTATTAATGTTATGCCTAGATCTGTTTATGACAAACTGAACCTAGGTGAATTAAAGAAAACTGGCATAGTGATTCAATTAGCTGATAGGAGTAACACTTACCCTAATGGAGTGTTAGAGGATGTTTTGGTTAAAGTAAATGAATTAGTGTTTCCTGCTGATTTTTATATGCTGAACATGGGCAATACATGCCATGATATTCCCATCTTGCTGGGCAGGCCATTTTTGAAAACAGCTAGGACTAAAATTGATGTGCATGAAGGAGCATTAACCATGGAATTTGATGGTGAAGTGATTAAATTTAATATTTTTGATGCCATGAGATTCCCTACTGATGTGAGTTACGTATATGCACTTGATGTTATTACTGAATTGCCCCAAGATATTTATGAATTGTCCAATGAGGATAAATTTTTGACTGTGCTTACTAAGAGTTTTGATCATGTTGAGTTTCAAAAAGTTCCTTACCAGATTAATGATGAGTTACTGGAAGAGATCCAACTAGAGGATCCAGGAGTTTCATGGAGTCGAGCCTAACGACTATAAACAAAGGCGCTGGTTGGGAGGCAACCCAACGTTTTTAGGGAAGTACCCATTTAATTTTGCTTTTATTTTCATTATTTCTTTCTCTTTGCATGCATTAGGGACAATGCATGAATTAAGTGTGGGGGGCTGCATCCTGCATTCAATTTTTGCAGTATTTATTCTTGAAAAAAAAAAGTAGAAAATTGAAAAAAACAAAAAATTCTTTTCTTATAAATAATGCATGATATGAGTTTATGCTAGGCTTGCTTGGTTAGAATTTTTATTTTTTTTTATTAGCTATTTTGTAGTTTATTCTTTTATAAGTGAAGACTTCTAAGCATGATGGTTGTCCTTTAGAGAAGTTTGAGTTGATCCTCATACATCTTTTTAATGAGTAACTCTCTTGATTATCCATCTTATTTGGTCATGTAATATATCTGATTCAGATGCAATAAAATGACCTAACCCATCTCCTAGACTATTGAATTAGTTGAATAACTCATTAAAATTGTGATTTTACTTGTCTATTTTTCATCTATGAAAAAGAAATAAAAGAGAAAACAAAGTCAAAGTGGGGAATGACAAGTACTCCTTTGAGGCATGCGCTACTGGGTGATACCTTTTGAGGCAATACTGTCACTGAAAAGCTTGCTTCCCATACTAATGAGCCAATAAAATAAAGAAATAATAAGATAAGAATGAATTAATTGCTCCAGCACCGCTATTCGGGTGAGTGAGAGACAGGAAGTGTTTAAATTCTAGGACCCTATACGGGCCTCGAATATGTGCGCAATCGGAGTTTGAATAAAAGAAGAAGAGAAAAACAAATACAAGGCAAGTTTATGATCAAATTTAATGGAGTTATTCTATCTAGTTTAATTGGCTCTATAGCCAGACCATGCCCAAATTTTTCCATATTAAATTCTTTTTCGACATCTTGATTGGTGTATGCATAACCCAAAAGAGATGGATAATTATTGATCTTGTTATTTTATTATGAAAATGTTGTGAGGTTGATGAATAAACTCTCTAAGGATAGTTGAATGTTTGGCATGTATTCACTTATTGAAGGAGAAAACAAATCAATTTAGTAAAACTGTTTTTTCTAAAGCAAGCCAAAGCCCAGTATGAACATCATAGTTATGCATAACTTTGTAAGAAAGGAAGAGGGTAAGTTTTTAGGTCGAGTCTAAATTTTCTTTGCATGAGGACGTCCAAAGTCTAAGTGTTGGGGAATTTGTTAAGTCATAATTCATGCATTATTTTTATAATTATTTTGAGTATATTGTATATATTATTTCGTTTAATTTGTTTTATTTTATATATTTTTCAGGGTTAGTGTTAATTTAATAAAGATGAGAAGAGAGGGCGTAGAAGCTCGGGTTTTATACACTTGGCTACAAGACGGTCCAAAAATAATAATTATGGGAATTACTATTTTCATAATTATTATATTGGGCTAGAGTTTCAAGAGTTGGTGAGAAGCTACAAGTCTTGAGGAAGAAGAAACCTAAGCAAAGAGGGAGAAGAAAAACCCTAAAGAACTAACCCTAGCCTCACTCCCTATACATGAACCCATGCCTAATTCTCTCTTTCTCACCATCACCACCAGCTTCTTCCTCACGTCAAAACCCCACAGCTGCACCATCATCGTTTATCACCATCATCATCTTCTCATCATAATCATCATCACCCCAACGCCTCATCAACCCACGCTGCCCTCATCTTCTTCACCATCCTCTTCACATCATCAAGCACCCTCCTCTCTTCCTCACGCCACAACACAGCAACTACGCCTACCCATCCCTTTCACGCAGCCACGCATCATCCATCCTCTCACCATCATCATCAGCAGAGCATCATCATCACCGTCTTCTACCTCAGCTCAACGCACACCCTCACCTCCTTCATCATCATCATCATCTTTCATCACCATCGGCATCTAGCATCACCAGCCACCACCCTCTTTCTTCCTCATATCACGCACCCATCTCCTTCTTCTCTTCACGCCATCTTCATCATCTTCTCAACATCATCAGCCTTATCACCATCACCCTCTTCATCTCCTTCATGTCCAACACCACCCACGCAGCCTTCTTCATCATCACCGATCATCACCGTCATCGTCAATCATCATCTCGCCAACACCCTATTAAAGTAGGGTCCTTTATTTTGTTCTATTATTATAATAATTATTGTTATTATTATTTTTTTATTATTTTTATTTTGTGTGGTAGGTTTACTATTAAACATGGAATATTTGAGTTATAACTGTAATTTTAATTTATACATGTGTGACTAATTTTTTTTATGCTTAGTATAATCTTATTGAAACCATGCTAAATTAATTATTTTGAAACAAGTTTTGTGCTTTAATGCCTAGTTGATTTCTATTCGTGATTCTTTAGCGATTAGTGTTTATCGTTTATGAAATTTGTGTTAAATTGATTAGAATGTATGCTAGTTGATTAAATACAATTTCGATTGATAGTTTAGAAGATTGTAACACGTAAAAGTTATAATCTTTTAGGCCTAGGTATCACCCTAATTAATCATGGATTGCTCAAACCCATCTCTTTTAATTAGGTAATCGCTTTAGATCTTTGTTAAATCGATTTGCTGGTAAATTGATTACAAAGTGTTAAATGATGTTTTTCTAATTCTTCATGCTCTAGTTTGGTTAAATTTTTGCGCTGGTGTAAAGATTATCAAATTAGTAGAGTTTATATTAGGGCTGGACCTAAGTAAACTAAAATCTAAGGAAAAACGGGGAAGAACCGCTGGTGGATATGTTCTACAATTTAACTCATGAATGAAATTAACTTATGTGTTAATGATAAATATTAATTTTCATGGTGGATTGAGATTATACTAAGCATCCTTCATAAATTTGATAACTTTCGATTATTATTTGTTACTTAGAGTTAATTTGATTAGTTGTTGATTTTTGTTCTAGTTTTATTAGCTTCAATATAATTTCGATCAACCCCCCCCCCAAAGTATAGTCTTTTAGGAGTGTCTGGGTAATTTTAAATAGCTTAGATTTTGATTTTTGGAGTGGCCATAATTTTAGATTGATTTATATTTAGTTTTAGTATTTAATTACAGGTTTGTTCGAACTTAGACTAAAAATAGTTATTTTTGTTATTTTTCGATTTTAATTAATTCCTAGGGTTTATAAAGTGTTCTAGTCTGTTCATATCAAATTTTGTGATTTTTGGAATTTATTTGATAATATTTGAGAATTATTTTGTGAAATTGATATGTGCAGGTTTTTAGGCAATTAATTCTGAAAATTTCGGTTTTAAATTTTAATTTACAATTATTATTAGGTATTTTTTAGGTCCAGAAATTTGTGTCCTAGAATTAGGGTAATTTTATTAATTATTTTCGTATTTTTATTTATGCAGATTATTTTCTTTTTAATTTCAGAATTAATTTTCTGTTGATTATCCTGCAGTAAATTTCTGATTTAATTTTTCTAAAATAAATCAGAGATTATTCTGTAGTTATAAATTTGTCAAATATAATATTTTCAATTTAGGTTACTAATTGTGGTTTTTAATATTAATTTTCTGTTTAATAGTTTCTGTTTTTAATTTTTAGTTGAAGATTGGATTATTAATCTGTTTTTATTTTTCTGAATTATTTAGGGACTATTTTTACTGTTTTATTTCCCAAATCTGACCTAGAATTTTTAGGAGCATCATTGGGTATTTTTCGATATTTTTTATTCGTTAGGTTTTTAATTGTTTTAGAATTATTAAAATTAGACTTAACAAGTTGATTAGTAAAATTATTTAGAATCAAACTAGCCATTTATAGCAATCTTTCCTCGTGGATCGATCCCTACTTCCCTACACTATAAAAATTATTTAATAACCGAAGTAGTGGTTAAATTTGTAGCTCTCGACAGGCTTAACATATACCCCTTTATTGTCTAATGCTCGAAATAAATAGATTAATTAGGATTTTAATAAATATTTTGTACATTTTGTAGGAATTTGGAAGTTTGAAGAAAATGGCGAAGTTGCTTGCCAAAAGGAAGAAAAGATTGATTGAATCGAGGCCCAGCGTCCTCACCTTATATTCTCTTTCTCCCCTTCTTTGGCTCTCACAGGCCGGCCCATTTGACCGAAGCCCAAACGGTCCCCTCCACCTTCCTCATTTTCCAGTTTTCCCCTTCCTTCTCTCTCCCTATGGACCCTGCCCCCACTCGTCCATGCGCGCGGCCCAACCCAAACACCTTCCTTCTTCAATTAAACGGGGACATGTAGCACATGTGACCTCTCCTCCTTTCTCCCTCTCAGCTTGCTGCAGTTGGGCTTGGCCCAACTTATTTCTAAGCTAGCGGCCTGGCCAGCATCACCAGAGCTAAGTCCTCCTTCTCCTAGGTGTCCTCTCTTCCTCCTCTCGTGCTAGGCCAGGCCCAACCGAGCGTATATGCTGAACCTAGACCGCTCCATCTCTCTCTTCTTTCTCCTCTGGTGTGTGGCCCTGGGCTTCGCTTCTTCTGTTGGTCATTTCTCCTCCAACCTACTTCTCTTGCTTTACTTATGCAGTCACACGACCATCACATGATGCCCCCTCAAACCTTCTTCTTCCTCCCCTTTATGCCTTGGCACAGAGAAACCCGAAAAGAACAGAGCTGGGAAACATCACCTTTTAATTTTTCTTTGACCGTTTCATTCTTTCTCTCTCCTCCTTCATTATCTATCATTACCATCATCATTACTTGGTCAATTTTCTGGGTCATTAATTTGATAACTAAGGGAGGTAATGAAGGGGTGGAGAAGTGGCATTTTGGGGTCTTAAAGATGGCCGAGTGGATTAGAGCATAGAGGGGTAGTTGTGTTTATTTCATTTTTTCATTCTTCAGTTCTTCTTTTTTTTAAGATTTAGAACTTTATTTTAGTTGATAAAATCTATTTAATTGAGGCTAGCTTGTTGAATCTGTGCGTGACATTAAAATTTTTGTATTACTAATCCCCAATTCGGTTCCTAATTTGTCACTTAAAATCCCAGGCGTAGTATTTCGAATTTCCAGCTCTACCTCTCCCTATTCTAGCAAATTGAAGCCAACTTCTGGGTTAGAGGTTTTGGTATTTCATTCAAGTCTTGGCTGAGTGAATCAATTCGAATTTTCATCTTGTACCCCAGTTTAGCTTTGAAAAGTTCTTTTGATTTTGGGTTGTAGCTTGCGCGGGTTATGTTAACAAATTTGGACGTTCGTTCTTGAGATGATTTTGCTTGTAAACTCCACTTGCCCAAGAATCAAAGTACACAAGAGTGTGGTGTTCGTTTTTATAGTTATTTTATGCGTTTGTTCGTTTCTTAAATCGAGTTGTCTAGAGAAGTAAAGTGAATCTAATTTTGCAAATCATCCTTGCGGATCGACTCTCAAGTGCTACAACGAGAATTGTGCGCTTGCGGTTTAAACTTATCATTATTAAAAATCACAACAAGTTTTTGGCGCCGTTTACCGAGGACGGACTTGTGAAATTTGGTTGCAACGGGTCGTAGTTCAATTATTCCAGTTGTTTGTTTCACTTTCATTTTAGTTTTATAATTGTGATTTTTAGTTTAGTTTGATTCGTTATTTAGTTTTAGTAATTTAGTTTAGTTTATTTTTGATTTTGGAATTAAGTTAGTATTTTGATTTTTGTTGACATTGGTTTCATTTTGATTTTTAAGAGGTTATTTACTACTTAAAAAAATAGTACTCACCTATTTAGTTTATGTGCAGCAAAAAGAAATAAGGCAGAACTGATCCGAACAAAAAGCAATATCAGTGTAGATTTTTCTGCAGTTTTAGAATTTTTTTGAATTTTTTTGAGCACTTTTGGTGTGATATTTGCTATGATAATTTTGTTTTGGATTTAGCATAATTTTTAGAGTTTGTGTGAATTTTTCTTGAATTTTTGGGACTTTCTGAATTTTTCTGTGAATTTTGGAACTAATAATCTGTTTGTATTTTTCTGTAGTGTTTGGGGACAGAAAAATTGTGAAAAAATATATTTATGTTCCTTGTGATTGTGTGAAATTTTTGTATATAGAGTTATGATTTTAGGAGTTTTATTTTCTGTTTAATTTAATTTTTTGCTTTTATTTTGTTTTAGGTTTTTGATTTGAGAAAATGGTGTACAAGCTTTGTGTATGTGCTCCTCTTTGGTTTTTCGTGTTAGGTCAATTATTATTGATTGAGTCTTTTTTATTTTTATTTTCTTTTTATAATATAGTTTTATTTTTGTTAGTTTATTTTGTGTGGTTAACTTAATTATTTAACTCTCTTTTTTTTGTTTTAGTTATTAGTTTGTAATTAGTGTCCTAAAGACATTTTCTTTCCTTTAAACAAAAAAAAACCTTTAAAAAAAAGAGAAAATTGAAAATCTAAAAAAAAAATTAACAAATTCTTAAAATTGGAAAAAAAGATTCAAAAATGGCAGTTTTCAATTTCCCCCAATTCGAGCATGAACCTTTCTAGAGTTATTTGTCAAGACTTAACGATTGTCGTGCTCAATTGAATCCAAATTTTAAAAAATGGAAAATTTGTGAGGTCCTTGTTGTGGGTTTGAATTCTGCATCTCGGAATTATATTGAGTTTATATGTCTTGGATGTTTAATAGGATTATTATCTAGAACTCAAAATGAGGTATGTGATTTCTTTGAAAAATTACCTTGGGATACTTATGAGTTTGAACAAGCTAAAAAGAATTTTAGATACCCAACTCCTGGTGAGTCTGTTTTTCATGCTAGTCCTTACATCCAGGATAACTTTAGGAACTCACATGATTCATCTTACTCTTATGTGCCTACTATTTTATGCGATATTGTGAGTCTTCTGATCATGATGTTCATACTTGTCCATATCGTGATTATGTTGATACTACATGTGCACATGTTGAAAAGACGTTAACTGAATTGACTAATAAAATCGTAGAGACAACGAAAGAGAGAATTTGAATATTTTCAATGTGTTAGTCATAGTCGGGAGGATTATAATTTGCATGAGCCTAACTCTCATTTAGGATCTCTTAAATATGAAGTTAATCTTTACGATGATTTTGAACCATCTTATCTTACTAGGTCTAATTTTCATGACGATATGCCTTTCCCTAGACTAGAACAAGAAGGAGACCTCTTTATGTCTCTATCCCCTGACCTTACACCTGCAGCTAGCTCACATAAGGACGTCGCTGATGATGTGTTAATTTATGCCAACCCACCCGCCTCTTTTAATGACTTTTATGAGTTTGAGGGGGGTGAACAATTTGGCACTGCTAATGAGTTAGATATGAACATCACACCTAACGTTGAACATCATGATATAGATGAGTCAGAAACTATTTATTTACAGGAGTCACATAAAGAGAAAGTTGAGCCCACTAATTTAGAATTAGATGACACTATTCTTTCTGTGGAATATGCATCTTTTTCATGTGGGTTTGATGTTAACCAAAGTCTTGATAAGGGTTTTTCTGTTAAATATGAATCCTTCTCTTTTGACCCCATCATTACTAATCTCCTCTTTGAACCTCACAATTCTGAATTTGTAGAGTCCGAGACTTTTGTGCCTATGACTTTTGCTCTGGACCAGACTCTTACATATATTGAAATTGAAGGGCCTGTGGATTTTGCACCCACTATTTTTCCTAGACCATTCGTTCATTGTGATATAGTTTCTAGGCCAATGGCCCACCTACTGGCTAACTTTAAATATGTTTGCCTGTTTGATGTTTGGGCCCAATAGTTTGACAAGTTGAAGCAGACCCTTACTTATGCTGCATTGACGTGGTAGATGTTCTCTTTGTGGCTCTGACTTTCTGCTTTTTACTGTTTCCAGGTGCTTGAAAGTTGGTCTTCTTTGTTTGATAAGCTGCTTCGTGCTCTAATGGGTTTTGATTTGAGTAGCAATGCTTATTTTGATATGGAGTGGCTGATACTCCATGAGCCTCTATCTAAACATATTTCAAGACACTATAGCTTAGGTGTAATTCTACACTTGACCTGGTATACTCGTTCCTCTTTATTTTCTCTTTTTATTTTGTTTTATTTTGTATATATTTGTTGTTTTGTTTCATTTTTATTATCTTCTATTTGAGTTTAGAGTCTTGTCATTTCTCTTTCTTTTTTAGTCATGTTTTCTTTTGTATATACATTCTTATTTTGGGTTTTTATGTTTCTTTTCACTCCCAATGAGGACATTGTGAGATTTAGGTGTGGGGGTTGAGAATATTAGATTGTTATATTAATAGCACCAACAAATTAATTGTCATATGTTGAGAATATGGGGACTGTTACTTCGGCCCAAACTCAAAATTTTAATACCAGCAAAAACTTTAGTCTGTTGCGAATACTTATTTTTACCAACATAAGTTATTTTGTGTCACTGGACATCTATTGGTAAAACCTACTTTTTTTCGCAGTGGAGGAAAAGAGGAAAATGCAATAATTTCTCCTAAAATAAATGGCTTAATGTAAACTTGAAAGTAATTTGTGGAAGTAAAATGTGTTTCTATGTGAGAATTTAATGGAAATGTGATTTTGGGGATTTTGAAAACAAATTAAGTCCAACAAGGATATTGAAGGCTAATTTAAAGGGGATTCGATGGAACTTTAGTGTGTGAGTTTGGTTTGTATTATCAAGTAAAAGTAATTGTAGAGCTTAACCCTTGTGACTTTGTTAAACTGATGAGGTTATTGGGTTCAAATTAGAATTAAAGATTAATTACGTGTTTTGTAACTAAAGAGAGGAATAAAGATCGATTTAGGTTTGAATGAGGGAGAATGATATATGTTCTTGTGACCCAAACTAATAAATAGAAATCAAAGTTCATTTGAGTACTAAAGGAGTGAAAATCTTTTCAATTTGCATATGAAAGCGTGATTTGACATCAAAAATCAATCTAGAACCACAAGTTGAGCTTAGTAAATCAACCCCTTCATGATTAAATCATGAGAGCTAACAATACTATTTCTTTTCATAACAGTCATAATTATAATAGAAATGAAATTTATAATGGTATTAAGTATGACATCTAATTTCAACAATAACAATAATCATAATAACTTTAATGATAATAACATTAATATTGATAACTTTAAGGATAATAATATTAAGACCTACCATAGCATAATATCGCCAATATCATTTATGATAATAATATTAAAGGGACTAATATAAAGAAAGCACGTGCAAATGGAGTATAAAAGCCAACGTGTGTGGTTAAGAAAACAATTGTGAATGAAAAAATAATTAAGGAAAATGCCAAGAAGAACTATGAATTATTCATCAAGGTGGTAACTAACAAAAATTATTTGGGAACTTCACTAACCATCAAAATGTGTATATTTGGAGCAAAGATGAGGCCAGTTCCGTTCCCATCAAGCCGTGAGCAACTACACTATAAAATGGGATGAGATTTAGAATTTTCAGGTACATTTACTGCCTGTCCCCTTCAAAAACTCACATGTTTTTATAAATAGCAAACTCTCATAATATTACAAGTATTTGATGAATCATTTTCAATCACTATTTTGCCACATAATCAAGTGAACCCCTCAGTTATCAGTTATCAGGGCTTAGGCCCTTTAGTTCAACCGCACGGCCTCATGTCAGGCTTCTGAATTGGTCTAGCAGGTGTACACCTATTCAATGATCGCATTACATATGTGAGCTTTCATTTAATAATTGGTAATCGTGTTATATAATTCTCTTTATCTCCTTTTTTTTGAACTAAAATGAATTAAAAAGTAGGCGCCCAACTCAAGTGTTCTAAAAGTTCATTTCACAATATGGGGATAAGCGTACTTGGCTTTGGCTAATTTTTTGAAATATTATTATGTTTTATGTTTTAGGTGAGGAATAATGGACAAACTTGTCCACAACATACCAAAGGAAGTATGAAGTGAAAGAAAGGCTCCTGACTTTTGCAATTTGACACCGGTAGATGCTCAAAGTGGATTCTAGCATAGGATGAAGACTTGGCAGATCTCAAAGATTATGCTGAGTGTACAACTTGGCTAAGAATGCCTAAGGCGGAGAGTTAGAAGACACCTAATCTAGTTATATTTTGGATTATGTGATGGTTATAATGTTGTTCGAAGTTCACGCGAAGGCCTTCGGTTTGATGGGACTTGAGCTTGTGATAGTGATTCAGTTAAAATCAGGTAGTTTACGTATAACCTTGTCCAACTTAGGACAGTGGTAATGCCTCCAATCATTAAGACTTTTACTACAATTACAATAATAAGTGGTTAAGTTAAAATAATTGGATAATTAGTATTTGGGGGCATTACAGTTGTGGTTTCAGAGCCAAGTTGGAGCCCACTGTGAGTCGTAGGATTTTTATGAGTTGTGTTGGACTAGTTAAAGGAGATGTTGACTATGAGTTCATGCTTATGAGTGCACATAGCAAAGAGGTGTTGGTTAACCTTTTGGGGACATATCCCAGAGAAGTTTACCAAGCTCATTGTAATAAATATGTGGAATTTGGAGTTGCTCATTGTTTTCTGAGGTTGACTTTATCCTAAAGGCCTCATTAAGGTGTGCAGGCATACTTAATATTTGGAAATGGTGCTATTTAAGACATGATGTGAGGATGTCATTCACCCTTTTTATTTGATTAATATATTACTAATTTACAATTAACTTTTGAGACAGAGGAAATGCATGATGTTGTGAAATCTGTGCGTTGAACCAATAAGAATAACCATGATGATAGTGTACACATATAAGGGGCTTATCACACTATCATAGGTAATTTGCAATAATAACTTACTATAGTGAATTATGTGAAGAGTTCAACCGCATATGGTGCGCTAATAGGTATTAAATGGGTTATATGCAGTGAGATACGGTTGTCACATAAAGAAAATATTATCATTAATTGGTTTCCAGATTACGTTAACTTATTTAGGTTGCCGAATGTTAGGTGTATACAAGTCATCGTACCTTAAAGCATGTTCTACAATGATGGAAATAATAGGTAATGAAGGGGTGGAGGATATTTAGACCTAGTTGTTGCCTGACATTACAACTCTAGATCGTTGACTCAGATTATACAAATAAATATGACTCAATCTAGATGATAGTGAACATCGAAAACGTAAAAGGTGCATAGAGAGGCTCTTTTAGTGGTTAGTGGTGTACAATGTGGTGTTTCCTATAACGTCTAGACTTATCGTGAGGCTAAACAAACCCCAGGTACACATGGAGATTACTAGAGGTGGATCTTTGTGCCAAGGTATCTATAAGAGATTTTGAGGAAATAGTGTGAATAATTCCTTACCTAGAATGGTACACTTCGTGATGGGTGATGTTGGGTCTAGCTATACTCGTTAGATATGTAACAAAAAAAAAACATTATGGAGAGACTTTTGTAATGTAGTGCAGAAGGTGATTCGGTGAGAAGATCATTTGGGGTTAACATGGATTTGATAAAAATGAGGGGCAGAAGAAAGAAAGAGAAGAAAGGAGAGAGTGAAAAGAGAATGTACCTTGGCATTTGAACTATCAAATAAACAAGAATGGCACAACTTTGAGCATACTCATTTTGTGGAAACTAATTGTTGACACCGATGGAACCCTAGGAAAAGGCTTGATGATGTGCTATATATATATATATGTTCAGATTGTTTACCTTTGTACACAAGAAACTCAAGAGGGCATGATTCACAACCTAATTAATGGTCATATGCTTAAATTTAGGGGTGTTCATCGGTCCAAACCCGAACCAGACCGGGTCAGACCGATGACTGAATAAGAGAGAAGTTATGGACCGTGGACCGGACCGGGACCAGACCGAAAAAAAATCGGACCAAACCGTGTTGTCAACCTAGTAAATTTTTACGATATGAACATCTTATATTTATTTCAATATGAACAATTTCAACATATTTTCACCATGAAAAACAAATCAATATTCTTAAACGTTTGAGAAATTATAAGTTGTAAAAGAAAATTAAAATTGAATAAGTAAAAAGTCGATTTTCAAATTTTTTTTATTCGGTCCTCGGTCCGAACAGGTGGACCGGACCGAAGACCGAATAAAAAAAATTGTGGACCGTGGACTAGACCGAATTCACTCAGTTCGGTCCGGTCCGGTCCGATCTAGGCCGATCTTCGGTCCGGTCCGGGTTTGGACCGAATAATGAACACCCCTACTTAAACTCAGGTTACCTAATGTTGAAGCATCACATGATTCACAACTTATGCTAGTAAGAAATTGAGGGTGATGACCCGAATATATATTGCATGGGCTTTATAGGATTATTACTAGTAGTTTTATAAGAATGAGATGTCGAATTCATAAAGGTATTGCCAAAATATAATTCTAGGTACAACAACATAGGATTATGGGACAATAAGATATTGGAAATGGCTGCATAAAGGTTTAAAACCCCGTGTGATTTTCTTTTTATGAAAATCTAGCTGCAGAAGTCTCTGGATTGATATAAAAAGAATCTATAGTGACCTTTTGCCAGTTAACCATAAACCTTCCTTGCAAGATGCCTTTACATAATTGTAAGTCCTTATTGGGAATCTTTAATCTCTTTGATTACAACCTAGAGCTAGGTACACCTGTATCATACAATAACACAACCTAACCTGACTTCATTTTAGATCATATTAACCCCCCTTTGCCTTACAAAAATCATTGAATGCCTTAACAATGCTTTATTGTGTATCTTTCCCATCATTGAATTACCTCATGACATTAATTTTTACAGTGAATCCCTATCACTAAGGTGAAATATGCCCCTCTTGCTTTCACTAATTATCTCTACTCAACTTTTACAGTTTTCTTTTCGACAATAACACAACCTTCTTGCTCATGATCAACTTCGATTCTTGTTATTTTGTTTTTGCCACTATCCATGAATCCATTACATTTAAGATGATGCTCCTCTTTCATGCAAGTGAGTCTAAATTAAGTATGCTGATGAACGAAGTTTATATTTGCAATGCTTTAAACTCTTTTCTTAGCCCTTTCTAGGTTTTCTGACTATGTCTTTATAAGCGTGTTGAGCTCCTACAGCAACGCCTTGAGTATGGGATCAACTTGATGCTTATGTTCATTCGTCACCTGTCTGTTAGTGTTTCTACTAGTTCTCCATTTACCTTTATAACCTTGACCTTTTATTTTGCTCTCTTAATCCTTGGTGATTAATTATGAACCATCATGACTTTTAATTCATAAGACATAAATCTACATGTGGAGTTCTATGTAACTAGTGAAAGGTACCATTCTTATACCCCCCGTTTTGAATATTCACACCCCACTTTTTGTAGAAGCACAACTTTATAATCTAATCTTGGGGTATTGCCAATGTATATACTGTTCTTTGCAAACAATGACACTCGATTTCCTTTAAACATTTTATCACCACTTAAATCGTCTATTTCACCGTTGGTATGGCTTTCAAATTTATATATCAAATGTTTTCGCTCTTGTTTAACAAATGTTTGGAACTATTTGACCTTTGTTATCTCCATTTTTAATTGTTTACATTTGTAATCACTCTTGGTCAATTGATCTCATATTACTACTTCCTTTCATATCCAATCTGCCATATGTTCTTTTCATTAAAAACCTATATCAGTAGTATTCTTATTATTTTCAGTTATTAATGTGCTTCTCTCTTAATCATCTTGAGTTGTTTACTGGCATCATGTTCTTGCTATTGCATTTCTTCGTGGTCTGAACTGATTTCAAAAAAAAAATCTAAATTGATGTTCGTTGCCAACTCGAGTGACATTTGTATTAGCGCTCTTCCTTTAAGCATCTCTCGCCTATTTTCGATTTGTCCTATCTATAAAATTTGTTTTCTTCCAATGTTACATAATTTCTACTTTTCATTGCAAAACTCTATAGTTTTATGGATCTTCAAGAGTACTCGTACCTTTTTTCTAGCATGATTCACCATCGAAACTTGTTGTTAAATACGGAATACTTTCCTATTTGATTTTTTAAGGTTGTCGATGTTTCAATACTTTTGATTCTTATCTTCTTCTTCTGCATATCGCTGAAAGCGTATTTATAAGTATATCCTGCATCCTATTTATTTGTGGTAGTAAGCCCGTATAGCTGGTTTTAAAACAAAGACACAATTCAGCTCTCATTAGTGCGGGTGAATGTTGACTATTGTAACCCCATCATCCCTTCACTTTTGAATGCTACTTCTTGTAGATGAACTTGGCCCTTCTCTGTTCAATTTTATTACTTTAATTGGACTTGCTCCATGTGAGCCGAGACATGTTCCTGTGAAATGATTCTATAATAAATCCAAGATGTTTTACACCTTACTTGTCCCAAATTTGTTTTACACTTTGCTTTTTTTGGATCTATTTGTCACGCTTGTCATATTGATTGTGGCTATTCTGCTGTAATTCAACTACTAAACCTAAGTAGCTAAAATACTTTTCCCATTTGAAATGATTTTTGCTCTTTCTTCCAAACCAGTTTTTGGTTGTTATCTACTGCCCTGTGCTTGATATCATAATCTTTGCATTCCCTATAATGTTATAACTATATTTATGATTTTGACGTTTAATCACACCTTGGTGAGTAGATTACATTAACAGCCCACCTAATGCTCTCGGTAAGACTCAATATCCCGAATTTCTTTCGACTCTTGATACTCTAATCATTTCTTATCTTATGAACATCACAATTTGATTTAAAGTCTAACCTTTGAACTTCCCTCCTATTAAGATAGTGTAGAACACTCATCTCTGCCATTGATATAGCTTAAGGTAGTGTCGACCATTTGTTGCTTTCCCTGAATCTCCATACATGGAGAACATGTCTCTTGAGGTCCTTCATCGTTGAATTTTTTAGAAACGCATAGTTACCTCTATTCTAGCCATCCAATCGCAATCCCTTCTCTATTTTCTAACCTCGTTGTTATTTCTTATGGGAATAATGACTCACTTAATTTCTATTTTCATCATTCTCATCCTTCAACATGTACATTTTTAACATCAAATTAAACCTAGAGTAAACCTTTGACTAGTCTGATGAGGGAAGGTTGTGTAGATATTTGAGTTGGAGCTGCTGGATAGAATACAAAAGATCCCTTCAATGCTAGCCCAAAAGAACTATAGACTCACGTCACAGAATGACATCAAATCTCCTGACATAATCAATAAACTCTTCCTTAGTAGGTATGTAATGCGATTAAAAACAACAACTAAGGACCTTTTAATGAGAGCAGAATCACACACAATGGCTAATTATATTGAAGGGGTGTAAATGATATGTGAATTATAGAGTTTGAATTATCCAGGGGAACACTAAGAAGGAAAAAAAGAGTAGAGAACACCTCAAAGCTACTTAAAGCCGACAAAAGAGTTCTACAAACAAAAGGAGGAAAACTAAGTCCTAGGTACCTTGGATCCCATGGAACGTTAAAAAGTTCAACCTAGCCGGTAATGGATTGTATTTAACACCAAACATGAGCATGTGCACAGAGTTTTTCATATTTCACAGCTTAGAAAATATTTTCTAGACTCAGACCATGCCATTGTGAATGAGTCCATAGAAGCATAGAAGTTAATGAGAACTTGGTTTATGAGGAGCATCTCAGCTCAGATACTGGGCTACAGAGCTGTTCAATAAGGGCAACCTTCTACTCAAGATTCTATGGCCTAAACCTGCCTACTCAGAAGTCACATGGGAGACGCAAGAGAATATGAGAAATAGGTATGCAAACTTGTTCAAGGTAAATTTAAATTATCATCCAAATCTACTGGTTTCAGGACGAAACTTATTTTAAGGGGAAAAGGCTGTAATAACCCAAACCTAACCCGTGATTAATTATGGGAAGATTGTAATAGCTAGAACCTAACCCATGATTAATTACTTTAGTTAATTTCAATTTAATAAAGTTGATCGCCGCATTTCGATTCAATGTTTTAAAATACTTATGCAATTGCAGGTTGGAATGATGAAATAGCCTCCGAATACCCTAAGTCATCTTTCGGATTAAATCATTTAGAGTTCATAAATTAATGAATAAATAAATTGGAAAATCTGTAAAACTGAGTAATGAGACTATAATGTTGACAAAATAAATGAAATAAATATAAACAAAAGGACATATTAACTAATATGGATGGAATTTACAAGTTCCTTCTAAATAAACTATGGAAATACTAATAATAGTCCAAAAAATTAACCCAAATTTTAGCCTAAATATTTATTAGCTTAAAAAATGAATAGAAAATAACGACAAAAATTAAAAATACCTAAATAAAGGGAGTTGAACCAAAAAACAAACAAACAAAATAAAGCAGATAAACAAATCTACTTCCCTTTCACCGACTCCCCCCTTCCCTGACTTAACTCACACAACACCTCCCGCCCCCCCCCCCCTTTATTTTTCTTGCCCAGGCACGACACACATGCCCACACCCACACAGCCATCCTGCCTGGCGCACCGACCACCTGCCGCCATACTGGTCCTAGCGCCAGTCTCGGTTGTTGCCGGCCCCCAGTTGCGCCCATCTCCCTCCTATAACTCCTCCTTTAATTATCTCAATGGTGGTTTAGGAAGGTGAAACCCTAAAACCTTATTCCTCACTTCCATTATTTTTATTGCTGATTTTGTAAGTGTCTTATTTAGATTAAATTAATTTTAATTTGTGAGTAATTGAAGGTTTGCTGATGAGATTGAGCCTGGAGATGCTTTTGGGTTCATGGGGTGGACATGGTGAATTGAGGTTTGATGGTTGAACATGGATTCATGTTTAATTTTAATGGTCTTATGAAATTTTCATGAATTTTAATAGTAATTGAATGACAAAAATTAATAGGGTATATGTGTATTGTGTTTTGGGTGATGTTGTCATGAAAATGGTTGCTTGAGCTTGAGGTTAGTGATGTGAGTACATGAGGGAAATGCAATTATGGGATAATTTCTCTTGAAATAAATGGTTTGATGTAAACTTGAAAGTAATTTGAGGATGTAAAATGTGTTTTTGTGTGAGAATTTGATGGAATGTTATTTTGGGGATTTTGAAAAAATATTTACGTCCAACAAGGATGTTGTAGGCTAATTTATAAGGATTGAATGAAAATTTAGTGTGTGCGTTTGGGTGCTATTATCAAGTAAGAGTAATTGTGGAGCTTGACCTTTGTGACTTGGTTAAAAAGGTGAGGTTATTCGGTTTGAATTAGTGTTAAAAGATTAATTACATGTTTTGTAACTATAGAGAGAAATAAAGATTGATTCAAGTTTGAATGAGGGAAAATGATATATGCTCTTGCGATCTAAACAAATAACTAGAAATCAAAGTCTATTTGAGGACTAAAGGAGCAAATATTTTTGGTTCGCATATTAAAGCGTGATTTGACATCAAAAATCACTCTAGAACCACAAGTCGAGCTTAGTACCCAAACCCTTTCATGATTAAATCACTAGAGCTAACAATAATAGCCATAAACAAGAATAGAAATGAAATTTATAATGGTATTAAGTATGCCAACTGATTTCAATAATAGCAATGATCATGATAACTTTAATGATAGTAATATTAATATTGACAACTATAAGGATAACAATACTAAGACCTATGATAGCATAATATCACTAACACCATTTATGATAATAATATTAACGAGACTAATACAGAGAAAGCACATGCAAATAGAGAACCAAAGCCAATTTGTGTGGTCAAGAAAACAATTGTGAAAGCAACAATAACTGAGGAAAATGCCAAAGAGAACTGTGAATTATTCATCAAGGTGGTACTAACAAAAAATTATTTGGGAACTTCACCAACCATCAAAATGTGTATATCTGGAGCAAAGACAAGGCCATTTCTATCACTATCAAGCCGTGAGCAACTATATTATAAAAAGGGAAGAGATTTTAAAATTTTCAGGTACATTTACTACTTGTACCCTTCAAAAACTCACATGTTTTTTTATAAATATCAAACTCTCATAATATACAAGTATTTATTGAATCATTTTGAAGCACTATTTTGCCATATAATCAAGTGGATGCATCAGTTATCAGTTATCAGGGCTGAGACCCTTCGGTTTACACGCATGGCCTCAGGTTAGGCTTTCCGATCGGCTTAGAAGGTGTACACCTATTCAACTATCGCATTACGTATATAAGCTCATCAGTTTGTGTTCCACTTTCATATAATAACTAGTGATAGTTTTATATAATTCGCTCCCTCTTCTGTTTTCAAACTAAAATGAATTGAAAAGCGAGCACCCAACTCAAGTGTTCTAAAAGTTCATTCACGATATAGGGATAAGCCCATTGGGCTTTGGCTCATTTTTTGAAATATTTTTGCATTTTCTATTTTAGGTGAGGAATAAGTGGGCAAACTTTTGTCCAACAAGCCGAAGGAAGTAAGAAGTAAAAGAAGGGCTCGTGACTTTTGCAATTTGACATCATTAGATGCTTACAATGCATTCTAGCGTAATATGAAGACTTCATAGAGCCTAAGAGCAGAGTGTACATCTTGAGTAAGAATACCTAAGGTGGAGAGTTAGGAGACACCTAATCTAGTTATATTTTGAATTATGTGAAGGTTGTATTTCAGTTCGAAGTTAACTCGAAGGCCTTTAGTTTGATGGGATTTGGGATTGTGATAGTGTTTTAGCTAAAATCATGTAGTTTATATATAGCCTTGTCTGACTTAGGATGATAGTAATGCCTTTGATGATTAAGACCTCCGCTGCAGGTTTGATAATAAGTGGTTGAGTTAAAACAATTGGGTTAGTATTTGGGAGCGTTACAATTTGCATGGGATGCTCCTCATAAACCGAGCCCTCAAGAACCTCTGTGGGCTCATTCACAATGGCATGGCTTGAGTTTGTCGCATACTTTTTGAGCTATGAAATATGAAAACACTGTACATATGCTCGAGTTCTGCTGGTAAAGTCAATCTATAAGCCACTGGGTTTAAGTTTTCAGTGATGTTGTAAGGCTCAATGTACGCAGGGCTCAGTTTTCCTTTGATGTTGAGCCTACTAACACTATTAGCTAGCAATACTTTTCAGAATTTATCTCCCATTTGAAACTCTCATAATCTCCTTTTTTGTTAGCGTAACTCTTTTATCGGCTATGAGTAGTCTTAATGTGTTCTTGAATCATTATTAACTCTGACCCTATCCTCAATGCATCATCCAACTTATTCAAATATAAATAGGTATTGTTCGAGATTCTGCAATTATTAAAATGTCTCCATTTTGTGTTCTTAATTGTATTGCATGTCCATTGAGGAACAAATTATTGGTGATATCTTGAGATTTGATGTCATCCTGTTACTTGAGTCCATAGTCTCTTTGGGGCTAGCGTTGAAGGGATATTTTGTATTCTGTCTTGTAGCTTTAATTGCATAACCTTTCCTTATTGGACTTGTTAAAAGGCTACTAGATCTAAATTCGATGTTAAAGATGAACATGTCCAAGGATAAGAATGATGAAAATATGTGGCCAAGTAAGTCATTACTCAAAAATGAAATAAATAGCATAGTTAGAAGTGGTTGGTAAAGGAGGGATTGTCATGGGATAGCTATAATAAAGATAGCTATGAGTGCACCAAGAATTCAAAAATATAAGCTCACAAGAATCACGGTTTACAAGTATGGATAATACGAGAAAACAACAAATAGTGGACACCTCTTGCATCATATCAAGGACAAATATGAGTCTTCTACACTACGTCAATCAGGGTGGGCACTTAAAAGGTTGAATTATAGATCAAATTATGATGCTCATAAGATACGAAAAGATTAGAGCATTCAAAATCGAGAGAAAGTTGGGATTATTAAGCCCTACCGGGTATAAAAGTGGATTGTTCCTGTAATCTTCACAAGAAGGTGTGGTTAAATGTCAAAATTACAAGTTTAGTACTAACATTATAAGGAACACAATGATCATGATGTCGAACATAGGGCAATATATAACGACCATAGAAAGGGTTTCTCATGAAGCCATTCTCTTGTGGGTTCTTCTTCTTCACTTGTCATTAGCTGCTCACCCCTGATTCTTGCTTCTGTCAAGACTTAATCTTTTAGTAATACTTCCCATCATCTCATCTAGAGGCAATAAACATTAGTGGACCTCCCTGAAATCTACAAGATTTTCACCTTTCTTCTGATCGGCGCCGCCTTCGCTCCGGATAAGCCCCGGCGTTTTCTGGCGACCACCGCTGGATTGAACGGTTGTCTGGGTTAATTTCAGGCATCATAGGCGATCAGTCATTCAATTGGCCCAATTACAAGTGAGTGTCGAGTTGGGGACGAACGATTCCAAGTAGGTAACTGAGGCAAGGTGTTTGTCGGTATATTTTCTCTCTCCTCTATTCTTCTTAACCAGGGCTTATTACTTTGTTGCAATTCATTCTGTTGCAACCTTTACCGTCTTATTTTTCTGGTCAGTGAAATTCCTATTTTGGGTATCAATTCATTCTGCTAAATTTGGTCACTTCCATCATTTGATTCTTCAATTTATTACTTTGTTGCTTTAGTTTGTTATTGTTGTTAATTGTGAGGTTTCGGTAGCCTTTTGGTCTAGTATCTGCCGGTTTCCTGGTTTTGCTTTCTGGGTTGCCTTCGAAATTGTGAATTTCGTTTGGGTGTGATTTGGGTGTTGAAGATTAAATTTTGATTTCTTCATCGACCAAGTGTGATTAGTGTCCCGAAAATTTCAACCATTGTGAGGGCTAGACATCAGTGGCTTAACACCCCTCGGTGAGACTCATGGCTGGGCTGGATTTGCTCTGTTCTCCGGCGCACCGTCACGCACTCCGGCCTCTAACACCAGATGACCGTTTTTAGACCATTGGGAGCTATTCACCAGGAGCCTACTCTACTTAGCATTAAGGTAAGAGAGGTGTGTGTACTACCTAAGCTAATCCCTGCCATTTTTGTGAATAGTCAGCTGTGGAATGAACTTTACTACTGCTTCCTTTTGCACTCAACTTTAACTCTGCTTTCTTTTGCCTTTTGTTTCGTGCATTTGATTTGAATTTGTTTGGCTTATTTTATTAGTTACTTTCTTTATCACATTACTAGAAATTGCTTCTGTGCTACTCATCTGTTGATTGCTTTTACTCTACTAACCTAGCCCTTGTCTGCTTCCATAACTGCCATTGCTATTAGTTTTGTTTTTCTTGATTAGCATTGGGTTAACTTCTTTGAATCTATTTCTTGGTGCATTTCCTTTTTAAGGTTGCCTATTGTGGTCGTATTTATTATCCTTTATTTTGGTAAGTCTAGTGGCATCTTTAGCTGAGTTCGTATTTTGATTTTCAAAGTCGAATATGCACTGCTACTTCTTGTCTTCTATTTTATAATATTTTTATTTATTTTATTTTTTTCCTATTATTATTTTTCACCACTGTCTGTGTTTTTCCTATAGTTTTGAGTGGTTTCCATTTTGGTTCCTTTCATAGCAGCTTGTTTGACCTCCCCTTTTAGGTTTTGATAATATCGTTGCTGAGGTATTAGTTTTAAATCTTCGTTAGGTCCGTTATTTTGTTGTTGGTGTTGGTTTATTAGTTTCCTCCTTTTAGTTTTTAGTCTTACTATTGATTAGTGCGTATTCTTGCCAAGTAGATTTTCAGTTTTGTCAGCTAGCTTTAGTAACCTGTTCTTTTCCTATCTTTTGGGCGCTCCCAGCATACCCCTAGTGCTTCTTAAGTGCAATCTTTCAGTGTTACTAGTACGCTCTTTTAGTGAGTTGCGAGGGTTGGGTGTTGGTAGCTTTAGCTAGTGGCAAGCAATGTAGTCGCTTTAGCCAGTCCTCTGAGGGGTTATAGGGTTAGGAGGGGTTCAGGTTGTCGGAAGGTGCGCCTAGCATCTTGGAATATTAGATCTCTTACGGGTAAGTATATAGAATTAGTTAAGTCTTTGCACAGGCGTATGATTAGCATAACTTGTATTCGGGAGACTAAGTGGGTAGGGGCTAAAGCGAGAGTAGTTGACGGGTACAAACTGTGGTATTCATGGTCAAACGATGCTAGGAATGGCATTGGCATTTTGGTTGAAAAGGAGTGGGTTGACTTTGTTCTTGAAGTGAGGCATAAGAGTGACCGAATTATGGCCATGAAGGTCCTGGTGGGTTCAGAATTCATAAATGTGGTTAGTGTTTATGCTCCTCAAATAGGTTTGCCGAATGATGTTAAGAAGCAATTTTGGGAGGATTTAGATATGGTCATTCAGGATGTACCCCAGAGCGAAAAACTTTTCATAGGAGGAGACTTTAATGGTCATATTGGTGTTGACTCGGACGGGGTATGACTTGGCTCACGGAGGTTTCGGTTTTGGGGAGAGAAACATCAAAGGAGTTTATCTTCTGGACTTCGCAGTGGCTTTTGATTTGATGGTGGTAAACTCCTTTTTTAAGAAGAAGGAGGACCACTTGGTAACTTTTAAGAGTGGCCCCTCAAGAACCTAGATTGATTACTTCCTGATTAGCGCGGATAATCGAAGGTTGTGTAAGGATTGTAAAGTGATTCTTAGTGAGCTTTTGGGAACCCAGCATAGGCTACTAGTATTAGATATGGAGTTTAAATGTTCTAAGTGGAAGCAGAGGAGGGTTGGGGACCCTAGAGCTAAGTGGTGAACCCTTACTAAGGAGAGCGTTGTGCTATTAGCCGAGAGGTTAGTTGAAAAAGGTGCTTGGAGGCAAGTAGAGGATGCAGACATAATGTGGGAGGCGATGGCAGAATGTATTCGAAAGTCAGCTAGACTTATCCTAGGTTCTTCTAGAAGGGGTGGTAACAAACTGAAGGGTGCTTGGTGGTGGAACGAGGAGGTGAAGGAGAAAGTCAAGGAAAAAAAGAGGCATACCTCGTTTTCATGAACAGTGCAGAGGAGGAAGAGAGAGAGATTTGTAGAGGTAGATATAAGGCCTCTAAGAAGGTAACTAAGAAAGCTATTGCTGTAGTTAAGTGCAGGGCTTATGATAGGTTATATCATAGATTGGAGACCAAGGAAGGGGAGAAGGAAGTATTTACACTGGCAAGGGCTAGGGAAAGACAAACAAGGGATTTGGGGGTTTTGAGGTGTATCAAGGATGAAAATGGAAAGATGTTGTCTGATGATGCAGAAATCAAGGCGAGATGACAAAGGTACTTCTCCATACTTCTCAATGGTGAAGCGATGGAAGAGGTCTGAAGTATGGAACAGGAGGGTAGTGAGAGTCATCTTGATCCGCGAGTGTGTAGTTACATCAGCAAGGACGAGATTAAAGAGGCCTTAAAAAAGATGTCCATTGGGAAGGCAGAGGGTCCGGATCAAATTCTAGTGGATGTGTGGAAGTGTTTGGGTGAAGTGGGATTAGAGTGGCTTACGGAGCTTTTCAATGTTATTCTTAGGACGGCTAAGATTCCTAAAGAATGGAGGTATAGTACAGTCATTCCGCTGTACAAAAACAAATGGGATATTCAAGATTGTAATAATTTCAGGGGTATAAAGGTTCTCAGTCACACTATGAAGTTATGGGAGAGGGTGATTGAGAGAAGGTTACGAAAGGATATTTCAATATCAGAGAACCAATTTGGTTTTATGTCAGGCAGGTCGACCATAGAGGTGATTTACCTCCTTAGGAGGCTCATGGGTTTGTACAGAGATCGAAAGGTTGATCTTCATATGGTGTTCATTGACCTGGAGAAGGCATATGATAGGGTTCCGCGTGAAGTATTATGTAGATTTTTGAGAGAGAAAGGAGTGTCACCCGTGTATATTCGAGTTATCGAGGATATGTACATGGGAGTTAGGACGAGTGTTAGAACGCCAGGAGGGGTCACAGATGACTTCCTCGTTGGTATGGGCCTGCATCAGGGTTCCGCCTTAAGCCCTTTTCTTTTCTCTCTAGTTATGGATGAACTTACAAAAGGGATTCAAGATGAGTTGCCTTGGTGTATGCTTTTCGCGGATGACATTATTCTTATTGATGAAACCAGAGAGGAAGTATATGACAATTTGGAGCGATGGAGACAATCTTTGGAATCTAGAGGTTTCCGTGTTAGTGGATCAAAAACGGAATACCTTCATTGTTGTTTTAGTGGAAGGGTAGAGGTGAGGGGTGAAGTCACCTTAGATAGGGTGACGATACCAAAGGTCGATAAGTTCAGGTATCTAGGCTCGATCATTCAGCAGAATGGGGATGTTGACGAAGATGTAAACCATAGAATAAGAGTGGGATGGCAAAAATGAAAGTGTGCCTCAGGTGTGCTGTGTGATAAAAGGATGCCTGTAGGACTAAAAGGCAGAGTATATCGTACAGTAGTTAAACCGACTGTAATGTATGGTTCGGAGTGCTGGCCTCTAAAAAAGACTCAGGCTCAAAGGTTGATGGTAGTGGAGATTAGGATGATTAGGTGGATATGTGGTTATTCGAGATTAGACAGAATTAGGAATGAGGTTATCAGAGACTTAGTTAAAGTGGCCCCCATCGAAGATAAGATGAGAGAATCAAGACTCCGATGGTTTGGTCATGTGAAAAGAAGGAGCGTGGATGCGCCAATAAGGAGATGTGAGAGGATTAATATCCCCGAAGGCAAAACAGGGAGGGGGTCGACCAAAGAAGAGTTTGGACGAGGTGATTAGAGAGGATTTGAGAGTGGTAGGTTTGTCGGAGGACGTGGCGCTCAGGATAGGAAACGTTGGCGGGATAGGATTAGGATCTTAGATCGCAGTGGGGTGGCCTTGTAGTCGGTCTTTCAGTTGCAGTAGGGTAGCTCTGGTAGTGGTGTCATGTTTGTCCACAGGAAGTTCTTTCATTTGGGAAGAGACAGCGTTTGCGTACCTCTGGTTTTTAAGGTATTTTCCCTCCTCTGCTTTATTGTTCCTTTGTTTCATAGCTACGGCATCTTGATTTTGCTTATGTATCTTATTCATTTCTAGCTTTCTTGTTCTTTATTTCCCCATTAAATGTTTTCCCATAAAATGTTTTCCCAAAATCCTTCTCCCATTAAATGTTTTCTCAAAATCGTGTTTTTGTGGGTCTCTTGGAATCAGCCTCTCTACGGGTAGGGATACCGGTAGGGGCAAGGTTGCCTACACCTGGAACTCCCCAGACCCCGTGAAAAGGGGACCCACACTAGGATGTGTGTGTTGTTGTTGTTGTTGTAGAGAGGTTTGAAAGAAAGAGTTCGAATCATTTCAGAAGAGAAAAGTGGTTCAATTATATTTCGGTTTAGTAGTTAAATTACAAACAAAATAGAAATAACTAAGTTCCAACAAGGTGTTCTTCTAGCCACAATCAATACGATAAGGCTGATAGATTTGGACAAGCAAAGTGTAGAACACCTTGGATTTAATATAGAATGAATTTATAAAAACATATAGTAACTCACATGAAGCAAGTCTAAGTAAAGCAACAAGATTACATGGATAAAGGCCCACTTCATTTATGAGGAGTAAAACTTAGAAGCAAGAAGATTGGTGGGATTACAACAATTAGCATTCACCCACACTAGTGAGAATTGCATTGCATCTTTAATAAAAGACTAGCTATATAGGCTTATTACTATGAATAAACAGGGTGCATGGTATTTGTGTAAATACACTTTCAGTGGAAAGAACAACAAGATGGTGAACATCAAAAGTATCGGAATGTAGACAACCATTTATAGTTGAATAGGAATGCATCTCATATCTAACAACAACTTTCAAAGACAAGGTGAATAATGCTAGAAAGAAGGTACAAGCACTCTTGAGGATCTAGAAAACTCCAGAGGTTTGGAATGAAAAAGCGAAACTATATAACATTGGAAGGGAGCAAATTTTTTTAAATAAGGCAAATCAAACAAATATGGGAAATGGTGGTAGGAATAACATTAATACAAAAGACAAACTAATCAGCAATGTTCTGATATTAATTAAGAGCTTTTAAGAAAATGTTCTGGATCAAACAAAGATGCAATAGTAAAGACATGATCCTAATAAACAAACTAAGATGACAAAGGGGGATACAAATTAATGATTGAAAGTAATGAGGATATTGCTCACATAAGATTTTAATGAAAAAACAGATTGCAGATTACGAAATGATGGGTAAAGAAAATAGTACTATGTGGTAGAGAGAAAGAAAGTAATTGTAATTGTATACAATTCAAAAATGGAGGGCAGTAAGAGTTAAATTGTTCCAAACATTAGTTACATAGGAACAAGAACATTTGATGTTAGTTCGAAAGGCAGACTAATAGTAAAATAAATGATTTAAGTGTTGATCAGATGTTCAAGGGCATATCGAATATCGTTATTGACAGAGAATAATATGTACAAGGTATTTATCCCTAATCAAACTATAAAATTATCCATTAGCGTAAGGTTTCTCTTTCTTTAGGAACCCTTAGGGTCATAACCTTCCAATAGCTGTTAGTCGGTATGAGCTGAAGTGATGACGATACCAAGTTTTTTTTCCACTTGAGGTGAAAAATCTAAAGGAGGAAAGGGGTGTGCGTCCATGAAAAGGGATTTTACGAAGGTATCTCTCATAAGTTATGTAGGAATTCACTTGTACTTACACAAGGAAGAAGTCATGATGGTTCCTAATTTATCCACGAGGATCATAAGACCTAAATAAAGGTCAAGCTTATAAAGTCGAATGGAAAAGCTTGCGTAAGCACAAATAGGGGTGCAACAAATGATGTAAGGAACAAGGTGATCATATGTTTAAGGCGTTGCCATAAAAGTTCAAGTCACACTCACAAAGATATATAGCTAGCAACCATAGAAAGGGCTAGGAAATGAGTTTAAAGCATTATAAATAAGGAGAGACTTTGCTTATCAACACCCTTAATTCAAATCCACTTAAATGAAAAGAGGACATCCTTTAAATGTAATGGATTCAGCAATAGAGACAAAAATAAAAAACACATGAATCGAAGTCGATTATGAGTAGGAAGGGCCACGTCATTACTAAAAGGACTATTACATGAAGTAAGCTGACCGGAGATCATCAATGAAAGCAAGAGGGATATATCTAACCTTGGTGATGAGCATTCCACATAAATATTGATGTCATGAGATAATTCAATGATAGAAAAGATATACAACAAAGTATTATTAAGGCGTTCAAACAATTTTTGCGAAGCAAAAGGGATTAATAAGGTTCAAAAAGGAATTATAAGCTAAATTGTGTTATTGCATAATAGGGGTGTGGCTAGCTGTAGGTTGTAATGAGAGAGATCAAGGGGCCCCAACAAAGGACACACAATTAAGTAAGGGTATCTCATAATGAAAGTCTATTGTTAGTTGGCCAAGGGTCACTGTAAACACTTTTCGCTTAATCCAGGTACTCTTATGGCTAAAGTTGCATGGGTTTGATACATTCAGAAGAAAGTCGCCTCAGTTTTTAACCTTTATATAAACGTGTCCAACATGTTTTTGCCCTTTAATTCTCTGTGGTTGTACCTAGAGTTGTGTCCTGGTAATACCCTCTTGAATTTGGTATCTCTACCTTATAAAATCATGAGTAATTATCCTATAGAGTCCATACAATATATAGTCGGGTCATCACTCTCAATTCCTTGCTATCATGGGTTGTGACGCCTCAAAATCAAGGGCTCTGAGTTCAACCCATGAAACCATTGTCGTTGTATTGTACTTCTCCATAAATAAACTTATTCATGAACCTTGTCCACCCATTAACTGGAATATAAATTATGACCTCTAGAATTTTGGGTATACAAAGGTAAAGAATCCGTACTCATACATGACACATCCTTAAGCCTTTTTCCTATGGTTCCACTTGTGTGAATATTCATTTTCCACAAAATGATTTTGCTTAAAGTTCTTAACTACCACTCCAATTTTATTGATGAATCCAACGTCTAAGTCTCTTCTCTTTTCACTCTCTCGTTTCTCTTCTCCCTATTTCTTTCCCTCATTTGCTTTTGTCTAATTCTTGTTAATCCCAAAGAATCAACTTACCGAATCACCTCTTGCACTACATAATAAAATTCTTTGAATTTACTTTATTTTGCATATCTAATAAGTATGGCTCAACCTAATATCACCAATCACCTGATCCACTAAAATTTGATGAGGAATCATTTACACCATTTCCTTAGAAGCTGTTATGAATGTCTTGGCACTAAGGTTCATCTTCAGTAATTTCTATGTGCCTTTAGGGTTTGTTTTATCCTCATAATAAGTGCGACATTATTGGCTCAATTAAATTTTGTCATCCTGAAACTCTAAAATAATTTCTCTCTACACCTTTCGAAGTTTTCAATATCTACTATTGCATAGATTGAGGCATATCTGGGCATCGTTAGTCTCAGTCATATCAGTATTGATAAAATCTTCCAGCACCCATAAATGTCCTATTTTTATAGGCACATCCTCCAACGCAACCAAAGTTCGTATTCCGGAACCATCCGCTAATTGGGGTGAAAATGTGCTGGTTGCAATGGTCCTAAGTGAAGCTTATGGAACATAGAGTATGGCATCACACTGACACTTGCACCAAGGCCACATAGGGATCTATCAATCTTCACTTTTCCTACTACACGAGGGATAGAAAAGTTACCTCGGTCAAGAAGCGTAGGGGGAAGGACTTTGCGAATCTCGAAACTACCTTTTTCTCTAAAAGTTGTGGGCTCACCCTCATCATTTTTCTCCTTACTCTCAGCCATGCTCACCTCTCTTTCCTCCTCAAGTCTCATATCCTCATAATCCTCTACCTCTTCTTTCAAGGTAACACAGTTACACTGCTCGTGGGGGTTGGACTTGAGTTTACTAGGTAGTCTACTCGGGGCGTAGATGAAGAGGTAGCTTGTTGAGCAATTTGAACTTCCAACATCTTATTGTGAGTAGTAAGCACATCAAACTTAGAGGGCAATTGCTTAATGTACTCATCTTGTTTTTGTTGTGCCAAAAGCATATTCAGCATCATAGTCTCTAAGTTGAATTTTTGAGGTTCTTGTTGAGGATAGGATGGCCTTTGAAACTCGGGGGGTTGTCTAAAATTCATTTGAGGCACGAGCGGGGCATTAGACCTACATAAGAAATTAGGGTGATTCCTCCAACCACGATTATATGTGCTAAAGAAAGGATCATTTGTTGGTCTAGGGTTATGGTTCTTCACATAGTTGACCAAGTCACTTACATCTTTGGTAAAAGGACCACCCACTTGATAATGCACAATCAAATGATCAACTGACCCACGTATATCACACGATGGGGAAGGGGTACTTGAACTGACAGAATTAACATTCAAACGCTCTAATTATTGAGACATAGCATTAAATTTAGAAGAAAGCATAGAAATAGCATCTAATTCCAGCTTACCTCCAATCTGCTTGGGTTGGGTTCTGTCATACAACCATTGGAAATTGTTAAGAGTCATCTCTTCTATAGATTGTATGCTTCATCTTCAGTTTTGTTCATAAGAGTACCTCCTGCTCCCGCATCAATAATAGATCTTAATGGCTGAGTGACTCCATTATAAAATGTTTGCATGATCGTCCACCTTTGAAGACCATGGTGAGGGCATAATCGTAAAAGTTCATTGAATCGCTCCCAAGCTTCATAGAGCATCTTATCTTCCTTTTGAGAGAAGGTAGTGATTTGATTATGAAGGCTTGCTATTTTGCTCGAAGGAAAGAACTTGACAAGAAAAACTTTTGTAAGCTCGTCCCATGTCATGATGCACCCTAGAGGCAACAAGTGAAGCCACGCCCTCTCCTTATCCCTAAGTGAAAAGGAAAATAGGCGTAAGCGGATGGCATCGATAAAAACTCCATTGAGCTTTAACATGTCGTACACCTCTAAAAAGACTGAGACGTATAAGTTTGGATCTTCTAACAGGTTACCTCCGAACTGGGATTGCTGCACCAATGATGTAAGGGCTAGCTTGAGCTCAAAATTGTTCGCTCCTATGGTTGGCTGAGCGATGCTTGAGGAAATGCCTTGGACTCTGGGGAACAAAATTCTCGGAGTGTCCTTTGGTCACCTCCTATTCCTACCATCAACGAAGAAACTGCTTGAGCCTTTAGTCATTGCTCTTCTACCCTTAATTTCTTCCTCCTAGAGTGAAAATTCCTTTCGATTTCTAGATCGAATTCAAAAGGAAAGGGACTTCGCATATAAAGGAGAAATCCTATAAAATTACCAACAAAACTACCAACGCAAATAATAAATATAAAGAAAAAGAAAGAATGACAAAAACGCTTAGTCAATTTCCAAGGGCTGACTCAATATCCACAAATTTGATCCCTGTTAATGGCGACAAAAAATTGACCTTGCCCACAAGTGCACGAGTGTTGTAGTTTAGAAAAGATATCATTCCCACAGAGACCAAATGTAGTATGTTGAGTTTTGTCATATAAAAGTGCTACGCAAGCAAATTTTAATTGGGTGTTTGAATAACGCTATAATCTAATTGGAAAATTCAATCAATTTAAGACATCTAAGGATTTGTTTTGCCCAGTAAAAATACGGATCAATGAAATATAACATGCACTTGATCCATATTGGGAGACTAAAGGGGTGCAATCATATTTACAATTCAATATTTCTTTTAAACTGAATTGTCTAAACTAACCAATTGTCATTCTTTTAAATGTCCTTATTTAGTCTAAATTATGGATTTTTGATGGCTAAAGTTCCTCTTAACAAGCAAATCTTTCTCAAGTATTTGTAAATCAAGTCTTATAAACAGCAAGTTCCACCTTTCAATCCTTTACTTAACTATTTAGAATTAGCAAGTAAATTTGGCCAAAATTCACTCACAACAAGCTCACACAAAGATAGAATTCAACTAATTCAAATCAAGAACGAGCACAACTAAATAAAAATTAGAGATTCTAACATCAATACTTGGCTAACAATCCCTAGATTGAGAAAACTACTCACATATATTTAAAATAATAACAACTAAACAAAGTTTGAGAGAAGAAAACTTAGCACAATTATAGATCCTCCAAGGGTTTCCCAACTTTGTAAGGGATGGAAAACAGCAAGCACTTCTTCACAACTTTCACTCTTAAACTCAAAACTAACTAAGAAATCTAAAACTAAACTAAGAAAATGGAAAAGAATGGAAAAGATTAGAGAATAAAAGTTCTCTTTTGCTGTGTGTCTCCTCAATCTGCTACGAAATTGCTCTATTTAAAGAAGAACTCGATCAACCTCAGCCACACTATGAAGGAAAATGAAGATACTTGCAATTATGGACTCACCACGAACTGTGGCCTTCACCATGGACCATCCATGGTGAGCTTTGTCTCGACATTCTTCTGTTTTTTCTTCCTTCCACGGGCATAGTGACTTAAGGGTGTTCGTAGAGGGTCAAGCTATACTTATTTAGGGGTCAAGTCTGGGGTAAAATGGTCTAAAGATCGACAAAATACGGAAAAGAACCATACCCAAGTGTGAAACAAAGAAAGGAGTGCATAATATAAAATAAAACACATAATTCTCCCTAAAAATGGTACAAAATGACACCAAAATAGAGTGCACTTTAAGGACTTATCAGCAATGTAAGGTTTAGGTGTGGGGGAAGGCAAAATGAAATTTTTGAGGGATCGAGAGAAATTTAACTTGAAAATCTTTGGGTGAATTTAATTGTTGGAAGAGATTAGGTGATTTGATTATACATGTTCTACTCGTATTATGTAGATTTGATTTATATGATCCCATGCCTATTTGAGATTAGATCTAGCATTGACTTGTTGATGGTCGAAATTTTTGCTATGTTGATGCCACTATGTAGCCGATTTTGAGTTTGAGATATAACCCTATTTTCAAAGTCATTATTAGTATTTAATGAGCATTGAGTTCTCCATTGGCTTTATAATTAATAAATTAAATTAATTAAGTTCTGATTCTGGTACCAATGTTTAGGTTCTATCTCTATTCATATCTCTAATAACAGATATATGTACCAAGTATTTCTCTAAGTGTTATCTTTATTTATATCTTCATCCACTCAAGGAGACACATGGAATCGGGTAACTTTTAAAAAAGTTCAAAAACAATCAAAAGAAAAAAATTTAATAAATTGATTTGGCATTAGGTACTTAATTTTAAAGATGCTCTAACGATTTTTGTTATGTCGGGTAAAATTTTGTAATTACGGGTTTGCTACATGGTCTCATTGTGTGCTTAGTTTGCTTGATTCCTAGCTTATTGACATAGTTGAAATTGGAAATGCTTGATAATGAGTTGTGGATTGACAGTAAATTAATCCATATGATTTTGAGCGGACAGGTATACTTGGATTCTTGATTTCTTCCCTTATCTTGTTCGACTTGATGAGTTGAATTGATGTATGCATTATTGATATTCTTCGCTAGAGGACTAGTAAAGTTTTGGTATGTGAGTTGATAAGTCATATTTATGGCCCTGTTTGGCAAATAGTTGTTCGCTTTTATATTAGTTGTTAGCTGTTAGTTGTTTGAATTAGCTGTTTGCATTAACTGTTTGTAGAAAACTGTCTGGTAAAGTTGGTTGTTTCTAAGAAAGATGTTTAGTAAAATTTCATTTATATCCTTATCTCTAAATTATTTCTTAATAGAGCGTAGTTTTTATTTATTGGCCAATTTCTTTTTCAAAAAAATTAAATTGGTGTCATAGGTATAAGTTAACTTCATTTGTGATCACCAAAAAAAAATAAAAACTTCATTAATAAGACTTTACTTTCTTACTAAATTCTACATAACTTGTATTCATTGTGTATCTTCAATTTGTACTTATGTAAATTATGCCAATGCTTTATAACGTTATTTTGATATTTTTAAAATGTTCTGGGTTTATAAATTGAAATTGAAATTTATACGAATTTCTAATAGCTTTGTCTTTGTTAGATTCAATTCATACAAAACATAGTACCAATTGCTACAATTTTGCATCGATCCAAAGCTTATTACCTAGGTAATCGGAAGGGGGACTGAATAATCTAAAGTATAAATATCAAAAGTTCATAAAGGTGCATAGTGAGAGAACCAATAAGCTTGATATAATGTACTAGCGAAATTAAAAAATCTACAACAAAAAGTAAACTACTTGGCTAAAAAAATACAAATAATAAAAGAGACAATGCAACTTTAATGGTTTGTTTTTGTCTCAAAAAAAGAAAAATAAAGAAAAACTTTTGTTAATCCTTAAGATATGACTAGGATCGAATGCTACTAGTATAAATCTTTGACGAACACTTTATGACACTATATACTCTTTCTGTTTTATAAAATAGAATATTATAAAAATATAATAATGGCACATAATGTAATTTGTTTAAATTCTTAGCCAAATATGTCATTTCTAGAAAAAGCCCCTTTGAAAAGGCTAATGGAAACAGCCTTTTCAAAAAGAGTTGTTTAGGGCCAAACAATTGTTTACCAAACACCCACTGAACTATTTGACTTGGTCAAAATAGCTAGAACACCGCCAAACACCTCTTTTTTCCCAAAAAGTTGTTACCAAATACCACTGTATGTAATTTACTCTCCATTTTACCTACTTTTTAGTCCTTGAAATATATTTTTATTGAAGAACAAGGCATACTTTATATGATTTTCATGTGGAAATTAAATAAATGGTTTTGGGCACAAAATTGATCAATTCGACTTGGATTTTTCCAAACTCTCACATATGCACTTATCAACACAGCCCAACCCTCTTTCCTGTTTGACCCAACAACAAAAAAGAAAAGAAAAGTAGATAACCTCTGTTTAGGCCTAGTTTCGCAACCGAAGCACTAGCATCGACCCAACGGCTCAGTTCAACCCCTCCTCTCTTCTCACCGGTCTCTCCCTTCAATATGCCTATGGCTGGTTCATGTCCACACGAGCCCGTCCCACCATCCTATGCTTCTTCTCACAACAGGCCTTTTCTTTTGTGCTTCGCAGCCCATCAGCCAACAACATCCAGCTCCATAGCCTCATCTAAAAGACTCTTCCTCCATGTGGGCCTACTATGCGACCCAATTTAGCTCTCAGCTTCTTTTTGCTCTCTCCTCACTTCAACATACACCACTGCAGGCCCCATTATGGTTTGTGACCTAGCTGGCAGAGTGAGCAGCAGTCCGCCCTAGCCTGCACCAGAGCTCCCTCATTCTCTCCCCATTCATCTCTCACCGTGGGCCTGTTATGTTAGTTGCGGCCCACCTTGAGCAGTTGTCATCAGCCAGCAACGCCCAACTTTCGCTTCTAGCCGAAATGGGTATGTTGTGTTCCACGTGGCCCATTTGCTCCATCTTTCTTCTCCGTCCCACAACTTGTCTTGCACCCAAACCACTCCTTCTTTGCTCATATCAGCCCATCGCCTAACCCGGCAGCTTAGGTTTTTATTTTTGAGAGCAATTTCAAACTAATCTAGTAAAAGCTAATTAATTATGATTAATTTTTAAATAAGGACTAGCCTTTCTCTCATGCAAGTCAACAATATAACAGCCAAGGAATTAATTGAAATTTATTTTTCATTAATTTTTAGGCACCAAAAGGGGTTGAATTTTCACTATAAAAGAGGTCAAGGTTGGAGCAAAATTCCTCATCCACTCATCCATCACTCATCCAAGCATTCTTCCATTCTCTCATCTTCCATCTTTCAATTTTTAGAGAGAATCTTTTGTAAGACAAAACCATTTGGGTCGAGGGGTTTAGAAGAAAATAAGGTTTGTTAGCTACTTTGGGTTCTCTTCTCACCTCATTTGTTAGTCAAATTTGAGAGTTTGTGCTTGATTAGTTTTGTAATTGAGTACCAAACTTTGGACATAGGAAGTAAAATATACCAAGATTGAGATATGGCATGACCAATTTCAATGGTGTTTTCACTAACTATGGCCGACTAAAATACTCATCTAGGATTAATATGGATCCTTGATTAATGATATTGCTTTGCTAATTTCTTTTAAGATTATTTTTGTTTCTTATATTGCATAATTTTGAGTTTATACTTGATCCTAACCTATTCATGAAGCGTAATACTATCATTTATTCATGTTGATCACAATAGTTCAATTTGATATCTCAAATATATATTAGACCTTGTAGGCTAATATGATGTTATGCAATTGGGTTTAAAATTATAATTGTTAAAATTGATTAATTATACTAAAAATTAGATGAGTTATGTCTAAAAAAAATGATTCATGCTAATTAAGAACTAGATAGATAACATAATTTGATAATTCTAACTCATCTTTCTAATTCATTGCCCAATGCTTGTAGCTTAGGTTGAACAAGAGAGTAGTTGAACCCCCATTTGTGTTAATAATTTAATATTTGTATCATTGGTGAAATTCAAAGTCCTAGGTCTTTCTCTTATTTGATTTCTCTCTATTTTCTTGACTTATTTGCTTGTCTTTTATTTCTTTAATTTATATTGATACTTGAACTCCTCCCTTGAATTATTCTTTTTAATTGGAAAATTTAAATTTAAAATTGTTATTATATCTCATTGGATCAACCTCCTATACTCGTTAATCTATAATTGATCTTATGCATTTACAAATAAAAAGGGTTTTTAAAACTAAACATAAACTCCACATCACTCATCAGCATCAGTCCATTCAAAAATAGTTTTGATCCAAAAAGGTCCCATTTATTTGTTATAGATAATAACTCACCTTGTCGATTAATAAATATAAACCAAGTAAAATTTTAAAAAGAAAGATAAATATATATGGATCAATGTTTGTTTGTCAATTCACTCACTATAAGAGTCTGCCTAAGTTGATGCATATCATAATCCCACCCTCAAACCCATAGTATATGAATGTAATTTTAAAATATAGTATTTTTAAGAGAATAAATGTCTTCATACAAAATAGAAAATTAAATTGTTTTATTATTTACTTGTGTTAGTAAAACAAGGACTAACCTTGGTGCGGAAATGAGACTGAATGGATCTTTGTTCTGCTTGATATCTACCCACGTACAAAGCTCGAAAGTGGCTACTAGAGTCACTGGATTTGCCACGCCACCAAACCCGAACCCACTAAGATGGTATGGCAAAGCGAGGAATAAAATAGAGAGTTTTTTTGTGAGAGCTAACAGCTTTTCTAATGTAGTGCTTAGGATGATTCAACTCATGAATCACCCACCTTTTTATAGTGGCACATAACCACATATTGTAATCTTGCATAATGAAGGCTGATTAATGCATAATCATTCCTCTATTGTAACAGCCAAATCAATATCTGATTATGGCAAATAAATTATGACCGTTGTCGGTCAATAGCTCCCCCTCGGTCACAAAGACTAAGAATCCACATATCTCTCTGCCAACTGACTTCCTCACGCTTCATACTGGGAATGGAGCGTGCGACCAAAAATAAAACATTAGTGCCACATCAAGTCACCATCTAACTGACATAGCACTTACATGAAACACCAAATACCCCGAATCATTCAAATACATTACCAATGGCATACACTGTCCCTTTATGCCTGATATATCAATTGATTATACACTAAATATAATCGCTCAGGCTTGATATGATGATGAAGAAATGATTCTCCCTTAGACAATTAAAATAATCCATCTTAGCATGACTGCTTTCCTAATATGCTCTGTTGGACCGTATACATCTTGGCCCTTTGATAACACATTAAGGTAGCAACATCAAGCTTTGACTTCATATTATAACTCTAAGTTAAGGAGTATCGCTTATGAGGGTCACACAGTGATAAGGAAAGGGAATTCACTTATCACTCATAAGATAGGTCGACTTTCAGCACACACAGTATGATAGTGTGCCATGGCATAGCTCCCCCTAAACTGGGTCTGTCACTCTTCTATACCATGCGAATCACAGGCTTGGCTTTTACCTAAAAAACCAATCTGAGCTACTAAACCAACATACACAATGTTAATCTCAGTACTCAAGATTCGACTATAAGGCTTCGATATGAAAACTTATTTCATGTTCAACTCCCCCTGAGTCTCATCTTAGACTTACTAAGGAGACTATATTTTCCATTTCATACACTCCTAGTACGAATAATCAATATTGCACACCTAGTGCCAATATGATCTAGTCTCATCCTGCCCGCTACTCAAGCATTAGGGCGATTGCCTATGTGACTAGGCCAATCAAAAGCCTGGTGACATAACAATGTGCCTTATAACGTACTTGTGTATTTATGAACATTTGAAAAGAAACATCACTCTTTGTTTCATAAATATTTAATACAAGTAATAACATGTCCATCATACATTTAGATACATCCAAAAACTAAGTCCTACGTAGACCTAAGCTCATCACATAAGCTTTAAAAGCGTCTTTAGGAATAGGCTTAGTTAACGGATCTGCTATCATCCTACTTGTAGATACATACTTAAAGGCAACTTCTTTCTCTTTTATGGCATTTCAAACAAAATGATAACGCCTCTTAATATGTTTAGTCTTCCTATGGAATTTTGGATCTCTCGCGAATTGGATAGTAGCAGTATTATCACATAACATTTCTACAGGATCATTAACCCCGGGAGTGAGATCAAGATCTTGTAGAAAACTCCTTAGCCATATTGCCTCTTGAGTAGCAAGACAGCAAGCAACATACTCTGCTTCCATAGTTGAAAGTGCTATGCTGTCATGTTTCTTACTGCACCAAGATATTGCTCCCCCACCCAAGGTGAACAAATTCAACTCACAACCTAATACATATCTACACAACCTAAACAAGAGGGGAGTAAAACAAAATGTTCAATGTCATCAATCTCTCAACAAACCAACATACCAAACAACCTTGAACTCAATTACACCCAAAGCCCCCACTATATAGATGAAGTAATGCTCTACGGACTTGGTGTAAAGGTAGTAATATGTGTTTGGCCAAGAGTTAATACGAAGTGATCACACAAAAAAAGGATTATATCTCAAATTGGCTAGCAAAGGGGATAAACATTTAACACAAGGGTAGGCTATTTGGTTATGTGGCTAAAACAACTACACAAAGAATGTTTCTATCATATGATCAACTAATGTGGTTTCAAACAAGAATCTATGCAAGTTCTAAAGATGCAACTTGGAAGAGTCTTACACATGAGAAAATATGAGACTAAATATGATGAATTAATCCAAAGAAGGCTCAAAGTCTCACAGGATATCTGCACAGTCTCATCTAGCTCATAAAATGAAGCTCATTTACGAACAGTGGCTGAGGCATGGTCTAAATTTTGGAGTGTCGAACTATACTATACTGTACAACTAATATTTGTCGAATTTGCACTCTAATTTTTTTAATACATTTTCTTCCATAATTTTTTTAATGACACAACATAACCATAATGTTACACTAAATATATAAGAGATCCCAAATTTACGAAATTCCATCTTCATGCTCCCAAGCTTGATTTTATTTACAAGTTTATCAAAATTAACACTCCCATTTAACTATTTCCAAAATGGTATTAGCATAATTGGTAGACACAAATTTGATTAGAATTGCTAAATTAGATATAATAGTTTACAAAGAATGAGTATAAGTTAACATAATTGTTAGATACAAATTTGGCTAGAATCAGTAAAGTAGATACAATAGTATAAATTAAAAAATAAATATTTTTGCCCTTGATTTTGCTTCTGGATATAAAGATTTTTATACTATAAGCTTTTTAAGTTAATGTCAACAAAATAGTAAAACCATTATGTATCTTAATTTTTAAAAAGTCGTAATTTTAAAAAACGTCACACAATTATTGTTACCAAGGCTCAAACATACTACCAACCTATCCTGAGCAAAATCCAGCACCTCACACCAAGTAAGCACTCCACGCATATTGCCATTTAACCAAACTATAAAATATATAGCTGGCATTATATATCTTAATAAAAAAAACCATACAACTACTACTACAAGGATTTGAATACGGGACCTTTCCACAAAATAGGAAAGCATCACACCAGTCGGCCTACACGCACTTCCTGTTGTACACACAACTAAATAATATATATAGATGTTCTCTTTTTCCTAGAAATTCCAACGTTTAAATTTTGTTTCCCCAAAAGCTAGGGTGTCAATTAACACGCTTTGCACCCACATGCCTACACCTCTGTGTACGAACATTAGTGCTAAGGACTCCAAGGGATAACAAGTTCTCAATCAAGACAATGGTCAAAACTAGAAATATTTACAAAACCTTCACAAATTTTAGCACCAAAGGGATTACACATTAAAAGTTAATCAAGCTCGTGAAAGCTATTTCGCCTAGCAAAATCATCATTGGAGGGCATCTCAAACCAGTCCATACAATCCCTACATGCAATCCTATATGCAAACCCAAAATGCAACTAAATGCAATAAGCCAGTGCAAACAAAAGGAAACCTAAAACTATATGCTCTAATTAGTATGCAAACTAAAACCCAAAATAAGAAACATTAAACCACCCCTCCCCCATGCTTAGACAAAACATTATTCAAAGAAAATAAACGAAGAGGAAAAAGGGGAGAAACAAAAGAGAACAATCCCACTGGGTTACGTATTGGGTGCACCTAAGCTAAGACTTCCTAATAACCAGGGTACTTGGAGCATCAATCACTCCATCTCGAACTCAATTCTTTGCTCTCCACATTAGGCGTCGTCAATGCATGCAAAAGCTTGTCGAGTGTCACAACATGGGATTCGCAAGAATGAAAGTAAGAGAACATCAAGATAATGATAGCTAAGAAAGTCAGCACTCTTCAACAATGCAAATGCCATATAAAAATCTAGAGATAAATCCAAAAAGTATTCCACATAATTTTTCTAGGCTCATCCACTAGGTACATGCAATATGAATCAAGGGAGCCATTATACCAACTAAAGTAACCTAGGGATTCAAAATTATCAACATTCTGACCAAGCACATCAAACATGTTGTCCTCATAGCCTAAATCAGCATTAGCATCACAAATCATAGGATTATTAATTGGCACATCAAGATAATACTTGAGGGCAGGAGATGGTAGTGAACAAAGAGGGGAAGTACGTGAATGATTAAGGGGATTGGGGAGAACACTATCACAACCAAGGCTCGGAAAGTTCTCATGCACAAACAAATCACGTGCCTCCTCCAAAGGAGACTCAGCTAGATCATGCACCATATCAAAAATATCTTCTAATTCAAAACATGCATCAACAATACCAAAGTTATCAACAAATCAAAAAGGCTCACCCACCTCGAGCCCCTTCCACTGAGCTAAAGAAAATGATCAATCAGGTAATGTCAGGATAACATTAGTATTATCCATGGATGATACAAAGTCAGGTTGTGCATAGCATGCATAATAAGAACACAAATTTATGGCATAGACAGAAGAATTACACAAGTCACACTAAAAAGAGGCATAATAGGATCTAGCATAGAATGGACAACAATCAGATAAAGAATACCCACAAGAACGACTAGCCTTTTCAAATTCAAATGAATCCTCAGCATTCCACTCAAGCAAATACCATGCTTCGCCAATGCTTTTACTATGAAAACCCCCAATATTTTAAAAGAGCTCGAGTCTGACTATTCATACTCTCATCAACAATGTTTATAATTTCCTATTTACGCACGCAATAACCACTTTGAGCGAGAAAGACATTCAAACGCTTAAAATACCGCCAAAATAATTTATGCTTGAATTGAGGGAATTGGAAAACTGCCATTGTTATTTCTCAAATTTTTGAACTTTTTAATTTTTTTATGTTTTTTGGTTCTTTGTCAAAGAAAAACAAAATGCTTAGTCAAACCTATTGAGAAAACCCAATATTCGACGCTCATTCCCGACAATGGCACCAAAACCTTGACAGGGTCGCAAGCACACAGTGACATTGTAGCAAATCAAGGTCGTCCCCCACAAGAACTAGATCAATCTATCGGACTTTATTCCCTCAATATAAGCTAAGCGGATCAAAATTTGCGATTGAATTAAATTGATGTACTATCTAATCTAATGAATGAATAATCAAGGAATTATACAAATTTAGCAATCACCTAATCCACGCATTAGTCAATCACTTCTTCCTCAATTGGCTGTTTAAAACCGACAATCGAAGTATAACAGTCCTCCTCCAAAGTGAAGTAAAATACCTAAATTTAACCAAACAACATTGATAAGTGCTAAAGTGTATATCATGTTAGGGTTATTTTTGCTGCATTTTTAGGAAAAATATTGTGCTTTACATTATAATTTATATTCTTTTTTTCATTTTAAGCTTTGGTATGGTTCTTTTATGTGTTTTGTAAGTTTTTGGACCATTTTACCCCAAATTTGATCCTAAATGAGTGTATTTGGACTCCGTACGGACACCCGTTAGTTGTTATGCCTGTGGAAGGAAGAAAGAACAGAAGAATATCGAGCCAAAGCTGACCACGGTCTGTCCGTGGTGTTGGCCATGGTCCGTGGTTTCTTCATTTCAAGCAAGGCTTTTTGTTTTCTCGCAACTTTTGACTTCCTGGCAGTTTTAATTCCATTATTATGTGTGGCTTTTCGGCTTCCAGGAATTTTACTATAAAAAGGGTGCCTCTCATTCTCATTTCCACACACCCCATTCATCCCATTCCATTTCTTTTCCTCTCTTCAAGTAGACTAGGATTTTATATTAGAGTGAGGGAGAGCAAGTAGAAAAAGAAGATTCGCCAGGAAGCAGGATGGGCTTCTGCAATCAAAAGATTCAAGCACACATTTTGGCTAAGCAAACTCTTCTCTCTTCTCTTCTCTTTTCTCTTTAGATTTATCATTTTAGAGTAGTTAGATGTTTAATTTAATCATGTGTGAGTAGTTTAATTTTTGTCTAGAAATTTAGTGGTTTATAAAAGTATAGTTGGACTATGTTTTAAACTAAAGAATTGTGCTTATTTTCATGATTGGTTTGATTTCGTTTATCAAGTAATTGTGTTATCGTGAGTGGATTTTTGGCCAAAGTTTGTTTGCACGCTTGAAACAATCGGGTGAAAAACTGAAAGGTGACCTTTGATTGTTGGACTGCTTGATAAACCTGACATAACTTCATCTCGAAAGAGAGATTTGCAAGTTAGGAGGACATAGAAAGTAATCGAAGAAGCTTAACTTGGATTAAGACGAATTAGTTTGAAAGATCGACTTTTGCTTAATTTAGGAAAATTTGGTAAATTTTGAAAGAATAGACTAAATTTTTGGATAGATTGCAATTCCTCGAAATTAACTGATTAGAGAAAAGCACATGTTCACCATTTTGATCCAACCAACTTTCATAACTGCATGAATGCCTAGGCGTTTTCTCTTTAATTGATTTAAAATTAGTGAATTAGAAGTTGTTAAATTGAAACCCCTTGAATTAATTATAGTTGTTTCCTTCTCCTCGGATTTTTATCAATCTAAAGTTCGGATTCGCTTAGCATATCTTGAGGGAATATACCCCAACAATCAACCTAGTCTTAGTGGAATCCACCTTGATTTGCTATAACACCACCGTTCGCTTGCGATCATATCAAGTTTTTGGCGCTGTTGTCGAGGACTAGCGTCGAATATTGGATTTTTTCTGATAAGTTTGACCAAGCATTTTATTTTTCTTTGAAAAAAAAACCTACAAAAAAAATTTTAACAAAAAAACTTGAAATAAAAAAAACAATGGCAATTTTTCATTTCCCCCAATTTGAGCATGAATTATTTTGGAGGTATTTTAAGTGTTTGAATACTTTTCTTGCTCAATGTGTTTATTATGTGGGTAAATGGAAAATTTTGGATACTGTTGATGTGGGTGTGAATAGTAAAACCCGAACTCTTTTAGGGTGTTGGGATTTTTACGGTAAAAATGTTGAAGAGGCATGTTATTTGCTTAAGTGGATTGCATGGGATTCATTTGAATTTAAGAATGCTAGTCGTGTTTGTAGATATTCAAATTCTGATCTTTGCACATTCTATTGTAGATCTTATTATGCTCCTTTTTGGTGTGATTTCTGTAATTCTTCTGACCATGATATAAATTCATGTCCTTATTATGCATGCTATGCGCAACCTGACTTTGTCTCACCCTGGGACAATACTGATGTTGTCCTATCCTTACATGATTCATCCTTCCCTTTAGCTCAATGCATGGGGCTCGAGGCGGGTGAACCTTTTGGATTTGATACTAGGTTTGATGTTCTTGATGCATGTTTTAAGTCCGAAATAATTTTAGATGAGGTGCATAATCTAGATAAGACTCCTTTAGAGGGGTATCATTATGAGTCTGTTGATGAGGAATCTTCTAGCCTTTGTTTTAATTATGCTATCCCCAATCCCCTTCGTAATTCCCATGTTTCCCCTACGTGGTCACAACCCTCTATTTCCCCCTAGTATTCTTTAGATGCACCCATCGATAATCATAAGATTTGTGATTCTAATGTAGATTTGGGCTTTGTGGATAACATGTTTAATATGCTTGGTGAAAATGTTGATAATTTTCTTTCCCTGGGATACTTTTGTGGGTATGATGCCTTTCTCGACCCGTATTGCATATTCCTAGTGGACAAGCCTAGAAAAATCATGTGGAACACTTTCTTTGCTTTCTCTTTTGATTTTTCTATTAGTTCTACTTTGTTTAAGAGAGCACTAACTTTCTTTTCTGTGATTATTTTCATGCTCTCTTATTGCTATGCTTGGAAACTCTATGCGGAGGAGTTTGATAAGCTTCTGTGTGCCTTGATGATGTCTGATTTAAAGGGCCGAGTCTTGACAACATGATGGAGTGGTTGATGCTCCATGTGCCCCAGTCATTACAAGGTCGCATAGCTTAGATGCACTCTGCACCTAACCCGATGAGATTGTTCTCTTTTGTTTTCCTTTCCCTTCTCTTACTTTTCTTTCATTTAAATAATATTGCTTTATCTAAGCATGGGGGAAGGGTAATTTCTATGTTTTCTATTTTGGCTATTAGTTTGCATATATGTTAGAGCATATAGTTTTAGGTTTTCTTTTGGTTTGCATTAGCATGTTGCATTTAGTTGATTTTTAGGTTTGCATATAGGATTGCTTGTAGGAATGGTGAGGATTGGTTTCAGATAACCTCCAATGATGTTTTTGTTGGGCATGATAGCTTTCATGCACTTGAGTAACTTTTGATGTGTAATCCCTTTTGGTGCTAAACTTTTTGAAGGTTTTGTAAATATTTCTTGTTTTGACCCTTGTCTTATGTGAGAAGTTTGTTATCTCTTAGAGTCCTTAGCACTAATGTTTGTACATGGACTCAATTTATGAGCTTATTGTAACTTTGGTAGATATCCCGTGAGATTTTAAGCCTTATTTGGACTAATCATTATATTTAGTCTCATGTTTCTTTCATGTGTGTGACTCTTTCCTATTGCATCTCTAGAACTTGCCTAGATTCTTGTTCAAAACCACATTAGCAACTATATAGTTGATGATATGATAGAGGCATTTCTTTCTTTGACCATTTTAGCCACATAGGCAAATAGCCTGCCCTTGTATTATATGTTTTTTCCCCTTTGCTGGCCCCTTTGAGCTTATATCCATCTTTGTTGTGATCCCTTCATATTAGCCCTTGGCCAAACACATATTCCTACCTTTAAGCCAAGTCTATGGAGCATCACTTCATCTATGTAGTGGGTGGTTTTGGTGATAATTGAGTTTAAGATGGCTTTAGTATATTGGTTTGTTGAGGGGTTGATGATACTGAGCCTTTGGAATTGGTTCCCTCTTATTTGGGTTAAGTATATGTATTAGGTTGTGAGTTGATAGTTCGTGATCCTACGCCTTTTAGTAATTGCAATTTTTGTTTCATTTCCCAAAAAAAAAACCCCCAAAAAAAGAGCAAAAGTTATGTTGAAAAGAAAAAAGAGAAAAAAAGAGAAAATTGTAGGAAAAAAAAAGAGAAAAGAAAATGACTAAATGATTAACATTTGACACATCCATAGCTTGAATTTCTTTCTTTGTCAACTCCTTTCCTACATGATTCATTAGGGTATGTTCGTTATGTTGTTGGAGTTTGGAGTGTTGGTAAACTTATTGGTTAGTTGGTGGTTTGTTGGTTGCTCCCTAGTTACTTAACTAAGTAGCTCCACATTGCCCAGATCCATTTGTTCACTCCTTTCCCTTAACCCTTCTAGCCCACATTGCAACCCAAGTAAAGTCCTTTTGATTGTCTTATGCACATTGCATTCCTAGTGGGGGAGAATTTGAGAGTCTTGTCAAGCATATGGTAGATTACATCTTTGGAATGAGTCTTGAGTGAACCTATGCTACATTTCAAACACATGAGTGATAGTGATTCACATTTTTCAAAAGTGAAGTTCTACCAGTCTAATTGGCTCTATTCAATTTCATGTGCTTGCATGATATAGTTTGTGGTCCTCTGGGGGTGATCAAGTTTGATATCAAGCTTGTGGTGATGAACTTTTTTGAAAACGTTCTCGTGCTTCTAATTTTGAAATGTATTGTGCGCTATTTGGGGGTTGCCGTTAATTGGCATTCTTAGTTATGATATGCTATCACTTGCCTATTTTAATAAGGTTATTATATTTTAAGTCCTAGATGCATTTCCCTTTGCTGGTTTTATTTAGTGTTTACTTGAGGACAAACAATAGTTTAAGCATGGGGGATTTTGGTAAGTGCTTAAAGTGTATATCATTTTAGGGTCATTTTTGCTGCATTTTTAGTGAAAATTATGTTCTTTATGTTATAATTTATACTCACTTTTCCATATTATGCTTTGGTGTGGTTCTTTTATGTGTTTTGTAGGTTTTTGGACCATTTTATCCCAGATTTGATCCTAAATGAGTGTATTTGGACTCCCCATGGACACCCTTTAGTTGCTATGCCCATGGAAAGAAGAAAGAACAGAAGAATATCGAGCTAGAGCTGACCACGGTCTGTTCGTAGTGTTGGCCACGGTCCGTGGTGTCTTCATTTCCCGTGAGGCTTTTTGTTTTCTCGTAACTTTTTGACTTCCTGACAGTTTTAATTCCATTATTATGCGTGGCTTTCCGGCCTCCAGGAATTTTACTATAAAAAGGGTGCCTCTCATCCTCATTTCCACACATCCCATTCATCCCATTCCATTTCTTTTCCTCTCTTCAAGTAGATTAGGATATTAGATTAGAGTGAGGGACAGCAAGTAAAAGAAGAAGATTAGCGAGGAAGCGGGATCGGGTTTTGCAATCAAAAGATTCAAGCACACATTTTGGCTGAGCAAACTCTTCTCTCTTTTCTTCTCTTCTCTTTTCTCTTTAGATTTATCATTTTAGAGTAGTTAGATGTTTAATTTAAACATGTGTGAGTAGTTTAATTTTTGTCTAGGAATTTAGTAGTTTATGAAAGTATAGTTGGATCATGTTTTAATCTAAAGAATTGTGCTTATTTTCATGATGGGTTTGATTTCGTTAATTAAGTAATTGTATTGTTGTGAGTAGATTTTTGGCTAAAGTTTGCTTGCATGGTTGAAACAATCGAGTGAAAAACTGAAAGGTGACATTTAATTGTTGGACTACTGGATAAAACCTGACATAACTTCATCTCGAAATAGAGAATTGCATGTTAGGAGGACATAGAAACTAATCGAAGAAGTTTAACTTGGATTTAAATATATGGGTTAGGATCGGGTTTCTCGATCCTAACCCATATATATTTATTTAAATCATATTTATTTATTTAATTAATCATGTTTATTCATTTAATTAATCATGTTTATTTATTTAATCACTCATGGTTATTCATTTAACCAAATCATGTTTATTAATTCAATTACACTCAATTTATATAATTACTGAATTACCTTATGCCATTAGCACCCGATCCTAACGCATATATATTTATTTAAATCATATTTATTTATTTAATTAATCATATTTATTCATTTAATTAATCATGTTTATTGATTTAATCACTCATGGTTATTTGTTTAACCAAATCATGTTTATTAATTCAATTACACTCAATTTATATATTTACCGAATTACCTTATGTCATTAGCGTTTTGGGGGGGCGTTACAGATTTGGTATCAGAGCTAAGGTATTAAGGGCCACTATGAGCTATCAAGTGTTTATGAGTTAGCTATCAAGGTGTGTATAAGTTATGTTGGACCAGTTAAATAAGCTATTGACTGTAAGTTCATATGTATGGGCACATATGGAGGAACAATTTCCATTTGGGTGACTCAATCATTTGGTAATATCCTGAGATTCGAGCATTAGCAAAGTGGAGTGTGGAACCATTTGGGTCACCTGTTAGTGAGGCAGGCTCTCATTTATCTAGGAGTTGTATTATATGTTTCATTTCTCTCATTTGTTTAAATTTTTACAATCGTGTACTCCGGGTGTGTGACCCATTGAGTTATGAACTTCGGCGTGTGGCCGTTGAGCTATTGATGTGTTTCTCTCCATTTCAAGTATCTATTGTAAGGCTTTAAGCATGGATTTTAGCCAGTTTTTAGGTGAAACTTTGTCCGTTTCGCTCCAGAATTTGAGAGTTTCATTTAGGTGTATTAACATACATGATATTGAGTATAGTGATGTTTAAAACCTATTGCGGGAATGCCATTTGCAACTTGGTATATCTTTGGGTTGAATCAATATGAAATGGAATTACTATGGGGAATCCTATGGCGGTAGTTCGGTAGCTTGCTGTGTGCTACTTGGCACTATATGGTTGCTACGAGTAAGATTAAGCTGCCATTCTTGACATTAGGACCTTACATCAGCAATGCTCCTATTACTTCCTGTCATTGACTTATTTCTACCCTAGTTACCTTGAATTGTTCAGATGCATCATTTCTTTGCCACTAACACTCTCTTGATTTGTAATGGAATGTTGATGAAAAATCTCATGTGTCGTCCGTGGGGAATCCTTTAAACACATCTGAGCAACTTTTCTTATAGGTGATTCAAAACCTAATAATCATAGTTGTTTAATTCTCTATTTCCATAATGGAGCCTATAATGACCCCTGGTATGTGTCACTGTGTGATTTGCAGTTCTTCCTAAGCATATTTGATCCATTCTACTTGCAGTTCAGTCATCACTATGTTCATATTTTTACTGTCATCTACTTTAACTCCTTGCTTCTATTTGGGCACTATTCATTTATTGCTTGCAAAGCCTTTGGTTGCTTCAGACCTAGTCGTTGAGTGCCCTTTCAATAATTAAATGGATCCATATTGTTCATGTTTCTATAGCACTGTAGCGTCATGTTGGCATACTACTCAAATTATTTTGGCAATCCTTTCTTTACTAGTACAACCTATCTTATTAATGATAAACAACAATTTGTGCTAGCTCCATCTGCCAGCAGCTTCGGAGTTTATATGCCTACCCAAGACTTCCACTTACCGCAGAATGTGTTATTGATGGATCCTATCATGTTTAGTCATAAGACTGACTCCTTCATCTTGACGTATTGGCCTTTCAAACAGCAGATGAATAAAACTTCCCTTCTGATGGTCTGGACCCTTATCTTCATCAATTTACTCACATAATGGGTGCCATATGAGTTTTCAAATGCCTCTTTGGTAATCTGTTAGATTTCTTCACCTTCAGTACTTAATACTCCCTCTCAACTTCATAACATCGTTCATTTACTTTACTATCATGACCATCATGAATAAACTGCATGTCTTGTATATGCAGGTCATTTATATGTCTTACCTCTTTCATTACGAATCTTCACCATTTTATTCATTCAGCTTATATGTCTGTCCTTTATAACCAATAAAGAAATATCTTTGCAAAAGTTCATAGAGTTGTTACATCTATTTACACTTTAGATCGTCCCCCTGTCTTTTTAATTTACTAAGACTAGTAAGTTGTTGAATGTGTTATCTTTTATAAATATGCCTCTATTAGTATTGTTGGAACCATATTCATTGGGCATTCAATCTAGTTGATTGGCAAACCTTGTTATCTTTATGGGGATGAACTGATCGTGTACTTATAGAAGATGACTTGCAAAGATCTTAAGGTTAGTTTGAGAAATGAGGAAAGACTAGACGTGTATTTCTATGGACCGAGGGAAGAAAAATCCTTTTTTCGCTCTAATTACACTGTGCAAGCAAGTGAGTTATCGTGTCAGTAATGCATTGAATATTAGTGATACGCCAACCACACTCGGTATATACATATCCATAATTACAGTTTGTGAATTTAGAGATGTTTCATCTGAGGGCTTTCAGGATTGTTTTTCCCTAAGAAACATTGATTTTCATATCAACCTAGTTCCAGGCGCTCAATCCATTTTCAGAGCCCTATCATATGACCCCCAACAGAGTTCAAAGAACTAAAGATTTAGTAAGATGAGTTGTTATACAAGGGACTTATTTGACCAAGTTTGTCACCGTGAGAAACCCTAGTTTTATATGTGTGAAGAAGGAAGGCAGAACCTTATGGTTGTGTACTGCGTACAAAGAGTTGAACAAGATCACCGTAAAAAACAAGTGTCCTATACCTTGAATAAATCATTTATGGGATTAACTGCCAACAAAAGAAGTCTTTTGCTAGGAATGATTTGAAGTCTGAATATCACACTTAAACCATGCAACCACAGTTTATCTTTTGCAAGAATGCCCTTTTATAGTAATTCTTGAAATTGTTTGCTTGTCTCACCTTCAAAACTTGATACTATTCAATATTCCTTAATCTCCCTTGCATCTCAACCCGATATTTCGTATTAGTGTGATCTTCCATGTCTTTGCAAACCCATTGTTAAATGTGCAATACATTTTTGTTCGATGTTATATGGTTGTCAACATTCCAGTGCTCTCGACCTTCACCATCTTTATTTCATGATCATGAGTTGTAGTTCATTCCACTGAGATCCGATTCACACATCTACCTTGCAACTCATTTGTTCATAGTGATAAGCTCGTATAACTTGTTTTGAACTCATAATGTAATTCAACTCTCATTGGTGTGGTTGATTGCGATTGTCATAATCCCCTTACTCTCCATATTTTGAACTTCAGCTCCCACACATATATCTTACATTCTAATAAATAAACTTCCCCATTCTCTATGTAATCTTATTATTGTACTTGAAGTGGCTTTATATCAGTAAAGGCATGTCCCTATTGTAGCTTGCTCAATCTATTTATCTATCCATTGGCACTTTGCTCATCCAATCCATTTATCTATCCATTACACTTTGCTTGTCCAATCGATTTGTCTATCTATTACACTTTGCTTATCCAATTTATCTATCTATTTATTGCACATTGCTTGTCCCATCTATCTATTGCACTTATCTCATTGCGTGTGGCTATAAAGTCACGTAGTTGAAGCTCTGTTACTTGTCATCTTGTTTCTAATTCATCAATTAAACCCGAGTATAACCGAGCCTTCTTTCTCCTTGGTTGATTATTTATTGGACCCTTTATGATCTATATTTATAAACCACAATTCTTGTGGCATTATATCTCACAATTCATGATACACTTATGGTTATCTTTATTCTAACCATCCCATGTTAATCCCTCATTTATAAATCTTTTCTAGTATCATTGTTTATTTCTTTTGTTCCTAACGACTCACTTGACTAGCAATTCCATCATTTTTATCTCTGACCATGTTTATTCTAGCGTCTAATTTGGACTTAGAGTAGATGTTAGACCAGTCTAATAAAGGAAGATCATATGGTGCACTAAGAACATCAGATGAGGGCTTTTTGATAAGGGCATAATCTCAAACAATGTCTAGCGATATTAGAGTAAGCTAGGAGAAGTATCGAGAATAATAGGACAGTTCAAGTACACGCTAAGGTGATCCAAGGACTATACAAGAGTCATATGGTCATTTTGACCAAAGAAGGAGACAATCAATGTTCATACGAGATATAAAGTATTCCAAAGGGTTTCTCTAGTCAAGGGTGTCAAGAGACTAGATATCAAAGATATTTGAGTCCTCATTACATTGGGCTTTATAAGTTAGTATCAGAGTACTTATTAGGAAATGCAATGCTTTTCATATTTATTAGTGGTCAAGATAGAGAACTAGTAGAGTAGAGTACCTCCTTTGCAGTAACAAATTTTTGTTTTGAAGAGAATATCAATTTTGAACCAAAGTAATCGAGCTAGTTAAGCAGCTATGTACTTTGGGCTAATCATACCTTTTTGGAGGGAAGTAGTGAAAACCAACAATTCATACTTGAGGTGCTATTGCATACTTGATCAAAAATCGTAAGTTTTGAGGACGAAACTCCTTAAGGGGGGAAGGTTGTAATAACTCGATCCTAACCCATATATATTTATTTAAATCATATTTATTTATTTAATTAATCATGTTTATTCATTTAATTAATCATGTTTATTGATTTAATCACTCATGGTTATTTGTTTAACCAAATCATGATTATTAATTCAATTACACTCAATTTATGTATTTACCGAATTACCTTATGTTATTAGCATTTTGGGGGCATTTTGGGGGAATTACACCACTAATCCCCTAAAATGACACAAAACACTCACAAAATCCTATGCAAATATGACATTCATCTAGGAGAGACAAAGTCAGAACTTCAAATGTGATTACTCACTAATTTCTATCACTATTATTACTTCTACTTGATTAGCACTATTGATAATGCTCAAGAATCAAAACCCAAATGTAATCCCAGAGCAGAGGAGAGAGAAGATGAATATCTAGATGAAGGAGAAGGAGAGAGAATGATTAACAGTTTTAAGATGAACTTCCTTTTAACACATGTTTTTTTTATGAGATGTGAGAACTTATCTTGCTTTTAATTTTCAGTGAACAAGGGTTCAAGTCTATATTATCAAATTTTAGGTGGCAAGATTACATTCCCTTAATATTGTGATATGTGAAAACTTTCTAGACCTATAAAAGTGTGTGACAATTTTGTGAGATTCCTTACCCCATTTGTGCTTTTTTGATCTGTAATTACAATTGTACAATTGTGCATGACATGCTTATTAGTGTAATTTTTGTAATCATTGCTATAATTTAAAATTTCTAAGATTTTCCATGCATCGCATGGATATAAAAGCCATATACGCTTCCATCTAATTTACTAAAAAGAAGCAGAGGTAACACACTTACTATCGACATCCTAAATTTCTTAGGAAAGCTAGCACCTTGCATCATTTCTTCCAAAAACTCGTAATTAACCATATCGTAAGCTTTGCTAATATCAATCCTTATAATACATCCAAGATAAATGTGTTTTCTCCTATGATGTTTAACTATATCCAAACCAATCATCACATTGTAGATAATTCGTATGTCTTCCAGAAATTGTAGATTGATTATCCAGAAATTCGTAATCTATGAGGTAATATTTCGAAAATTACCTCGTAGATTACATTACAATATTCAATACGGAAGTATTCAGTGACAGTTTTGGGTGCTCAATTTTAGGAACAAGAGCAATTATAGTGGCATTTAGTTGCTTAAGCAGTTTTGAACTTTGAAAGAAATCCAAGATGATTTCACATGCCTCATGACCAATAATACTTCAAGCGGCTTGGTAGAATTTGCCTCCATATCTGTCAAGGCCTAGGATTTTTGGAGCAATGGACAGACCATAGATTATTCTTTACATCTTATTTCTCAGAAGGGTTGCATAACATGTTTTCATGCCCTCTTAAACGTAGCCTCCTTGCTCAATTATATGTCATTTAGCTTTGTTGCTTCTTTGTTGAAGATTCATATGATCATTGAAATATGAAATAAGTTGCTGTTCCCCATCAGTGAGGTTGTAAAAGACTTGCCCCTTGTCATACTAAATGGATACAATTATGTTCTTGTAAGTTCTTTGCTTAATTGTGGCATAAAAATAAGTAGTATTTATGTTCCCTTCAAGAAGTCACTTCTCTCTACTTGTTTGTATGTAGTAATCTTTTGTAGTCTATTTTATATTCTCCAAGAGATTAAGAGACACTTTCTTCAACCCATAGAGGTTTGCCTCTATTCGATTATCATGAATGCTAC
>JACYFF010031957.1:76044585-76110053 GCA_017589665.1 Selenicereus undatus | reverse complement strand
ATATATATATATACATATATATATATATGTGTGTATATATATATATATATATATACATATATATATGTATATAGGCGCGCACGCACACACATTACATACATACATACTTTGTTGGGTATTAATATGAGTAGCATGTGCATGAATGATCTGCTTATGATTTGTGAGGATAGACACGTCATAATACCCAGGTCTCCAAATTGGCACAATATTTGTACAAACTTGCCATCCCTTACAAATGTTACTTGCTATTCCATCCTTCTTATGCATAACAATTTTGGTTTTAATCAAACCTGCCAACTTCCACTCTTTATTTTGCAAGAAGAACCCTACCTCCTCTTGCTTGGAGGGGCTATTCACGCCCCTTATATTCCAAAATCCTATGCTATCCATGATCGTTACCCAAGATCCCTGTGAGATCCCTGTGGGTTTCGGTCTCGCATAGTAAGTACTCCCTCAGTCCTTTCTTCTCGGTCTTCCACTATTAGGGGCCCAAAAAAATGACTAAGTCTAGGAATTCTCATAGTATGAGCAATTTAAGCTGGGTTAATTTAGTCAACTACCTATTCAAGGAAGTCTCTTCATCTATAGATTGTTTAACATTTATTTCAGGTGCAGAAATTTCTTGCACAGGGCTTGTCTCTTTTCTCCTCCATTCCCTTCTTACTCCCTTCCAACAACGATCCTATAAATGATCAAACATTTAAAATTATTGCATCTTTCTAAACTCTATTCAAAGCGCACCATCTGCTCCACGATCTTATCATATTCATCAACAAAAGACATATATTCAGGCAGGGGTTTAGTGATGTCTACCTCAACTAGAACTCTCGCAAAATTCAACTTAGTCTTGTCTTTTGTAGCTTTGTCTACCATAATAGGCCTACCCATTAAGCTAGCCACCTTGTTTAATCCCCCTACTCCCAAAATTTAAGATGCAAATGGGGCAATTGAATCCAGGTTGGTACCGAAGTGAAATTAACCTCAGTCTCCATCCCAATACCCCATTACGTTAGGATCGGTTAAAAATTGAATGAATACAACAAATAAATCACAAAGATAATATAAATGAGTAAAAATAAATCAACACCAGAATTGACGTGGAAAACCCAAAGTGGGAAAAACCACGGACGACGATGACACACAAATCCACTATAGAGAAGATAAGTACAAGATCAATCTTAGAACGATACATTCTAATAGGAGGATCGATTAGAGACTACAAAACTCTCTATAATGCTCTCTCACAAATCCACGAAAGTGGAACTGAATGCTTGAATGGTATTTCTATTGGTGTGTTGAGAATGTAGGAGACGTGCCTTTTATGAAGGGGTAGGATGAGCGAGGAACCCGCTGGAAACTCTAACCGCCACAGCTAAACAGTCGCCGTCCACCATGGGCAGTGGAGTGCAAATTAGGCCAAAACCCAACAATCTCCACCTTAGACCAACTTTCACCAACTCTAGGACAACCACATCGTCTAAGGGACCTTGACGGGTATTAAGTGAACCGAACGCCGGTTGAGTTCAAGTGATACTTGAACTTAGCACTAGGACGTGACTTGTATGGGCTTTCCTTCATATAATCTGTCGTAGCAGATCCTTGCAGGACATAGAGGCTTCCTTGTCACAAACCCTTTAACAAAATCCGAGTGCCCTTGGAAACCTTCAAAACTCCACCTTCAGCTGAATATTTGCACCCCTTGGATTCAAGGGTGCCTAAAGAAATGAGGTTATGCTTCAAGTCAGGAACATGACAAACATTCGATAAAGTCCTGACAACACCATCATAGGTCTTGATTTTAATAGTGCCGATTCCGGTGGTATTACTTTGGGCATTATTGTCCCCATGTGAACAACAGTTGAGTCAACTGGATCATATGTTGAAAACCAATCCTTATGAGAACACATATCATATGTACACCCAGAATCAAGAATCCAATAAAAAACACTCCCCTTTTCAGTAGAAATAGCAAACAAAATGTCACCATCATAATCAGATTCAACAAAGATAGCTTTAGCAGGTTCATGAGGGTGTGGATGTGAATTATCTTCTTCTTTCTGCCTCATGTTTTTCAACTTAAAACAATCAGAAATTACATGACCTGACTTTCTACAATAACAACAGAATTTGTTGGATTTACAATTCTCAAACTTTGCTTTAGAGGTGTTTCCTTTATCAAAGGATTCACCCCTCACTGATAATCCTTTACCTTTTTTAGCACGAACTTCAAGGCCAAATTTTTCTTTGGACATTAAGTTAGCCTTAACATCCTCAAAAGACAAAGTATCATTGTTACTGTATAACAAAATTTTCTTGAAGTGGTTATAGGAGGGGGGTAACGAGACAACTAACAAAATCGCTTTGTCCTCATCCTTGATTTTCACATCCAGACTTTCCAGGGCAAAAATAATAGAATTGAACTCGTCAAGGTGGTTTTGAATAGGAGTACCTTCTGCCATGGAAAACATGTACAGATGTTCCTTTAGATGAGTCTTGTTTGCTAGGCTCTTGGTCATATATAACGCTTCTAATCGAAGTTAAAGATCTGCTGTGGTGATCTTATCCAGAACTTTACGAAGAACATGAGTTACCAAGCACAACTGAATCATCGAGAGAGCCTTTTCATCAAGTTCCTCCCACTGTTCATCTGTCATGGTAGTAGGTTTCTTGGTTTTACCACCAAGAGCTTTCTTTAACCCATTTTGGATAAGAACTGCCATCATCTGAACCTCCTAGGTGTTGAAACTCATTTTCCCATGCAACTTGGGAATATCGAACTTTGTGACTGTTACTATTCTATAACCAGGCTCTGATACCACTTGTTAGGATCGGTTAAAAATTAAATGAATGCAACAAATAAATTACAAAGATAATATAAACGAGTAAAAATAAATCAACAGCAGAATTTACGTGGAAAACCCAAAGTGGGAAAAATCACAGACGACGATGAGTCCCAAATCCACTATAGAGAAAAGGAGTATAAGATCGATCTTAGAACATACGTTCTAATAGGAAGATCGATTAGAGATTACAAAACTCTCTATAACGCTCTCTCAGAAATCTAGGAAAGCGCAATTGAATACTCGAATGGTATTTCTATTGGTGTGTTGAGAAGGTAAGAGGATCAATTAGAGATTAGAGATTACAAAACTCTCTATAACGCTCTCTCACAAATCTAAGAAAGTGAAACTGAATACTTGAATGGTATTTCTGTTTCTGTTTTACCACCAAGAGCTTTCTTTAACCCATTCTAGGTAAGAACTGCCATCATCTGAACCTTCCAAATGTTAAAACTCATTTTCCCATCGAACTTGAGAATATCGAACTTTGTGACTATTACCAATCTATAACTAGGCTCTGATACCACTTGTTAGGATTGGTTAAAAATTGAATGAATGCAACAAATAAATCACAAAGATAATATAAACGAGCAAAAATAAATCAGAATTTACGTGGAAAACCCAAAGTGGGAAAAACCACATATGACGATGAGTCACAAATCCACTATAGAGAAGAGGAGTACAAGATCAATCTTAGAACGATACGTTCTAACATGAAGATCGATTAGAGATTACAAAACTCTCTATAATGCTCTCTCAAAAATCTAGAAAAGTGGAACTGAACACTTGAATGGTATTTCTGTTAATGTGTTGAGCAGGCAGGAGGTGTGCCCTTTATAAAGGGGTAGGATGAGTGAGGAACCCACTAGAAATTCTAACCGCCACAGATAAACAGCCGCCATCCACCATGGGCCATGGACTGCAAAATGGGCCAAAACCCAACACATTGTTTTACCATCATAGGATTTTTAGCAAAATAATTCTGCAACACTTCATTCTTGTCCAAGATAGAACAGAATCGCATAATAAAGGTTCTGTTATTTGCTTTCAGAATGGGAAATTTATAGCCTGGTCATACTATAACTGGGGCAAAACTAAATCATTTTTTTACAACATTATGGTGTTGGTTTTGGAGGGAAAACTAGGGAAGGAAAAATAGAATTGCAAAGAAAATTACTAATATGCCCTTAATGAATGTCTTAAAGGAAAGTATGTGAGAGAAGGGTGTGGGTTTTACTGTTTATTATCTCTCTACCCATTCAACCTTCACAATCGTCATCCACCTCCGCTCTCTTTCTCTCCATTCAGCTTCATCAATGTCTTCAATCCTCTTCATATAACTTCTGATCTTCCACTTTCTTAACATATCTACAATTTTTGTGAAAGATGTGTGAATTGGGGGTAAATTTGGTGGTTTTCAACAAGGGTATAGAAATGGGTAAGGCAAGGTAGATAGCGGTTCAACATTTAGGAATGACACCAAGCTTTTCCCAAGCTGTATATGGCTTTTGAGGAAGATGGAGACATTATGACAAGGGTAACCGGTTGACGTGGAGAAGAAGGACTAGAAAGAACTGAAATGGCTATACTACTACAGCTAGCTGGGCAAACAACATGTACGTCATACTTGGTGATAAATACAAGTCATATGTTAGTAGAATGAGCTTGTTACCATTGTTGTTGTTGTTGCGAATGACAATTGTGTGGGTATATATGTATACCATAATTTTGATCACTATCTACCATGGTAGTTGGGTTATTAGTGTTGTGTAGCAAGGGTAGTGTACCAAAAGAGTGTGAAGGAAGGCAGGCATCCTAAAAAAAAAACAAAGAAAATTATTATACCATGGCAAGGTAGATTAGATGTGTGAACTATGGTAACCGCATGGTGTTTACCATAGTGTCAATTGAGGTATACCTAAGTCTACCTATTCTAATTACTTGGTAAACAGATACAAAGGATGTAGGTGTGAACGTTAATCTTGGCATCTAATTTGTGGTGGGTGGACTATGTATGTGGATATTTAGAAACCCCATTGTGTTTACCATAGTATCAGTAGACGCATACCCAAATATACCTCTTGTGAATACCTCGTCAACAACTATGTAGAATGTAGGTGTGAACATTAATCTTGACATCTAAGTTGCGGTGTTGTAGTTGGGGGAGATTAGGCATGTGGTTGTTGGTAACCGCATTGTGTTTACTATAGTGTCAATAGAGGTACACCGAGGTTCACCTCTTGTGATTACTTGGTAAGCAGATGCAGAACCTAAGTTTTGGAAGCTGTATTCAACACTAGATGAGAAGCGAATAAGTACATGCCATAGTTCTAATATTACATATTGTAGTTGGTATGTGATGATATTGCTTGTATTTTCTAATTTGCGGGTTCAGACAATGGAGTTACGTAAGCATCGCATAAGCCTTCAAAATGAAATAACCTATGTCAGGGGATCATGTTCTGGCAGTGATGATGGTGATGGTGCCTTTGACGCTTTGGAGCTGGATAGGGGTAGTTCCCTCGGTAGCCCTGTCTGTTTCATTGGTGGCTGAGGCGAGTGACGGCATTAGAGATGTCATTGTGCCTGAGTTACGATCGAAGAAGTTACATGATAAGGGTGGCAATAGTGAAGTTGAAGCTGAAGAAAAGAAGTGATGTGTTCGTCACCAAGGTGCGGTGAAAGAAGTTACATGATAAGGGAGTGTGTAGTAAGGTTGACTCCCTGAAGCTGAAGAAAGGTGTTGGAGGGCAAGGGCATTGGGTAGAGAAATCAATTACACGAGCAATTTGGTTGCCTCACAAAATGTCTTTTATTCTAACAGTAAGTGCCTAATATTACAAATGTATAGAAGACTGATACATTGTAAGGGGATGATGATAAGTTAATAAATTGAATTCGTGGTCATTGCATGATAGGGGAAAAACGATGGCCTTATTTGTTGCATTTGATTCCAAATTGGAACTACAAATATAACACTTGTATATACACTTAAAGGACAGCCCAGTGCACAAGCATCCCGCGTTCACGCATGGTCCGGGGAAGGGCCGCATCCCAAAAGATGAATTATAGGCAGTCTAACCTGACTTGTATATACACTAATGACCTATAATATTTATGGAACTCATCCACTCAAAAACTACTTCAATGTTAAAGACATAGAGTTGGTGACTTTGATTTTTAATGCATCTACTTCAAGTCTAATAAATGGAACTCATTGCAAAATCCCTTTCAGTATGTAGGATAGGCAGTTACGACCATCCTTTTACTTGTGGTAGTAGTATCCATGTTGCTTGCTTTCCAACATTTTAAAGGTAAGAGAGTTGGCCCATCTAAGAGAAGGTCGTACAGCCAAATTTGTGCCGGTTTTGGGACCACTCTAAGTTATTTGAACAATGATCGAAAGTAGTATTGCAACTTCTACTTCGAAGCTATTATGGTAGAGACTGACAATAACTACATGCACCGTTATGTTGTTTATCACCGAGAGGTAAGTATGAATTTATCTTAAAGAGCATTTGATTGTTGAATTAGAGTTTTTTTTTATTCATAATACAAGCAATGTGTGTTTACAATGACTTTATTGGCCTTGCCCTATAAAATCCTAATGCATGTCAGTACTTAGATGTTATGATCTTGACTACCTGAAACAAGTCAAAGACGTGATTGACCAGTTAATTGCAGAGCTGAGAGAGGGTCAGGATATGGTTTGAACTAAAAGAAATTACCATCACTTCATTCAATAGGAAGATAGGGCAAAGGATTTAAAGATAAGGGATGATGGTGTACAGTTTCCAATCTACTCAACATTGTCTTCGTCATTTGGCTCACATGGATATGGGCAAGGTAATGCATTTAATGATGCTGGTGGTAACTAACTAAGCTACCATTTTAGATGATCATGTCTAAGATAAGTTGTAGATTATTAGATGGATGGAGTTGTAATAGATGTAGTTGTTGTGATTATTTTAGTGACCAACATCAAATGCAACGTGCAGTGGTAGCAAATTAGGGTTGTGGACCTTTTTGCTGGCCATTACTTGTAATCGCAATGGTTATTACCTATCGTAATGTACCTATTATGTGGCCTAGATAATGGTTGTTATGGACAACTAGTTTAAGTCAAACTATCCGCTTTGTAAAACATCGTATGTAAGACACTATCTACTGTTGTACTTGTTGGTTGGATATCGATATGTGTGTCCTGAAAATGCTTTATGTTATGCAACATAAATTGATTGTTGTTAGGTGTGTTCGATGCATTCTTAACTTGGTCAATGAAGTTGCTGAAAGTGACACAGTTTTAAACACAACTAGATTGTACACCACCTGTGATCGTATTTACTTAATTACATATGTAATGAACTGGACGTGTGAAATTTAATTTGATATATTGCACTATTGAGGACAAATTACATCTGGAACATCCATGACAGCTAAGTCTATAATCATAAAACAATGATATGGAGTATATAACTTCTGTCACAGGGTTTCATATTCGTTTTTGTCCACTATGCAACTCCATTTCACACACCTGCAAAATAAACACCACAATAAACATATTACGTAAGGTTCATAACCTACTTACTATGAGTTTTACCTTTCCTTCCTCTAATACTCACTTTTTGAAACAAAGGGGTTTCCATAAACAATGCTTCCATTTATTTTGCAACAAAACTCAATCATGTCTACCACGGCAAATACAGATTGCAATTTATGTAAACTGCTTAATCACTGACTTTCACTACCTTGAATAACCAACATTCAATAGTGCTATCAATCACACTTCAATTACTGGTTCATAATGTACCATTATCTTTTTCAAGTAGATGGGTTGCCATAAACAATGCTTCCATTTGTTTACCATATAATTCAATCACGTCTACCATGGTAAATATAGATTGCAATTTAAGTAAACTGCTCAATCACTAACTTTCACTACCTTCAATAGTCAACATTCAATGGTACTACTCAATGACACTTTAATTACCACTTTATATTGTACCATTCTCATTTTTAAGGGGAGGGGTTGCCATAAACAATGCTTCCATTTGTTTACCATATAACTCAATCATGTCTACCACGGTAAATACAGATTGCAATTTAAGTAAACTGCTCAATCACTAACTTTCAATACCTTCAATAGTCAACATTCAATGGTACTACTCAATAACACTTTAATTACCAGTTCATAATGTAGCAGTCTCCGTGTGACCAAAAGGTCACGGGTTCGAGCCGTGGAATCAGCCACTGACAAAGTCAGGTTAGGTTGCCTACAATTCACCCCTTGGGGTGTGGCCCTTCCCCGGACCCTGCGTGAACGCGGGATGCTTGTGCACCGGGCTGCCCTTTTGATAATGTAGCAGTCTCATTTTTAAGGGGAGGGGTTGCCATAAACAATGCTTTCATTTGTTCACCATACAACTCAATCATGTCTACCACGGTAAATACAGATTGCAATTTAGGTAAACTGCTCAATCACTACCTTTCACTACCTTCAATAGCTGGCATCAAATGGTGCTACTTAATAACACTTCAATTGCTAATTTATAATGTATCATTCTCTTTTTCAAGGGGTTGGGTTGCCATAAACAATGCTTCCATTTGTTTATCATACAACTCAATCATGTCTACCACGGTAAATACATATTGCAATTTGGGTAAACTGGTCAATCACTAACTTTTACTACCTTCAATAGGCAACATTCAATGGTGCTACTCAACGACACCTAAATTACTAGTTAATAATGTACATTTCTCTTTTTAAAGGTAAGGGGTTGCTATAAACAGTGCTTACATAAATTTACCTAGTACCTCCATTATGTCTACCGTGGTGTAAACAATATGCAATTCAGGTAAGCAACTGAGTCACTTACATTTACTACCTCCATTACGCGACAATCAATGGTACTACTCAATAACACTTAATTTACTAGTTAGAGTCATAGCTTTCTCTTTTTGAAGGGAAGATGTTGTCTTGGACAATGCTTCCATCAGTTTATCAAATACCTACATCATGTATACCCGGTGTACACATGTTGTAATTTAGGTAAACAATTGAATCACTTACATTTGCTACCTTCGTTATGCAACAATCATTTGTTGTACTCATTAACACTTAATTATCAATACCTGCTCCAATTAAACTTAGTCTACCTAATCAGTACTACAAGTGCACCTGGGTATACATATACTCATATCTAGGTAAACAACAAAATTCAATATACGTAACCTTTGAACTCACACAAATGCAACACAACCTGTCTGAGGTACCTGCTTATCACCTACACCGTCTTGTTCAATTGTTTCCTTATCACTTGCATCCTCTGACGCAACAAATATCTCATCGTCATCCGACAATTCAATTATGTTCGCTCCTATTCGCAACCTACTCAGCGGCTACTTACCTCCTTTGTTGCCCAGTGACCTGCAAATCCGAGCACAACAACACATTAGCCATCAGTTCCACTACTCTGCATCATTTATTACTAGTGTTCATTACATAGGTCTTTGCTAATGCCCTAACTTTTGCCTCCTCCTTGGTTGCGACCGCATCCCCGACCCACTTCAACACCATCATGGCCATCTCTCCCACTTCTACCACAAACCTTGACATCATAACAAGCCCGCACTCTTCCTTCGTATATGACAACACCCTCCTATGCTTGCCTCAGCAGATCTTCCTTCCCGCCCACGTATAGATAGCCATGCTCATCATTACCCTTGAAAATCATCTTCACATCGGTGTCCCCCTCAACTGCTAGTAACATTTTCCTATCATACTTCAAACTGTACCAGAGTTTTTTCTCTAACATATCGGTCCCTGTAACCTCCTTCACCATTTTGATCACTTCCTCTATGCCCATTCCTTCCTTCACCACCATACATTTCCTTGACTCACCCTCATATGTTACTTTCCCTTCTCCACTTTGTATCAGCACTCCCCCCTATAGAACATAAATAACTATCTCCCTCCCACTGCAACCATCTCCTGCAACTGGAGCATCTACATCCATTATTCGTGATTATCCCCAACACCGGCATCTTCTACCCCTTCTCGATCAACCCCCACAATTGTACCCTGTGCCCTACGTATGACATTATCACAACATTTAGTCATGTAATACCTTGGGTTTTATGCATCTGTTTCACTATGTCTACCACGGTATATGAACACGACACACATGGTCACAAGTACTACATTATTGACCTATAAACCCACTATCTCACACTTTTACCCCATCACCCCAAATGTTCATGTCACCCTCCCCCACTCCATTACAAAAAACCAAACCATGACCCAACCCGTACTACCCGCCCCACCAATTACGCAAGCTGCCATTGTCTGACTTCCCCAACAATGCCCAACCCTCAATGCATTTCAATTCCATTACATGTACACCACAACAACGCGCCCCCTCCCTGGTCTATAGACAACTTAATTGTGGCATGCATAAACACCCACACAAACCCGGTTCATACTAAGAACAACTGTAACAACGAGCACAAACTACTTACAGTTCAACACAATTTACCACCACCTACCACAACATGCATTCTGTATACCCAACTACTTGTACCTATCTACCCATACCAAAATACCCTATCACTATCATACTACATGCTCACATTCTTAGGTACAAATATTATCTTGTTCTCATTATTAACGCCGTTGTGTACATCATTTCACAGGGTTAGAATGTATGCCCAACCGAAGTCCAATGCCTACCATGGTCGACACATAATCCTTGCTGTGTATTCCAAATTGCATGCAAATGTGCTTACCATTGCCCACCCTTCCCAATGCATATACCATTGAAATGAAGGACAAATTTTCCTAATTTTGGGGTATTCACACAACAGAGTACCATCTTCAGCACCACACACACTAACTAATCAAACAAGATCTATACATTCCTTCACATATTTCACTTAATTACAATCACGTACTTTCAATGCATCCTTAATGAACCATCTCCTGTGCTCCACCGTGCATTCTTGCAAGGCCTTGCGCGACCCACTTCATGTCTTCCTGTTCCTCCTCACTAGCTCTCCAACCACCCCTCCTTCCACCGCCCCTCCACCACACTTTCCTTCTTCTTGCTGACTTTCTCCGTTGCTCTTCCTCTCCATCACTTTCTCTACTGGTCTTCTTCTTCACACTTTCACTGTTGAAGGAACCCCAGTCTTCGTCTGCAGTGTTCGACTTGTGAATGGGAAAGGAAGCTTCCCATTTATCTCTCCTGAACTGCTTCACTACTTAACCATGGGCATTCTTGTAATTTCGCCTCTACTCACATCCCCCCCCCCCCATTTTCCCTCCAAAACCAATACCAACTTGTTGGGAAAAAAACCTATCTGTTGCCCCACACTTAAAGAATGACTACCTTGTAAATTTCCCTTTCAGAATTTTAACAATCACATTCGCTCCCCAAATCCTTTTCAAGCAGCCTTTCGTAACTTGCAGAGTTGATGAGCACCCAGAATGCAACATATCACATAAGAATTTCAGCAATCAATCTCATATTGGGCTTCTGCCTCTACAATTTTCTGAATCATGATGCAGTTTGAAGCAATCGATGCAATGAATTCCAGCCGAAATTCAACATTTAGGATTTTCAAGATATCAAACTCAAACTTGCATCTACAAAAAGCTGATTGACATAATCTTTTCGCCCACGATGAAGCTCCAGACCCACTGATTACCCCATTGAGCCCAATATTGCTTAATTATGTACCCCGAATCGGAAGAGAACGTCGAGAGTTACGTTGATTAGGGTTAGCTTACTTATTGGCATGTTCCACTCCAGTACGTAATTGCTACTTCTTTGGTTTGCAAAGTTGCTTGTCGATCCACCAAATTATCTGTAGAGGGCTGTGTAGATTCTCTCGCATGATTATTTGGTGAAGCTTGGATGGATTTTGATTGAGAACTCCCAGAGTTTTAAGCTTTTATCCTTTTCGCCATGACAAAAAAGGTGCTTCTCTCTCTAGGTTTTCTCTTTCTTAATTTCCAACACTTTGTTGATGCTATTAACATTATCTGTAATTATGGTGTGATATTCTCTTGGAGCCTATGATTAATCTAATTTTTTTCAATTACATTATTTCTTGCAGAGCTTGTAATGCCATTGATATACTTGGTTTGATATTTTGAATTGGTGCAATTGGCAAGAGCTATATCTTTATTGCTAGAACATCAATCAAGACTTCATACGAGTTCCTATCATGGCCCAGTGAAAAGGATCAAGAAGACTATAAAACTAATGATCATCAAGACATTCATCAAGAACCACAGTTAGTTTCTTGAAGAAATAAAGAGATATGAGTTTTGAAAAGTTTTGACTTTTTTCATAAGTATGTCCTGGACTTCTAGTAGTTGCATTCAACAAGCAGCAATCTTTTTTTCTACCAAAAAAAGGAAGCATTTTTTTTGTAGAATAAGAAGCATTTTGAGCTTAATGTTTTGCCTCATTTCCAAGGCGTTCAGAACTCTTTTTGGGTGAAATTGCATTTTATTGAGAAATCCATATTTTCTTTTCGAGCTTGACACAATGACAGCGTAGGTCAACCAATTCCAACACATAACATATGATTGTATATAGTAACATGTACTTTTACCCTAAAAACAAGAAATTAATAGACTTATTTCTCCCTAATTAATCTCCTAAATTTTCTTCTACTTCATTTTTCCAAGCATAAAAAATAACCCACACCAATCTCCTATATACAGGAGCTTGTGCAAATACCGAGCCAGCACTATGAACCAAGCCATAAGTCTACAGACAACCATCGCTTACTGGTCCCATCTCAGTCTTTGATGGCTATCTCACAAGGATCTCTAAATTTCATGTACGGTGAAGCAAGTCACCAAACCAAACCTTAGAAGCGATGATCTTGTTTGCAGCTTAGATATAGTGGATTTTGTCCTAATTTACGGCACAAGACGGATCGAGGCAAATATTGGGAGCAAAGCCGTCGTGGCTAAGACATGGAACCAATGGTTCTGGAGCCCTACAAAAGAACCACCAATATATAATTAATGTTATAATATTCAAGTTTCACTATTATATATAATCAGGATTAATTATAGAGTTAGTGAGACACTATCTCACTGTACTTTGATGGATTAGAAATTATCGTTGCCTCATCCATTTGACATCCTGCCTTGTCAAGTCACAGGCGACGATCACCATTCCGAAGGCCTTCAGAGAATTCCCAGTGGGAGTTCCGAATTTTGGAACTCTACCTTGCCACATCAGCAAAAATTTCAATTTTTTGGAACTTGAATTTCATCACTTCTTCAACCTATAGAACTCCAATTATAATCATCCAATAAAATTATTTGCTATGGACCCACCTTCTAACACACAACTTATTTTTTAATCATTCAAAAATTATATATTTACCCAAAAAAATATATATATATTAAAAAATTAGATAAGGACAAAACAAGAGGAAATGGGGGGAGGCACGGGCAGACGTGCTGCCACGCGTCCCCCCCCCCCCCGTTTCCCCATGGATGCCAAAGAGCCAAGTAGCACGCGTGGGACACGCAAGTCTACATGGCCACACGCATTCCGACGGTTGCTAGTGCTCTCAAGAATGCTGGGCAAACAACCCAAGGGACTGATGTTGTAAATGATTGTTAGCCTACCCGAATTACTAGGGCTAAACGACCACGATTCCACCAAAGTGATGGACACAAATTAGGATGCTAAACCTATAAATAAGGGGTTTAGGCACCTAATTTATTGACAGTGGAAAAACTAAAACTGTAGCACCAAATCTCTCTCCCCCCTCTCGTAGCAGCCTCGTCGTCCATCAGATTTGGGTTTTGGGCATGACTTCTATGGTGACTTTAGTAGCCGCCTCTGGACATTGTTAGACTCTTGTGGGCAAGTACCGAGCAGCTGAATCCTAAGCTTCCACACTCCTCAATGTTTGTCCCTTATTTACCAATAGTAGTATCAGACCCAAAATTGTTCGGTTTGGGCCTGATTGATTAGTTCATGATTTGCCTATGCAATTAATTCATTTAGTTTTCGTACTTACGGTCGTGAATTAATGCTAAGCATGCTTCTGGGATTGAATGATTTCATAAAGCATGATTGATTATGTTCACAACCTAACTGGCTTGACTAAAGATTGATTTTTAATACTAAATCATCTAATATTTCATGTGATGTAAAATTGATTAAAAATAGAATTCCCAAAATTTCATTACAGAAGTTAAAAAAAACTGTAATATTCAAATTAATAATAAAGAATGCAGGAGAAAACATGTCAAGGAGATTCATTTAATGAAAGCTAGTAGATAAATAAAAAACTACCATTACTATTTATTAACAACATTTGAGTAAAGGTTAACTGAAATGCAGTACGAGCCTAGGAGAATATAAAAGATTACCATTACTTCTCCACTAACAGCCTTCGCAAATTTGAAAACGAACAATAGTTATGGAAGGAAACTTCCGTCGCCTTGATGCCTTGAGGTGCTTATCACTTGAATCCCTAGACTGTGAAACGTCTTCCAGTCTCATCTACAGACTTTGTGGAAGCCCAAATATGCCACAAACATCTTGAGCTGTTATGCAAATTCTTTTCTAGGTTCAATAGTAAATACTCAACTACTTGGATGAACTTTCTTATCGACCATGAGATCATTGCCAATTGAGTTTCAGTCATAAGATAATTTCGACAAGACACTAAACTCGATGTCATCCACATCCTACTTTTGCCAATCATCTAAATTTTGAACCGAAGTATGGAGACCAAAAGGTCTGCACCTGGTTCCCAAGGCTGGTGGGTTGCCATTAGGATATTCTTTTGTTGTTGCTACTATCAGCTCTTATCTCCTCATGTGCTTGAAGATTGTCCACCTTCATTACTAATAAAAGATAATAAATTGTTAAAAGAAACTTCATACACAACAATAACAAAGAAATTGACTATTATGCTATTGATTATTATGCTCACAAAACGAAACAAGGTTTATTCAAACATCAATGCATAAACATTAGTTGTGACATGTGACAAACCACCATAATGGAATTGACATTAATGTACATCTCAAATACTAACTTTAATTACAAACAACAGTATAACTCGCCCTGACTTCTCAATTCTGGAATGTGTGCTTTATTGATCAAAATAACTAATTATAGAACCAACCACTGGAGCATTTTTAAATCAGACATTTCTTATGCTCTTGCTTCGCTAGAAGATTCAATAAAGATACCATGGTAGTAAAGCACTAAATCTAGGGGCGGGTAATTCAACAAAGATAACTTGGTAAACAAAGTATTAAATCTAGGGGTATAGCGAATCAAAAGGATGTTCCTAGATATTACAAGTGTACGATCAAATAGAACCTTGTAAAGAGAGTGTTTTCTAGAAGTTCTAGAAGAACCTAAAAGTCTCTAGCGTAATCCAAAAACTTCTTACTATCGGAAAGGTCCTAGAATGTTCCGAAAGGTTTTTAGAGCATTCCAAAATGTTCGATGATAATTTAAAAGATCCTAAAACATTTTAGAATATTCTAGAACTTAATAGGTGATATCAAGATATATCTAGATTATTAATTTTTAACAAAAATCTCAACTCGATTATCATTTTCATCCACCCTTATGGGTTGCAAATTATCAGGAAACATTTACACAGGGCCTGGTGTGGACAATGGAGTGTGTTTTACTTGTAAGGCTCACGCCTAGTAACATAAACAAGGGAAGCAAAAATCTAAGTTCGAGTTTGGTTCCACTTCTACAAATCATATAATATAACAAATTCACTCAATTTACACGCTTAATTTCGATTCAGCTAATCAAGTGAAGACAGTTTCATAACAAAAACAATTTCAACTTGAAATAGAGAACAAAAAAAAGCTCAGATCGACATTTGACAATCGACTAAACTATGCAAGACCTAACCATATTTTAATGTCTGACAATCTTAGATTCAATGAACTCCGAGAATCAAATCAAACAAAATTTCACCATGCAAAGCAAATCCTGAAAAATCTAACTTCGCTTAGTATACATCTCATATTGTCGTCAAAGAAACGACACTGCAAAGTAAAAAGAATGACTGAATAAGCTCTGTGGAAATGAAGTCACATGAAAGTTTAGGCTACAATCATAAGCCTAAGATTTCATTTGGTCCTTAGAAAATTTGATAAAAAAAAAATTGAAGAAAAAAATTATGAAGGAAAACAGTAGGGAGAAAGTGAATTTTTTTTCCTATTTGGATTGAGAAAAAAATACAAGAGTTCGGATAAAAATTTTGAATGATGATATCATCGAAGCACTACAAGGTTAAAAGAGATCAGAAATTCTTTTAGAAACTTTTCTCAAACTTTTCTCACAATTTTATGAGGAAAATTTTCACTTGTTTCTAATAATTTTTCCACCCAACTTTCCTCCATATTTTTTGCTTTGTGATTTTCTCTCAACCAAACATAAGAAAAAAGTTACTTTTGCAAAAAAATTTCTTATCACCAAATCTTCCAAGGTTCAAACAGATCTTAGGTGTTCTATTAATATTCAATCCGGGAGCAGCAAAAGGACAGCTTTGTAGATATAAAGCCTAATTAAACAATGTTGGGAGCTGCATCTATCATATAACTGGCATCAATGAAGGTCATGGTGACTACAAAAGATGTCATATCTCGCAGTTCTCAAGTAGATGTCCACAATAATGACAATATCTGAAACCATTCCTTGAAAGAACATACTATAGACGAGTTCCATTAACAGGGGAATTAATTACAAGCGCTATGGATCATGCGCATTACATAAAATCAACATCCAGAAGTTCCAGAGAGAGACATAAAAGAAACACTGACAAGCCGCAGCTAACAGAAATATGAAGCTTAACCAGCCCTTGCTTAGACACAATGAAATCACCCTCATAGAATTCTGAAGTGGCATCTGCAAAAATAACGCCCCTATATTTAAGTTTTTTCTCATGGAAATATAATAATGACTTCCAAAAAAAAAAGCCCCATATGAAGTGGCAACACAATTTCATCGAGCCAGTTGAGTTACCACCAAATATATTGCCGCAGGAATGCCACAAACTGTAGTCCACTGAATTCAAAGTTATATAATTAATAGTACGGTTCTATCATCAAGTTTTTGTACATGTGAGCAAAGCAGGAGCAACCCAAATGCAAAATAAATCAAGACTAACAACACCACTTCAAAATTTGCCACTGTATAAACCAGAAAAGCAGAGATGAAAGCTCTCTTTTAGTACACCCTCCTTCCTAAAGAGAAACTGGGAACCTTCCTGAAGACATAATTCAATTTCATTTATTATTTCAGAGCAACAATGCATAGAAAGCAGAATACTCTGCGCCTCAGTTAAAAATGATATATAACTGACCATAAATAATACTTTGTGGTAATAAAAAATAATAATCCAGCTTCTTCTACTACTAGACCGTTGGGCAGCAATCCATCAACTGACAACTTTCGTTCAGAAAACAGGCAAGCTAGAGGCAAGGCTGATATGATTCCCAAAAAAAAAAAAAGGAAATAGAAACCATGAGAAGGAATGAACCTGGGGGGGGAGGCAAGAAACCTAGAGTGCTAACTTAACAACAAATTCAAGGAATGAATTAGAAGATTCGCCACAGACCAGAAAATCATAGCAGAAATAAAGAGGACCCACTAGAGCATCACTAGTCACCAGAAGCAAATTCAGAAATTTTGTACAACGATATCCTACTTTTGAGCTTTCCAAAATCTAATAGTGCTCCATCTGTTATGTTGATGTCCCTTTCAAATTTTTAAAAAAATTATATACAGAAATATAAACATTTGTTCCTGCTTCACTATCCCGGGACACCATTAGGTCTCAAGTTTATGTACTGCCAGAATCCAATACAGCTGAAATGGAAACCTAAGGAAAAAGGTAGCTGCAGTGAGATCTAGTTTTTTCAATCAACCATCCCACCAAGAAGACCTCTTTCAGAAATGATGATTATGAGAATAACTATTTAATAACAATCCTATTGGGTTCAAACAAGCATTGATATCCCCTCCTTCCTCCATCACCCTTAGCAAAGCCGTGGCATAGTAACAAAGAAATATGAGAGGAATGCCAGTTCACAAACAATAAGGTACAAAGAATTAAAAAAATTTCTTGGAAAATTAATTAAGAATAGAAGACCAACTAAAATCATGAAAATTCTAAATGTGTTTCAACCGGGAAATAAGCAAAAGTAATTCAATATGGATGGGTAAATATCTTCACTCGCTTTCAGGCTCCCTTTGCACAACCTTTCCTCCCCCCCCCCCCCCAAAAAAAAAGGAAAACTGCAAAACACAAACATGCATAGATTCATGCTTATTTTTTACCCTCATCCCATCCTTTACACAAGCTTTCGATCAGCAAGGACAGGGAAACAAGGGGAAAAGATAAGAGAAACTCAAATGAAAGAGCCTTGTGAATGGCAAGAGTTAATATTGGTTGAAGTTGGGAGTTCTTCAGGAGGTTATTTATCAAAAATATGTGTCATGGCCCAGAGAAACCTAATAGGAGACTCACATCCCTTAATCATTTATTGTAGGAGAGGTTAGACAACATACCCCAGTAAACCTCGGCCTTGCCATGTTCTAGGTGTAACAGATAAGCTTGTTAGAGCACCCTGCCTCATGACTACCACAGATACTGCATTACCCTGATTTGCCTGGACTTCAGAAGCAAGTCTTGATAGCAAATTATCCCCAGCCTCCACATATCCAAATTTCACTATCTGGTCACCAAGCTGTAAACCATCATCTGCTGCAGGAGACGCCTCACTTATTTCATCAACCATAGCAAAAGGAATTTTGACAGTCACGTCCGCATCAGCAGCATCCCTTGTTTGAACATGCTCAACTGATTGAGATGTCTCTTTGCGGCATTCTTCAATAGAAAACATCAGCTTGATGGGAATGAAAGAAGCCCAACACTCACAGCAACAACAATAAATTAATCGAACGAAAACAAATCGCCCAACATAATGAAAAACTTTTCACCAGAGACAAAGCAAGAACATAATCATATTGAAGAATCAGATTTTGGGCGGAGCGGCAGAATAGGGAGGGTGATGACCCAACAATATTCTTAATCATAAATGGGTCTGAACAAAGATAATGACAGCCCCATTCAGCAGAAATGAAAAGGCATATATTTCAATAACGATGAGAAGGGTCTACAACAGAGATTAAATCTCCACCCAAGTGACATAAATCAGAAGCCTAAAGATACAGTTGATGAAATCCCGCTTAAGAACGAATTGTGTATTATATAATTCCTATCATCTACCATTGTACGCCCCGGTCCTTATAAGAATCAAATGGAGTAGAAAGCAGCACATACACAATGTGCCAACTGAGACAGGCATCAAAACATTGTCCTTACTTCATCATTATACAGCGATTTTCTGATTGCCCTTTGATTGACAAACCATTTGACTACTGAATACTCTTCACCCAAACACAACCTTCAAAACATACCCTTCAAATCGCTGAAGGGAAGAAAAAATGCTAGCAAAATTTTCAGCTCGGCTTATAGGAGGATAAAGCAAAGTGCTCCTCCAACCTCCCCTCTACATTGTTTTTCTTCTTACATTGGGGCGTGTTTGGTTTTGGGGGGGGGGGGGGATCAACAGCTTCAAATCTAACCAACAGCAACTGCATTTCAGAGATAAGGCAGCACATCTGCTTCCCTCCCCGAAAAAACAGCAAACACTCCAAGAACACAGCGTACACTTTGATTTGATGTATCTATTTGTGCTGACATTTCCTCACAAGCATCTCAAAACTGTCCAAGATTGCAACATTTTTGGAAGAACAATCTAAGGGATACTTCGGCAAAATTGAAGCAATGACAAACGTGGCCAATCCAAGAAGATATCGTCTTCTGAAGTCAGATGTCGTGTTTGGTAATTGCATTAAATAGCTCACAAATGTGCAACCTACTTACCCAACTGGACTGCTAGTATTCCATAAAATTTCCAATGGGGCTCAGTTGTGTTACTACACTTTAGAGTCATGCAACTAGAGTGTTTGCCAAGTTTCTGTAACATCAGTACCATGATTTCAACTACAGTGTTTGCCAAATACTATTCATATCCACCATTGCTTGGAATACAGTGCACTTCTTCCTCGCTCAAGTCCTTCCAGAGCAAATTATGAAAAAACAATGATGAATAATAGATAACAAATAACCTGCCTGCGTGCAGAAAACACAAATGTTGAACCAGGATGCTTATATGAACCATTCAACCATTCTTAAAGTGTATGTCACTATGGCACAAGAACAATTATTAGCTATGCAACCTCAAATTGAATGGTCAATATTATTACCCAAATGTCAACTTATCCAGGAGCTTTCAGCTAAAAACAAAAATCAAATTGCACTCGGATACCATCCTGCCAATTTCTGAACAGGGGCCTTTCATTCCTCTCAATGACAGGTTGCCACCACTATCACCCACTTTTCCCTCCCTCTCTCTCATCCCCTTATCCCAGCATCTGCTCCTACCACTGACAGGGTCAACGCTAGCAGAACAGTCTGGCTTACCTATCTGTTAGAAGACCTGCTTAGTGCCCCCCAAAACACCACCATCCTTGTCACCTTCCTTAGGCCACAGTGTTCCCCTTCTCTTCCTCTCCCAACTTCCTCACGTTGTACGACCATCATAGAGGCTAACAAAACCACAGGCAGTTGGAAAGATGATAGATATTCCCGCAAACCACCAGAAGACTTTATCAATGACTCAATGACCTCACCTCCTCAGGAATATAGACACAAAAATAGCTAACATACCAAACTTCGCTAACATTCCATTTGCCATTGCATTCTCAACAGGGATAAAGTAGAATGAGATCTGTAATACCATCCAAAACAGCTATAAGAAACCACAAGTTCTCATGATCACCAAATCACAACCAACGATCACCGCTAAATTTTGAAGTGGGCTAGTAGAATATACGAAATACCATATGGGCACAGAACAAGCCTTAACAATCAAATCATAGTCGTATTTATATGATTGACATTCTTTTCAGCAATCCAGTTCCAAATTACCATGCACCCCAATGGGTCAATGTGGATCGTACCAAGCCTAGGAGATTCAAATGTAAGCAACTTATTCCTTACAAGCGTAGCGATGGTTTTTCCAGAGATCCACGAAATATTTTGTTTGAGAAAGATTTAGAGATATTAGTCTTTTGTTATTTTTTAAGACTCGCCAGAAGGCCCAGAACGGCAGTATGGAGTGTAACATATATCAACTTAGTATTGTAACCAAGCATTAAAGCGAAACAACAAAGTGGTAGAAGCAACTCATTCCCAAATACAAAGTGAAGCTCTAAGCAGTTTCTAAATAATGAAATCCCTTTCAGCGAACCTATCCCAGACTAATTGATATTCATTTCAGCCATCGTATCTCAGAGTCTCAGACTACTACGTCACTTAGCCAATCAGTCAAATCCCCAAGATGTAGGCAACCTTACCCTACAAGCAGAAATGTTGTTTCTGAGAGACAGAGAGAAAATATTTAAAAAGGATTTGAAGAGATTAACATTTTTGTAAGGTTACTCAGATGAGGGCAAAATAAAAAGATGATAACAAGAATAAGTGGAGCTTATATACATCAAGTACTAAAGGAGCCAAGCATTAAAGCCAAAAGGCAAAAATATCATTCCATTTCCACACACAAAGAAATTATAAACATGTGGACAAATGAAAGGAAGTGACAAAACACTAGTTGGCAATAAGTACTGCACTAGTGAATACCTAGGAAGAGAATAATTGATATGAAGTCAGCAAACCGGCCAAGTGAACAAGGTCATGCTATTCATTAATGAGGCATCATTAACAACCTAAGTGACAATCAGATACAGAGGTGCTTATATCTCAATCCACAAAGAAACCACGATTTTCCTCAAGGAAATCAAATGATGATCATGTCTATTTAACACTCAGCTACAAGGGGTACTTCAAACAGACTTCAAAATTACAAAATTCATTCCAAATTGCTAACAGTAAGGAAAAATTTGAAACCCAATGAGCAAACACCACGATCCCCCCCCCCAACCCCTTCAAAAGAACACCTTCCCCACACCCCTCCCCCCGCCAAAAAAAACCGAAAAAAATGGGCAAAGAATGTGACACAGACAAATGATAGACAGCAGCATACCTGAATCCATCACAGCTGAAGTTTTAGGCGAAGGTTTTGCTGCATGGAGAAGTTGTATATTTTGATTGATTTTCTCTGTCAAGTCTTTGTGAATATTCTTTAGCTCTGTTCAGGCAAACGATCCAGGAAAAGACGATATTAATCACATATGTAAAGCTAATAAACAAAACAAATGAGGAGCTGAGTATCTAACTCAAAGAATTCAGAGAGAGAAGAATGAATCAAAGCTTGGGATATGCACAAAATACATCGACATGAATCCACCCTCCTCAAAACTTTATTCTCAGATATTCATTCGTTAGTATGGTTGGGACAACCATAAAACTCTTGCCCACTGTCGGAAGCACCAACATGATTCAGTGACAAGATGGATATCTCACAACATGGACATGAGGCAAGCCACTTTTTTGAAATGTAGGACGCAAACATGGCATGGACATGACTAAAAAGGATTTTTAAAATAAATCTAAGAATTTAATAAAATAAAACTTCAACATTAAAATTTTCAGTAATAAAGTAATTTCTTTCAATTTGCTAATCAACAGAATAAAAAAAATGAGAACTTGAAGGACAAAAAAGAAACTCGCAACAATACCTAATAGTTAAACTCAAAAAAAAAAAAACATCTCTAATCCAAAATATACTATCAAAAACATATTAGGATCCTGCAACATAATTAACTCTGCAATGTGCACGAGTAGAAATGACAAAGGTTACTTATGTTTTCAGGTCTCATTAAAAAATAAAATAAAATAAATAACCATGGCATCATTACTTTACATCTAATAAACGTGTCTGACACACATATCCAAGTTTTCTTTTCCGTTTTTTTCTTTTCCCTACTTTTGGTGTCGAAGACATGTCCAAATAGCAGTGCATCCTCTCATTGTTTCTGTCAGAAAGGTCTAGGGACGAACCCAGGTTTCTACTTCATGTAGGGCAGGGATCGTTAACACTTAATGTGAAATTTTGAGTTAGTAATATCATCGGTTAAAATTTATATTTCAAAGATTATATGAGCATTTTCTACTTCGCTAGAAATGCATTTTACTCCAAAAATTGTTGAAAGAAAAGAACTGAAAAAAAAAGGATCAAGATCGTCACTGATTTAAGCTCCAACTATAGGCCTATATTAGTGACTACAAACCCCAAAAATATAGTGAGATATTGTTATTGATTATCCAAATTATGACTTGAGTGGATCAATTAAAACTATGACTCAAACTACTGTACATCAACAACACCACCGTCCAGTGTGGGTTCTGCTTTCGTGGGGTCTTGGAAGATCCAACTGTAGGCAACCTTACCTCTACCAGCATTCCTACCCGTGGAGAGGTTGATTCTCACAAAAAAGGATTTTGTGAAAATATTTTATAGAAGAAAGATTTTATGAAAACATTTAATGGAAAAATTAAGGACACACAGCAAGGAATGACTAAGATATATTAAAAAGATAGGTTGCTGAAGCTATGTAACATAAGAATAATATATCAGAGGAAGGTAATATACCTTAACTACCTAAGGTAAGCAAATGATGTCTCTTCCCAGAAGAAAATACTACCTACATACAAACACAACATACAAAAAAACCACTACCAGCACTATGCCACTACAACCAAAAGACAACTACAGGGTCGACTCTCTGCGATATAAGATTTTAATCCTATCCCGCCACAGCTTCCTATCCTAAGTCAGGTCCTTCGTCAAACCGAGAATTTTGAAATTCTTTCTAATCACCTTGTCCAAACTTTTCTTTGATCATCCCCTCCCTCTTTTGCCTTCGAGGATGTTAATCATCTCACATCTCCTCACTAGAGCGTCTACACTCTTCATTTTCACATAGCCAAACCATCGGAGTCTTGTTTCTCTCATCTTAACTTCGATGGAAACTACTTTAACTAATTCCTTGATTACTCCATTCCTAATTCTGTCTATTCTCGTACAACCACACATCCACCTAATCATCCTCATCTCTGCTACCATCAACCTTTGAACCTGTGTCTTTTGCAGAGGCCAACATTCCGATCCATAAAGAACAGCCAATCTAGCTACCATACGATAGACTTTACCTTTCAATCTTAGGGGTACCCTCTTATCACACAACACACCTGAGGTATACTTCTATTTTTGCCAACCCACTTTTATTCGTTGTTTAATATCTACGTCAATATCCTCATTCTGCTAAATGACCGAGCCTAAATACTTAAACTTATCGACCTTAGGTGTCGACCTCCCATCCAGGGTGACTTTTCCCCTGCATCTACCCTTCCACTGAAATAGCAATGAAGGTATTCCGTTTTCGATCTACTTACTCTAAAACCTCTAGATTCCAGTGTATGTCTCCATCGCTCAAACTTATCATTAACTCCCTATCTGATCTTATCAATAAGAATAATGTCATCTGCAAATAGCATACACTATGATCACTCATCTTGAATCCCTCTTGTAAGTTCATCCATAACTAGAGTGAAAAGAAAAAGACTTAAGGCGGAATCCTGATGCAGGCTCATACCAACGAAGAAGTCATTAGTGACCCCTCTTAGTGTCCTAACACTAGTCCTACCTCCCTCGTACATATCTTTAATAACTCGAATATACAAGAGTGACACTCCTTTCTTTTCCAAGCAACCCCATAACACTTCACTCTATCGTATGCTTTTTCCAGGCCAATGAACTCCATATGAAGATCCACCTTTCTATCCCTGTACATACCCATGAGTCTTCTAGGGAAGTAAATCGCCTCTATAGTCAATCTGTCTGGCATAAAACCAAATTGGTTCTTTGAAATCGAAACATCCTTCCGCAACCTTCTCTCCATCACCCTCTCGCATAACTTCATAGTATGACTCAAACTACTATGAAATAACTAATTATGATACCAATGATTTATTCTTTAGACAGCTACTCATTAAAGTTACACGTGAAATTACAAGGATAAGGCATGAAATTAAAATATACACCCTATTTTTTTAACAGCCCAATGGTCAATATTAGGTTTTTATTATAGTATATATTATGTTCAATTCCACATCAATTGTGTCATCTTACAATATATTGCATTTTTGTCTGTCACAAACCAAAAAAGTAATATACTCGAAGAAGTCGTTTAGCATTCAAGGTGCTAATTTTCAAACAATCAGAAGGAAAAATCAAAATCAAACAATAATAATAGAGAGGCAACGTTGCAACATGAAACAAAAAACAGAAAACACAGTTTGTAAAACGGATATGGAAAAACAATAGAATATGAAGGGCTGACCCTCCAAAATGGCTCGGAAGGGCACAATCAGTAAGGAACGGCAAAAGGAGAGAACAAGTTGAATAGTTAAATCACTAGCAAAGTAAAAAATTGCCCACTGCCTGTGCCGAACTCCAGACATAAAGACAAAGTACCACAGCCTTTACAACTACTCCATCGGCGCAATCTAACATTTGTTGCGCATTAGAAAATAGATATTTAACTTGGGGTGGGGGGTACCACAGACCCCGTGGCCCCAGCAGAGCTTCATCTCTGGAAATGTCTGGTGCACAGGCATCACAGCCCAGGTCTACCCTAGTCCTCCCAATACCCTCGTGGATTTTGGTATTTTGTATTCTGAGATTACAATCATAGGGTAAGAGGAAATATCCAATGAGTTGGAAAAAAGATAATTCCGAAATGGATGATGTATTCTGGGGTCGAATACTGATGCATAATATTGAACTCAATGAATTGAAGGCTGATACAAGGGAGACTTATTTAAGAAATAAAATCAAGTTTAGCAAGAACTTCATTTGGGACAGAAATGAGCATATAAGAGGTTTCCTTTGGCAACTCAGGACAATGTTTGCCTCTACAAGAAATCTACCAGCTTAAATGAAAGAAACATTGAAAGGGGGGGCAATTTAGCTGGCCCATTGCCACAAAAGCTGATGTTATATGGGTGAAGCATGTGCATGAGCACCATCGAAGACCACATTATTATTGGATAGCCCTCCTATTGATTTCAGTCGAGCCTGGAAAAACTACATGAGAACACGCAGGAATATGCTGCCAGATTTCAGTCTTTCGCTTCTGTCAGGCAGAGCGACCCTCTGAAGTCTGGAGCGTACTCTATATCCAGAGCTCACAATGACTGCAGGCTGGGCTACCCCCAAAAACCCACACCAAAAAAAAAAAAAAACCACACACAAAAGCAACAACAACTTGGTTGGATTCATCTGATCCGAAAAGTCATGCTGTGCACAAACACAGATTCATTTGTTGGCTGTTTAATGGATGGCAAGTTTCTTGAAAGACAGACTGAATCTATTGACAATTACATCACATTTTTCCCTGCAATTATACAACAGGAGATCCTTAAAAAGAAGTTTCTGGATTGAGAAGTCCTGAAAAATAAACAAGATGCCCCAACTGGATCACTAGGACGATCAAGGGCTGCAGAAGAGAAAGAAAAGCAGTGTATGCTGTCTGGTGGCCGCAATTTATGGTGCTGAAAAGAAAGCAATTTCAGAGCCCATACCAACAGAGGGACAAAGGCTGAACATGTTTTTCACAGCATAAACTACATATCGAGATTGAGAAATTAGGTTTTTTTGGGGGGCAGGGTAGAACAGGGTTTGCATTTCTTAGATTAAACCTATGCTGCTCAGTGGCGAAGTCAGGATTTTAGAAAAGGGGTGTCGGAAATAATAATAATACATACAATATAAAATTTAATATTAGTCATAAACCTAAAATTAAATAACTGTTATTTAACATCTAATTTAGTTGTCTTCGACGAGACCTTATATTTTAAAAACAATGTCTGATATTATCATCAGGAATCGCAAATTTTGAAGGATAGTTTTTGCGTTTGGAGGGGGTATTAATGTATACAATATGTAATTTTTTATTAAAAAAAACAATATAAGCCAATTAACTAAATAAATAGTTCATTAATCTAGTGATTAAAAGTCTAACCATTGCAATAGACTTAACTAACTACATTATTTAATCATATATGATTCTAATTTAGTAAACTATTGTACAATCAAACTTAAAAGTCAAATATTTCTTTATTTTTTGAGAGTAAAATCAATATCTTTCCAGTTTTACTAATATAAAAATGAAACTTTAGAAAACTATCATATAATGGTGATTGGTGTGGTTTGATTATTAGTATTGAGACTTGAGATTTTTTTTAATAGAAAAGACTTCAGAAAGTTTGTAAACAAAATAAAATTACATTATAGAAAACGTAATAAATTGAATAAGTTATGGGAAAGTAGTGAAAGCTTAGAAATTAAGGAATATGCTTATTTAAAAAATGAAATAAACATGTCAAACTCCTAAATTTTGGCAAGAATCACAAACCTATCTAAATAGAACCTTAAGCCTATTGTATCATTTGGAAACTAAAATTGTGCAAAGTTAGGTTAGGAAAGTTGGGGCATCCAAAATTGAAACTAGTGACCTATTTTTGTCTTTAATACCTAAAAAATGCACTGAAAATATTTTTTAAAAAAGCAAAAACATCGGGATTACCTGATCAGACTAGACAAAACATTCTAAAAAAAAATCAAAACATGCAAAAATGCAGTGAAAATATTTTTTAAAAAAAGGGAAAGATGGCGGCAACTGTTCAAGGCTGGGCAAAAAAAAATCGAAGTGTGTAGAGGGAGGATCGAACACGGGACCTAAGGGAACCGCCCAAGTAGATAACATATGCGTTGAACCGCTTGGCTGAATGGAGCATCATGCAGTAACTTGCCTAATATTATATTTATCTGTAACTTCTAATTTTTCTAATTTTTGCCACACAATTTTTTTTGTTTTGGGAGAGGTGTCGGGTGACTCCACTGACACCACACTGAATCCGCCCCTAATGTCGCTCATCTGGCTTTTTGTTACAAGTCGATTCCCTTGTAAACATTGAGTTTTGGGAAATTGATGAAATGTACATTTAACACCGGAGGCGAAAAAAGGTAATATCCACAACATATACACACAAATACTCAAGCCAGTTAGCCTATTTACAGAAAGCTTTTATTGGTCATATCCAACTAATACAACCATAGAAGACAACTCATTAGCCTAGATTTTTCCAACCAATTATATCTTGGCTGGACTTCATATTTTATTAAGTGTAGATTTTTCAAATATTCTGATTCACTAGGCAATAACCATTTCTGTAGACTTTTAACATTTACATTTTACAAGAAATATTCTCGAGAATATTAAGAAGATATTTTAAGACTACCCCAATAATCGTCACTTACATGGAGATTTGATAGTTATGTTGACTTCAGTTTTACTAACAGGATTGGTATTCCAACTACTTGGCCGGAAAACATCAGAAGGTAGTTCCATATATCCGCAATTTGACCCCTTTTTTACATCCTGATGACAACCAACATTCCTATGTAAATCTCCATGGGCACATATAGAATACCTCCCCTGACCCTCTGAATGTCTTCTGTAGTGCCGACCATTGCAGATATTTTGCAATACGTGCCCTCTGAAGGGATTGTGAACAAGGGCAGACCTTCCACCTTTCAAGGTTCAACCAAATAAACCTCCCTAATCACCTATGAAGCATCGACACTGATACTGTGACACTGAGACGACATGGCTTGTATAAAACTACTGACAATTCCATAACATAAATTTACAATCCTCAGCTTAATAAAGAGCTTACAAAGATCAGAATTTTGAATAGTTTCTTACTTTTTCTTTAATCTTTTTGCACAACAAACTAATAAGCGATGAACTAACTTCTTAAAAGTCAAGTAACAGAACTTACTGATATTTATACTTGAAAAACATTGTCTTTAAATTTTTAATCCAAAAATATTCTAATGACAAGTTATTAGGATTCTACAACATGAATATTGAACTACGTTATAAGTCAATAAAATAAAACATAGAAATGACAAAGTTTACTTCTGCCATTACTAAAAAGAAAAAATAAAATAAAAATTGCAATGTCTGATGCAGTTCAGTCCCCGTGTTTGACTTCAACAGACATAAATGAACAGTCTACTATACAAAGTGAAGTTTTCAACACTGACATAGATCTGAAATTAGTCTTTCAACAACGTATGTCCACTATACCCATGAAAATAGTTCAGCTCACATACATTGCTAAAACCATCCAAAGCAACTAAAATTGGCTATCACTCGTAATTGAATAAAGCAGAGAAAGAAGGATAGAGCATTGTACCAGCCAAACGATGCCTGTCTGCACGAATGGTAGGAATATCAATATCTGCACTAGGGAAACCCTGCAGGATTTGCAGTTTCAATAGCGCTTAACTCATGAAATTCTGACTATTTACCAAAACGAAACATTCACAATATAAAAACAGTGGGAAAAAAAAAACGCATGCTGAAAATTTCAGTTACCTATAAAGCCTTCAAAAGCTGATAGAAACTGCACCAAAGGGGAGTGGAAAAGGTACAATTTCCCAACAAAGCTAAAACAAAGATGACCTAAATGAACATTTGGAAAGCAAAAAACAACAACAACAACAACCGCTACCACCACCACCACCACTACCAATGTGGGTCCTGCTTTCGCAGGATCTGAGGAGATCCAGATGTTGGCAGTATTACCTCTACTTACATTTGGAAAGCAAAAAAAAACAAAAACAAAAAAAAAACCCCACACATACTCACACAAAAGATTTTTGAAAGTTCTAGCAGCATCAACAATCACAAAACAGCAGAGGGAGCAGCTCACTGGGACTATGAAGCACCAGAACACTTTCTGACTTTTCTTTTCAGTTTAACACCTTCAAGTCTCATTTTCTGTCCTTCACATCCCTTGAGATGGGAGGGAAAACTATTTAAAATAGAGTTCAAGAAAGGTGTCTGAAACAAAGCTTTGACTAACTAAAATACAATTTAAAAGTCTGACCTCTTGCGTCTAGTTATTGTATTACCATGGTCTTGGAAGTCATCAAGGAAAAACCAAAGAGAGGTACTTTTGAATGTGTCACGTCTTAGAGTGAAACTTCTATTCAGCAACTATAGGTCTTCTCTAGAGTCAAAAGATTCCTTGCTGTGAAGCCTGTTACCTTAGCTAAGATAGGCTAGTCCAAGTTTGAATGCATTTAATCTTGAAATGTGATCTAGCTTGGAGTGACCATGAAGGCAGATTGGCAAAGAGTTTTTGGCTTACTGATGCGGGTGAAAAGAAACAGAAATAAGGTATTTCTAGTTTATATACATAGTATCAATTTAGTTTCAGGAAAAATTATATTTTCATATTTTATATTATTTTCAGATTTAAGTTAGAAGTATTTTCTAGGATATTAGATTTTAAGATATCAACGTATCATTGTTTACAAAAGTAACATCAAGTTCCCTAATTCATAGGCTATATATACCCTTCTATAATTGTTTTATTTGAAAATTTTGAGTATGGAATAAAATTAGGAAGTTAGTTTAAGTAGTTCTCTTGTAGTTTGGTATCAGAGCAGGCTCTATGCCATTTAAAGGCCATTCTTTCATAGTGATTGTGAATAATTATCTTGACCAATAATTGCAAAGTGGTTATTATCATCAAGCAATCCATAGCAGCCACTATCACGCTCCCACCATTTTCACAATCCTAATTTTTGTTTTTCTCCCCAAGTCCTAGGGCCTAAATGTTTTTAATTTACTATCCATCCATTAAACTTACTCAAAATCCAGCCATATGTGATAGCTTACCACATGACAAATTGGAATGTTACAATGTTTATCCTCATTTTTAGAAATAAATATTGGCACTCTAGGGAGCCTCTCATACCAAATTACAAATTCCTTTGGGGTAGCATCTTGAAAGGGAATTGATGGTCCTTATGATACTAATTTCGAAGCATATTTTGGTTGTCCTCCTCTAGACTATGACATCATAACTTAAGCATAGTATGGAATTCCAAATGACGATGTCTGTTGCCCCATTCCACCAGGTGGCTATAGTTTCTTCCTCAGCCAACTTCAAAAAAGAACATCAAATTCCATAAATGAAGATTGACATAGATATGCTGCAATATTCAGAGAAGACACTTTCCATGAAGTAGAAAGAGCAAGTTGATGATTCTTAACGCTAAATCTAAGAAAACAAACACCCTAGAACCTGGGAAATCAACAGCAAAGCCAGACATCAAATCGCAATTGAAGATCCTAAGCACAGGGAGACTACATTTTGCACGAGTCTATTACACCTGCATCTACTCTTAAAGTTCAGGAAAGTGTTCCGAGGCCTAAAGAGGGCAAGATGTTAAATTTCATGAAGACATCAGTGAAAAAGCTGAAGACCATTTACTAGAAGTGAGAATATAGCTATTGATCTTGAAGAAAACGAGGTCCGCTTCTTAATAACTGCATGGTAGAGGAGATGCATTCCAAGGACTTGGTAAATGCTTCAGTACTACTGGAGAACTTCGAATCTATGATTTCTGGGTCCTCTCAGTCCCAGTCACACCATACCTTTTTTTCCCCATAAATCATTATCAAGCCACGTATCATTACATATGAATGCTTACTTCCAACCCTCATATTCATCTTTTCCTTAAAACTTGTGGTTGAGTTTTTTTTTTTTTCTAAGATGGGAAGAATGATGTGCTTGAGAAGAATAGAGGATGAAGTATCAATTTATCATCTCCATGCACCTAAATTCTCTGCCTTTGTTATTCAACTTTTTCTCACTTCAAGTTTGTAGACTAACCTAGAGAGGCCATAAGCGTACTTGTGACCACGGAGAATATGAACAATAGCTACTGTATTAATACAACCCCCCCTCCCCTCCCCCCGCCCCCCCAAAAAAAGTTAAAGTCAAGCAAATTTAGCTTGCCCTACAAAGTCAGTATGCATTCTTCAGAATCCAGAGGAGCCTACAGCATTAGATTGCATTGTGTTTAAGACGAACATTTGTTTTTGATAACCTCATGTCTCATGTAACAGTTCATCAGGTTAGCATGTAGAAATACACAAAAACATTGCTAAAACTTCTTGACTTGCTGATAAAATACCTAGTAAGATTCACTGAGAACTTTAGTAGCTCCGCAAAAAGCCCTTTCCCACAACCCAAAACCCTAAAAGGGGGGGGGGGGGGGGGAAGCACACAGTGCAACACCTCAGAATCAACAAGATTGCCAGAAAGACCAGGCCTTCCAGGCTGACAGAGACGCTGGATAATAGCATTCATTTCAGCCTCTATGGCGCCTCTTCTTTCCATTAATTTCATCGTTTCCGCTTTCAAATCCGTCCCAACCATCTTTGTCTCTTCTTTAAAGTACGATAGCTCGTAGCGTATTCAAACTTCTGCAAGTACAAAATTTGAGCAACCACAATCAACAATTAGGGCACTGATTTTGAACACCATCAAATCGAACTAATTAGTTAACATCTTGAATTCGATAACACATCGTAATTTTTCAATTCTGATTTATTTCACTGCCAATTACAAAACCCATTCGACGAGGAGTGGCGGAAATCCCACAGGGAGAACGTGATTTGACGGAGATTAGGCAGAACCTGACACAGACTGCGCAAAAAGTTGACGGCTGCGGAGTTGTAAGCCAATGTAGATGAACGCCGCAGACGAATGAATGGGAACGCAGACAGGCGTCACTGCGCGGAGTCAAAGTGACTGCGGTGATGATCAGGAAAGGGTCGCCCACGACTAAAATTTATTTCCCTATTGTGTTTTGTGAATGTTCAAGCGGTTTTTTATTATTATTATTACCATTATTCGATGTAAACGCCCACGAGCCAAGACTCAAAATAAAAGGGTCCCACCACTTAATTTAAGTCATGTTCTTTTAATGAGTGTATTACGATATGAAAATAGAAAAGAGTTTTAAAAAGAGTTAAAATAAGTGAATATAAGTAGAAGTAGTTTATTATCTGTCGGAGTGAAAAGGAGTAGGAAGGAGTAGGAAAATGTGGATGGAAGTGGGTCGAACTAGAAAGAACTGGAATAGAGTGAGAATATTGACATTAATTATGTTAACGATTTACGTAACATAATAATTAGCATTATTAATTACCATTATAATAATTATTATTAATTAACAGTAAAAATAATAATTAATCATAATAATAATTAATAATAATAATAATAATAATAATAATAATAATAATTAACAATAATAATTCTTATTAATATTAATAACAAGCACAATAATTGTCAATATTAATAATAATTATTATTAACACTAATGTTAATATTAACAATTATTAGTATTAATAATAGTTATTATAATTACAACTATAATTATCATAATAATAATTATTATTAATGAATATTAGTAATAATTACAATAATTACTATTAAATATTAATAATAATATTTATTATTACTGTTGATAATAATAATAACAATTAAAATTAATATTGACAATAACTAAAATTACTAAATACTAATATGAATAATAATTAATAATAATAATATTCAAAATAAATAAAAAAATGAGAAAGGGGTAGAGGATAGAGACAGAACTAGGCCATACCCTTCAGAAACCACACAGAGTGGTGGTGCACGTTTATCACTCGTGTGTGTCACGCGCAGCCGATGAAGGTGGAGTTTGCTTCCCGTCTTCCTCTACCGCTCTTCAAACGTTCCGATTTGTGCAAAACGACCGAAGAAGCCGCTTAAAGCTCCACAAGAAGCTCGTGTGAGTCACACACTGCCATGCAAAAGGCACATGGGGCACATGGCCCGTATTTTCCGACTTCTTGACGACCGACCTAAATCCTGGCAGCGTCAATTTAGTGAGATATGAGGCTGTGAGCCATCGGATCAAAGGCGAAGGGTCGCGGTTAGTCATCCCCTAAGTATGTTACTTTGAAGCGCTGGTTTGCCTTCTCAGTGCCTTGGTAGCTGCCCAGATGTAGGGCTGTGAGGAAGGAAAATATGTAGGCGAAGGAGTCGAGGTACACCATTGATGGCGATAAGCCCAAGAAAAGAAAAGGCTTGAAGCTTTGTTTTTCTCGGTTGAACAAAGATAAACAGGGTCAGGGGGCAAGGTAGAGAAAGAAGTTTGAGAGGAAGACAAAGGGTTAAGGAAAAAGGTTCAGGGTTTGGGCCTTTGGAGTTGTTGGGTTTTTATTTTGGACCATAATATTCTTTTAATTGTGGGGTTACATATTTTTACGTCCAAGCTTCCCATTTTTAAGTATTCATATAATGATAGAATTTTATCTGTTAATTTAGAGTTATGCCTATACTCAGTTTATATTATGAATTTGTTTCTTTTTTTTTCATGATATTGTGTACATTATATGAATATGTTTTATATAATATTGTGTTAAAAAAAGTTACATGAATGTGTTTGATGCCAATTATTATCATGTTTCATAAATGCTTATTACAAGAGAAGCATATCTATCGCATAAATGTAACTAAGTAACTGTTTTATGAATTCGTTTCGTAAAATTTAAATTCGCAATGTGATATGAATATGGTAAAATAATTTGCGAGTGTTACCTCGATACGTTTCATATAATAAGTTATAATGTGTTTAATGCTGATTATGTAATTAAGCAACATTTTATGAATTTCTTTCATGAAATTTAAATTTGTACTATTATAAATTTGTCTTATAATTTACGAATGTTTGTGAATATGTTTCATGTTACTAGTTGTGTTGTATGAATAAGTTTTATACAACATTGTGTTTCATGTCAATTATAATCTAGTGAATTTATATAAATGTGTCATGCGAGTTACACAATCATTAAGCTTTGCAACATGTTATGATTATATGAATTTGTTTTATATTTTTCTTGAATATGTTTCATAATAAGTTTCATGTTATTATATAAATAAGTTTTATGTAATAATATAATTTTTTTATTGGTTATATAATTGTGTGTTATAAGTCATTAAATAGTTTTAAATGACAAATTATATAAATTTGTTTTGTATAATATAACTTCATGTAAATTTTTTTTTTCATGATTAAGTCTAATAGCTTTGTGATATTTTTAAATGTGTTAATTAGTTTAACAATTATGGGCTCCGTAAGTTTGTTTTTTATGGAAAAATAAGGCAATTAAATTATATAAGTTTCTATTTCATGTTTGTATGTGATTATTATGAACTTAGCAAAATTTTCGATTATACGACATGGATGATGAAGTTATCCTTTTAGGTATGTCAATTAAATATGGTTGGTGATTTGCTTACCAATGAAAAGCGGGATATCACTATGACGCTTAGTGTTAAAAGATTCAATTCCTTCTGAACAAGCGTGAAGTGTTAGAACACTTGATGGCTTATAGGTCTCCTAGGATAGGTGAAGATAAGAATGACAAAGGTGTAATTGGTAGTGAGCAGTATCAAGAGAGAGCCTAAAGGCATACAAAAATGGTCCGACAAGGATCAATCCACATGTTATACTATACTGCATTGCATGTATGATGATATGGTGGGGGAATTTAAAAGCTATTCTACTGTTAAGTACATGTAGGAATAGCTTAGCATCAGGTTTAACCATATTCATTTCCCTCTTAAAGCTCCTAACTAAAAGGTGGTGTGACCAAAAGGGCAGAAGTTCAAGGTCAAGACATTAAATATAGCACGTGTGAAGTGCCATAACTGTGAAAAGAAGGAACCCTCCGCTCAATATTGTCCTTAGCTGACTAAGGTACTTTTATCACAGTTACTCCTAAATTATATGTGTGTGTTTCCATGCATTAGTTTGGAGCTATTCAGGAGGTAGCTCGGAGCGAGAAACTTTTCATTGGAGGAGATTTTAATGGCCATATTGGGGCCAAAGCAAGCGGGTATGATGCGATTCACGGAGGTTTCGGTTATGGGGAGAGAAACAATTGAGGACTTTCGGTTCTAGACTTTGCAGTTGCTTGTGAATTGTTGGTAGTAAACTCCTTTTTTAAGAAGAAAGAGGACAATTTAGTGACCTTTAAGAGTGGTTCCTCTAAGACCCAAATTGATTACTTTCTGACTAGGGTGGATTGTAGGAGGTTTTGCAAGGATTGTAAGGTGATTCCTAGTGAATACTTAGGTACTCAGCATAGACTGCTAGTGTTGGATGTGGAGCTCAAATGTTCAAAGTGGAAGAAGAGAAGGGTTGGGAGCCTAGTATTAAATGGCGGAATCTTACTAAGGAGAATGCTATTAAATTAGCAGAGAGGATTACTGAGTAAGGAGCTTGGAGGCAGGAAGAGGATGCAGATACAATGTGGGAGGTAATGGCATAATGTATTCGACGATCGGCTAAGGAGATCATAGGTACTTTTAGAAGAGGTGGTAGCAGAATGAAGGGAGCCTGGTGGTGGGGCAAAGAGGTTAAAGAGAAAGTCAACGAGAAAAAAGAGGCATACACTGCATTCTTGAACAGTGAAACGGATGAAGAGATCGAGGCTAGTAGAATTAGGTATAAGGTGGCAAAAAAGGTAGCTAAGAAAGTCGTTGTTGTGGCTAAGAGCATGGCGTGTGATAGATTATATCACAAGCTGGGGACCAAAGAAGGTGAGAAGGAAGTCTTTAAACTGGCGAGGGCAAGGGAAAGAAAAACAAGGGATTTGGGTGTTGTGAGGTGCATCAAAGATGAAAATGGTAAGATGTTGCCTGAGGATGCGAAAATCAAGGTTAGAAGGAAAAGGTACTTTTCGAAACTCCTTAATGATGTAGGGATGGAGGATTTTTGGAGTAGGGAAAGAGATAGTAGTGAGAGTCTACTTCACACTCAATTGGGTGATCCTATCAGCAAGGATGAGATTAAAGAGATCCTGAAGAAGACGGCCAACGAGAAAGCAGAGGGGCTAGATCATGTACCCGTGGAAGTTTGGAAATGCTTGGGCGAAGAGGGACTGAAGCGGCTAGCAGAGCTTTTCAATGTTATTTGTAGGACTGCTAAGATGCGTAGAGAATGGAGGCTTAGTACAATCATCCCATTATATAAGAACAAAGGGGATATTCAAGATTGTCATAATTATAGGGGTATTAAGTTGCTCAGTCACACTATGAAGCTGTGGGAAAGGGTGATTAAGAAAAGATTGAGGAAGGATATTTCGATATGTGAGAACCAATTTGGTTTTATGCCGGGCAGATCAACCACAGAGGCGATTTACCTTCTTAGAAGACTCATGGGATTGTACAGAGATAGAAAGGTAGATCTTCATATGGCGTTCCTTCATCTGGAAAAAACATATGATAGAGTTTCGCGGTAAGTGTTATGGGAATGCTTAGAAAAGAAATGAGTGTCTCCTTTGTATATTCGGCTTATTAAGGATATGTACATGGGAGGTAGGACGAATGTTAGGACGCCAGGGGGGTTACCAAGGGCTTCTCCATTGGTATGGGCATGCATAAGGGTTCCGCTTTAACCCTGTTTCTGTTCACCCTAGCTATGGATGAACTTACAAAAGGGATTCAAGATGAGTTACCATGGTGTATGTTGTTCGCAGACGACATTGTTCTTATTGATGTAAATAGAGATGGAGTTAACGTTAAGTTGGAGCGTTGGAGACATATGCTGGAGTCTAGAGGTTTTAGAGTTAGTATATCACAAACGGAATACCTATACTACTGTTTTAATGGTAGAGAAGATGGGAGGGGTGAAGTCACCATTGAGGGGATGACGATACCGAAGGTCGAGAAATTTAAATATCTAGGCTCGACTATTTAGCAGAATGGGGATATTGATGAAGATATTAACCAGCGCATAAAAGCGGGCTGGATTAAATGGAAGTATGCTTCAGGTGTGCTGTGTGATAAGAGAATGGTTGTAGGGTTAAAAAGCAAAGTATATCGGATGGTAGTTAGATCGACTGTGATATACGGTGCGGAGCGTTGGCCTATAAAGAAGGCGTAGGGCCAAAAATTAATGGTAAGAGAGATGAGGATGATTAGATGGATTTGTGGTTATACGAGGATGGATAGAGTTAGTAATGGAGTTATTAGAGACTTAGTTAAAGTAGCTCCTATCGAGGATAAGATAAGAGAAATAAGACTCAGATGGTTCAGCCATATGAAAAGAAGGAGTGTGGACGCTCTAGTCAGGAGATGCGAGAGGATTAACATCCCCGAAGGGAAAAGAGGGAAGGGGCGACCAAAGAAGAGTTTGGACGAGGTGATTCGAGAGGACTTGAGAGTGGTCGGGCTAATGGAGGGCATGGCTCAGGACAGGATCTCTGGCGAGATAGGATTAAGATCTTAGATTGCAGATAGGTGATTGTGTAGTTGTCTTTCTATTGTGGTAGGATAGGTTTGGTTGTTTTTTTTTTCGGGTGTTTTGCTGGTTTGCAGGTAGGACTTGTACCATGACAAGAAGCAGTGTTTGCATACGTCTGTTGGCTAAGGTATGGTATCTCCCCCTACTCTGTTGTACTAATGTTTACATAGTTATTGTACCTACTTTATTAGTACCCCTTAGTTCAATTCGGGTTGCTTATCCGTTCTGCTCCATAAAACGCGTTCACCAAAATCCTCCTCTATTTAATGTTTCCTCAAAATCTCTCTCCTATAAAATGTTTTCACAAAATCTTGTTTTGTGAGTCTCTTGGAATCAACCTCTCAACAAGCAGTCATGTCGGTTGAGGTAAGGTTGCCTACATCTGGATCTCCCCAGACCCCACGAAAGCGGGACCTACACTGGGAGGTGTTGTTGTTATTGTTGTTGTTGTTTCCATGCATTAGTTGCCAACTCCCTTCCTTAATAGATTGTAGAGATGGTAGTAACCAAACATGTAGGTTAGGACCGTGATTTTATGAACTTTCACCTCTACTTGATGGGTCACAAACTTTTGTTTTAGGGAACGACACTGAAGAAGATGTACGTGATATAGGGACATATCAGCTTAAACTCCATGAAGGAAATATGTTGCTTCTTCACGATGATCTCTACACACTTGGGGTGCGACATTCCCTTGTGTCTTTTGTTTCTGATGTTAGTTTTCTTTTTTTATTTTCATCTAGATGTCTTAGATATCTTGTACAATGACAATTTGTTTTGTCATGCAGCATTTAATGGTGTTTTTGATGTTTTGGGATGAAATAAAATATCTTCTATCCTCACCTCATTTTCAACTATGTTTTTAGGCATGCTCGCCTCGACCATGAGGGCTAAGATGAAGTGAGCAAGCTAGCTAAAGATGGTTTTTAAGACCAACTCAATAAGGTTAAGTTGCCCATATATGAGTCAAGTTTAGTTGGCACAACAACCATAAAACCTTTTGGTAAGGCTTCAAGTGCATCGAGTCACTTGGAGTTCATTCACTCTGACATCTGTTGACCAATGAATGTGAAAGCACGGCATAGGGCAATTTACTTCATAACTCTTATAGGTGATTCACAATATGTGTATGTGTACACCTTTATGAGACATTTGATGTGCTCAAGCGCTTCGTAGTAGAAGTAGAGACTCAATTAAACAAAAGGTTAAGACTCTTCATACCAATTGAGGTCGTGAATATCTCTTTGATATATTCAAAGAGTTTCGTGAAGAAAATGATATACAAAGACAACTAATGATTCTTTGCAACTCGCAATACAATGGTGGTACAGAGTGCAGGAGCCGGACATTGCTTGAAATGGTCAAGTTAATGATGGCACATGCTAAACCTCCTAATTAGTTTTTTTTAAGGGGGGTGATGCGTTGTTTACGATAAGCCATATCCTTAACCATGTACCAAGGAAGAGTATATCTAACATACCATATGAGAAAAATATATGATGTTCAGCTAGCTATGTGCATAACTCAACTCACAAACATGGGAAACTTGGGCCAAGAGTTACCAAGATGATGTTCATAAGATATCTTGCACATTCCAAAGGATATGTGATGTACGAGGAACACCTAATGATAGTATGAGAAAAATAGATTCCCATAATGTCGACTTTCTTAAGGATGGGTTACCAACTATTGATGAAATAAAGAAGGATGTTGAACTGTATGAGTTATAGCAAGACATTCAACCATCTTTCGATGAGGGGGAGGATTTGAATTCTAACGACGTAATCAAAGATAGCATGCCTCCCATATCCGAATAGAATAGGGGAGACTTATTTGCTCAGGAGAATGAGATTCACCCTCAATCTCTAATTCCTGAGGAGAGTCAACTTGTTAATGAGATTCATCCTCATTCTCTTATTCCTGAACATGCAGCTAGTCCACTTTTTCAAGATCCCACACTTCTAAGGGTTAGTAGGAGTGATTCTCCACATGCTCAAAGTCAAACACCTCTTAGAGAGAGGGGGAGGAATTCCTCACGTAGGCAAACAGATAATGGTCCCAGGAACCAAAGGAGTGAGCGTGGAAGAATTCCTCGATGATATTTCTAAATGAAAGAGGAAATATTCCTATGCACTCCCTTGGAAGTTGAGGAACCTAACTTTTATCAAGAGGTAATTGATTCACCAAATCACAAATAGTGAATGGATTCCATGGGGAATAAGTTGGACTCAATGGAAGGAAATAAGGTTTAGGAACTCACTGATCTTCCATCCACCTGTAAGTTTATCAAAAGCAAGTTGATTTTTAAGATAAAATGTCGCATAGATGGTTTGATGGACAAGTTCAAGGCTCCTATACTCCTAGCCCTTATTGCCCATTTGGACTTTGAATTGTTCCAAATGGACTTAAACACTACCTTCCTTAATGCTATCCATGAAGAAGAGACCTACACGGACCAACGCATTGGTTTTGTATTAAAGGGACAAGAGGACAAAGTGTGTCATCATATAAGGTCTCTATATAATCTTAAGCAATCTTCCAAATCTTGGTACTTTAGATTTCATGAAGAAATAACTTCATTTGGATTATCCATCATTTTATAAGACCATTTTGTGTATGTCAAAATAATAACTGATGGGATTATATTTTTTACCCTGTATGTTTATGACATATTGCTGGATGAGAACAATTAAGAGATGATCAAAGCTACTAAGAAGTAGTTGTCCTTTGTTTTTAAAATGAAGGATATAGGTAAAGCTAGGTATGTCGAGGCTGGGAGATAATCAAAAAAACATTCCAAGAAGCTCTTGGATTTGTACTAGGAAGCATAAATGAAAGAGGTCTTAGAGTGTTTTCAAACACTCGATTCTAAGCCCACAAACACTCTAGTTGAAAAGGGTATGACCTTAAGTCTTGATCAGTGCGTTAAAATGGATGTTGGAAAAGAGAAAATGAGCAATGTCCCTTACTCTAGTGTCATAGGGAGCTTAATGTATGCCATGTTATGTACACGACTAACATATGTTGTGCGGTTGGTTTGGTAAGTCGTTACCAAAGTAATATAGGATATGCTCATTGGCAACCCATCAACAGAATCATGCGCTACATTCACGGTATTGTTGACTTGGTTCTTTGCTATCAAGGAAGAGACCTCAAGTTGAGAGGATACCTAGATTTTGATTGGGGTGGTGACCCGTATGAATCTAGGTTAACCTTAGATATGGATTCAACCTGAGTGAGGGAGTGATGTCATGGTGTAATCAGAAGTAAAACTACACAGCACTGTCAACTATAGAGGTAGATTGTGTTGTCTGTTTCTATAGAGAAAAGGCATTGCCATTAAGTGTATGTACACTAACAAGATGATTGTGCTCCCTTGCCTAAACCTACTCCTAGTGATGCATTCAAACCTCATTTGTTGAATTTGGGAATTCGCAAGGTTTAGTGCTTTGATGTACCTTGTTATGTGATGGACAAGTTTCTTTTGTAAATGAGCAAAATACTCATGATTTATTATTGCATGTAAGGCATATTGAAATGTCATAGGCTTCTGATTGGCCTAGTCACACAGGCAATCACCCTAATTCTTGAATAGCAGGCAAGATGAGACTGGATCATATTGGCGCTTGGTGTACAATAATGATTACTCATACTAGAAGTTTATGAATAAAGGAATATAGTCACCTTAGTAAGTCCAAGATAAGACTCGAAGAAGTTGAATATGAAATATCAGATTTTGTATTGAAGCCTTAAAAGACGAATCTTGAATGTTAAGATTAACATTTAGAATGTTGATCTAGTGACTCAAGTTAGATTTTTGGGTGAAAATATAGACTGGCGATTTACATGGTATATAAACTGACGTACCCAACTGATGGAAGCTATGTCATGGCATACATTTCATAATGTATGTGCTTATAAGATAACCCATACATGGAGTGACAATTGACTCCCTATCTCTTTTCATTGTATGACCCTATGGATGACACTTCGACTTAAATCCATGATATGAAGTCCAAGTTTGATGATGCTACCTTAATGTGTTTCCTAAGGGCCACGATATACATGGTTCAGCGAGAACGCGTTAGGAAAGCTGTTAAGCTAAGATAAAATGTCATGGGTGTTTAAGAAAAAATCTATCCGTCTTCACCATATCAGCCCGGGTGATTATATTGAGTATATAATATATGATATATCATATAGCATAAAGGGACTACCGCTAGTGATGTTTAGGATGATTTGGGATATCATATTTTGTAAAAGTGTTATGGTAGTTGGATGGTGACTTAATATAACACCATTGGTTACTTTTTGGTCAAATGTCCCATTCCTAGTATGAAGCGTGGAGAGTTGTGATTCGTGGAGACACATCTGATTTGTGGCTTACATGGCCAAGCAGGAGGTGTTGGTTGACCCTAATTATGTTAATGCTGACAACCATTTAAATTGCCTAAGCGATGTAACCCTAAATTGACCTAAACCTATATAAGTAGGTCTTGCGGGTCAATTAAAAGGAATTAGTTACATTAACCCTAAACAAAAACACTCCTGTCTCTGCCTCTCTCATGTCTGCCTCACCATCACCCAAGGTTCATGTTTGGGATGTGGAATTCAACGTTGACTCTAGTAGCCACTGTCAGTCATGGTTCAATGATTTGCGGGACGATTTCCAAGCGACGAGATCCTTATCTTCTGCATCCCTAAGGTATGTCCTTTATTTACCAAAAAATAACTTTTGGAGTTATGTTCTACTTTCCCATTCCTCATTTGCTATAGTGTTAATTACGGAGTATCATAGGTTTCCATATCTTTCTAAATTTTATCTTAGATTTATTCATTTTTATAGTTAGATATTTATTTTAATTTTTGTAGATAATTGAAATCTTAACTCTTCAAAACTTTACAATGATGTAGATAGCTACAAAAATGGTTTTGCACAGCAATTATCTAGATTCTTTTATTTTATTCACTGCCTTAAGTTAACCTTTTAATTCTTTAAGTTAGCAATCTAACACGCTATAATTTCTCTAAATTATGTCCATGCAAGTGAACACACGAACTTTATTATGAACTTTTTGATGGATGGAATCTTTAAAAAGAATGCACTTTTGTTGGAATTTTTTTGGACCGATTGTACTTGAGCAACAGTGTTTTATATATATAACTATTTTCGTGACTGCATATCTTTTTCTATTGATTTTTTTAAAGTTTAGCCTTAAATATTTCAATTACTCAAATCAATTCTGTTTCCTAAGAACTTTTTGATAGGAAAAGCACATGGTAATTGCAAGTTCCAATTCTCATAGTTGATGCATGTAGACGTCTGATAGTTGACATCTATATTGTGATTCCAATATCTTTGATAATATGTAATACCAACATATTTGTAGTCCTTATTATTACCTTTCTCCATATTAATCATCCAAAATAAATATTGTTCTACAAAATTTGCTTTGAACTTTAGTTTCTCTGTACTAGATTAGTTAATTTTGATTCATAAATTTATCATCAATACTTCAATATCATGAATCCTTCACTATTCATAAAATTTATTCATTAGGTCATATATGCCCAAATTATTCTCTTAATTTTACAGCTATTTATAATCTTCATGTTTCTTTCTTTTAGTCTTCGTTTGACTAACTTTCGTAAATGTTGGTCAAATTTGCAAAAACTTTATAGTCATAGAATTATCTTATAACATGATATTCGACACTAATTATTATCCTAAACTTTAGGGGTCTAAATGATTAGATGTGCTTTTGACACACATTTTCTAATTGTATAGTAATTCAAGTCTTCTAAATAGGCAAAATGACTAGGTGAATACGGTTCCAAATACAGCAAACGTGTTCATCATCCTATATACTTATTTGTATTTAGTTTGGATTGCTTTATCATTATGCAACATAATCCTCTAATTGAGATGACTATTCTTTAACAAACATTTAGATTATCATCTATGTCTTCTACTTGAAAACCTTCTTTTTCCCCAAAAAATAATTTAATGGCCCTAATTACAACATAGCCTAACTTTTGCATTTTCAAATATATCTTTTGATATTAGCTCATTTTGCTATCATGCAAATTCTTGTTTTGATTTATGGCCTTTGCTAACACTTCTTACAAAAGCGAAGATGAAATTTATGACCGAGGAATAAAATTTGTTCTCCAAATACTTTTTTTGTATTAAAAGAAAACCATGAGGAATAAAGCAAATCTTTTTAATCATTCAAAACTTAAGGTAAACGCACTACCTCACATGTCAATAGCCATAACGATGGGTTGCAGAACTAGTGAATATTAGTAGTAATTACAATAATAATTATTATTAATATTAATAATTACTTTTTAAAACTAATTAATAATAATTGTTATTAATATTAATAATAATTTATAATAAATAATAATAAAAATTAGTAATTAATAATTATTCTCATAATAATGATGATTAGTAAGCAATAATAAAAATAATAATTACTCAATAATAATAATTAACACTAAAAATAATTCTGATTAATAATGACGATGATAATAATAAGAATGATAATAATAATAATTGTTAAAATTAATAATAATTATTATTAATATTACAATTAAAATTAATAGTGATAATTATTATTATTATTATTTATTATTATTTATAATTCTAATTATTATAATAATTATTATTAATGAATATCAGTAATAATAACAATAATAATTATAGTCAATATTAATTATTATTAATGATTAATAATTAATAATTAATAATAATTATTATTATTATTATAGTTACAATAATAGCTATTATTATTATTGAAAATTAGTAGTAATTACAATAATAATTACTATTAATAATAATAAGTAATTATTACTGTAAATAATAATAATTATTAATACTAATATTAATAACGATAAAATATTAATAAAAAAAATTAATAATATCAGTAATAATAATTATGATTATTAATATTATTAATAATTATATTTAATACTAGTAATTATTAATATTAATAACTATTATTTTATAATTATTTAATTAATTATTAATATTTGGAATAATTAATTATTATTATGCAAAATAATAACTTTTAATATTATTATTAATTAATAAAAGTTATTGATACTAATTAATAATTAAAAATAATTATCGATATAGTAGTAATTATTAATTAATAATAAAAATAATAATTAATTATTATTATTATTGTTATTATTATTATTGTTATTATTATTAATTAACAATAATAATTTCAACAGCAGAAGGAAGTGGGTAGAAGTGGGAATGAGTGGTATGAGTGAGAAGAAGTGAAAATGAGTGGTATTTATTGTAAGGAGTGGGAAGGAGTAGAAAGGGTTATTTACCCATGAAAAAAATAGGGCCTTAGGGTGTATTTGAAAGTAGTTTTTTCTTTTATGGAGATGGGTCATGGTGCATTAGTGTTTACATTTGTTGTGTTTGATATGCTTGTAGCTATTGTAAGGTCGATTATTTAATGAATTTTTTTCTTTTTTTTGGGCAAAAAATAACTGAAATTAAAAATAAAAATCGTATAGCACCACAAACAACCTAAATCGTAGATTTATAAGACAAAAAAAAAAAATTGACGAACCCAAATCTAAAGACTTAAATTTTTAGGTTATCAGTTTAATGCTCCACAAACTCTAAAATTTTGGATACACCATTAACCCAATAATTTGTGTTTTTATAATTTGTGGGTTGTGAGTCCTTGACTTAGAGCTTATTCGGCAACCATGTTTTAGGCAACATTTAGTGTTTTGACCAATTAAAGCTCTAATTACTATAATTTTGGTTGTTTGGTGAATTAGCATTTCAAATCGTAATGCAGTGTTTGATACAAACATTTTCCTAACGTTAGCAATATTTAACTTTCAGTAGACCTGATACCGTTTTACTTTTGGGTTTCCAGACATGCCCCCTACTTTTTATTATCATTGAGTTTGTTGTCTAATTTGCAATTTGTCATTGATTCATGAACTGTTTTAATTGCTTATTTGGTTAGATCGCATCCATCAACACATGGCATCTAATTGAACAAGATTCTTCATCGTTTGGTTGTAAACGTAATGATGGGTAAGAAATTCTCAATTCTGTCCCATTTATGAATGAAAACCTAGTAGAAATAGTAGTATTAGTAGTGGTAACAATAATAATAACCATAATAAATATTTGATTCAAAATAATAATAAAATAATGATAAAAAATAAAAATAAGAGGAAGAAGAAGAAGTAGCAATAACATGCCCTTTTTGGTTATTCTATATTTATTAGCTAATCTAACAACTAATTCAATCGAACAACTTTTTCATCAAGTAGCTAGAAAAATAGTTAAACATTAACAGTTAAAATTCAACCGCGATTCATTACTCATACAGTTATCTGCTATTCAAACAGCAATCGGCTTCCCAAATAGCTAATTTTACAGAACTATATCTTATTATTTTTGTTACTCGTTGGAGTCATGGACAATGGCCACCAATTTGTTTATATGTAGGGAAACCTTTTCTTTTACAAAAATAGAACCATGGACAATGGAAAAAGAAAAAAGGAAATTAAGCCTTCAATAAATCAACTGTTGCACTGCCAAGGCTGGCATTAGAAAACAATTTGGGCATTTGGATTATATCTTATTACCAATTACTCACATCCCCCCCCCCCCAAAAAAAAGAAGAAAGAAAAAGTGGTGAAAAAAATCAAGTTATTGTAAGGTACCCAAAACTGTCAATTGGCTTTTATTCATAGTTTAGATGGCTCAAAATTTTGGATACCTAAATTAAAATTTACTTTGGTTCGAGTACTCGAAATGTAAATACTTTTGGTCCTATTGAACCCAAAATTGTTGTATCATACACTGAATTTAAAAAAAAAAATACTGGTATTCAATAGTATAAGAATATTACTACTCATAAATTATATCAAATCACCTTTCATTTACATTTGTCCACAGGTACATGATTACATGAATAAATCCTTCCTTTACCAATAGGGTTCATCATATTTTCCAGCAACCCACAAATGCAACTCAATTCAGCTTGTTAGGTGTGGATGCCTAAAAATGGCAATTGTATTTTTAAATTGCCCAATGATGAGAGAATTATCTCAACTATGCATTTGAGGGCCAAGTGAAATGAAAATAATAATTTAGGAAGCAGAGGCTCAATTAAGAGAGATTACGCGAGTCAGCAAGGCCTAGAGGGCCTGGAAGCCAGTCGAGTTTCTGTCTTTCCCCCCACCCCGAGTTCATGTCAGATTTGATCAGTTAATTAGTCCTAACCCGTGGCTAATTAGTTTGACATGCTTAGTTAAATCAAACTCCTAGTTAAATTGATAAACCTATTAAGATTAAGTCTAATATTACTAGGAGTCAGTATTCTTTTCCTAGATTGAGTTCGTATAATTATTCACTATAAAAAGGGAGCTGCCCCTTGGGGTTAAGGGCATCAAGTCGAATTGAGAGATCAGCTACACATCAGAGAGTTAGGAGCAATTAAAGATCATCGAGGGATTGTGAGGAGTTTTTACAAAGCTGTATGGTCTAATCCCGAGTTTCTCATTCAGCATTAAGGAGAAATCACTTCATTGGCTTCCCCAAGTAATCAGCTGAGTTGTCCTTAGGGCAAAATTTTATCTTTTTCTTACCCTTTTTATCTAATCTCTTTTTATTTTGATTTTATAATCAATAAAGATGTAATCTCTATGCAGTCCTTGCCTATTGTAATTTATTTTCTTTGCTTTTACTCTAATTGGACTAAGGATTGTATCTTTGCATGATTTAATGTGATATATAATAATATTTTGCATGATTGTGTCATCGTGTAATTAAAAGTTAAGATTTCCCATATCGAATAGTACATACCGTCAATGATGACAGGTGATAATGTGATGTATTCTATTACATCATCATACCATCGCCCCTGAGTCCAGATCCTTGGTTCAAGAGTAAAGAGTCAAGATGGTCCCCATAATAGGGATTGCTCGGGTTCCTTTAAAAAAAAACCTTTTTTTAAAGCAAAATCAATTATTCTTTAGGTTGTCCCTATCAGTATGATATGTTTCGAAGAATGACATGGTTTCTAAGTTTTCCTAAAACTCACTGAGACTCTACTAAGTACGTAATTTTTATACTGTCCTTTCATTCTTTTTATTATTCATTCTTTTTCATTTATTTTCAGCAAAACTATTCTGAGTCAAGAGTGCCTTTATCTGGACTAGGAATTGGGCCTACTCTAGTCCATGGGTTCTTAGATCAGGTAGGTTGCCTGTTTCTGGAGTAGGAAACAACTACTACCGAGGATCAGGATCAGGATCAGGATCAGGTAGTTAGGCATAATTCTGGTTTAGCAACCTGGTCGAGTTCCTGGATTAGGATTAGGATCTCATTTCTTGATCCTTTTCTGTAAAACTGCCAATTGCAGATTTCAAAAATGATTAACAGTCTGCGTTTCTAAAAAATAAAATAAAATATAAACCCTAGCAAAAAGAAAAGTCGAGCCATTCATGAAGGATCACACCCTCATAGAGGAGGATCCTTGCAGTGGCAACTCTACTGGGAGATGTTCTTTGAGACGGTGAGATTTGAAATTCAATATGAGAAAACATTTTAGCTGAGCTTGCATTAGGCATTCTATATTCAAAGGGTTTGCTCTAATCGGGATAACAACACCTCTAGGTAAATAACAATCCCATTATTATCCCTCAAGAGATCAACTGATTAACTCAGTGGATCCATTGGAGTCTACTGAGCATGCATTCATAAACCCACTCACGACACACTTTTCGATTTACACGACTTAGGGAAGCAACCGAAACCTCCCAGTCATGCAGTATACCCTTGTAACTTAAAACCTTTGTAACTTAGAACCTTGGTTTAGGATTGGAACTCATATGCATGATTAGATGTGTTGTTATATGATTTAACTTTTTAGCCCTAGGGTCTATGCATTGGTGCTTTAGGTCTTAGGAGAGCCTAGGTTAGGAAAGGTCGAACTTAGTGACTAGGATTATGGACCAATGCAACTTCAAGGTCAATTGAGCTTTAAAGGCTCTTGACCTCGGAATCAACTAGGTTCTAGCCTTAGTTTAGAGAATAAAAGGTCCTAAAAGGAGATTCAGCCAAGCTTGAATGAGTCTAATTGGGTGTTCCCAAAAAAAAAAGAGTCTACATGTCAGTAGAAGTTCAAGACTGTTTTAGGAAAACTCGACCGTTATGGTCTTCGGTGTGGCCTTGAGTTAAAGTCTAAGAAGAGGGGCAAGAGTTAGTTTCCTGGGCCAATTAAAACCCCAATCGGTGTAATAAGTTGGTTTGCTTGCATCCAGTCTGGGCTTGAGTCAAAGTCTAAGTTCGGTCTAGGAGGGAAAGGCAAGAGTTGGAAAGCCAATCTCGGGGTCCAATAGGGAACCCAACCAGCGCCCTATGGTCCAATCCAACTCAGTTTAGGTCAGCATTCAATCGGCATACTAAGCTCTCAGTATTAGGGTTTTATTTCGGTTCATGGGTCGATATGGTCCATTTAGGATCTTAGCACGTCAGTTGTAGGATAACTAACCCAAAAGAGTCATGCATCACTAGGCCTTATCACACATAGTCCATGAGTCCATCCAGGCACAAAGTGTATAATGTGACCCATTAGACCTTTAGAGCTCTAGTCCATTCTAGGTTGCATCCAATCATGCATCATATTCATATAATGTATAAGTTTTCACTTAAGATAAATATTTAATCCATGCATAAGCACATGGTTCATGTATCATAGTCCTTAAGTTTAGGATCTATGCACCAATCCACCTAGATCGATCCCCATATTTAAACTAGCCCAATCTAGGGAAACCAAAGCATAGCCATACTTCGACATAATCTAGGCCCATAGTTTAGCTTCTTAAGCCCAACTTAGAACCCAATCCAGGGTAAGGTATAATTTTAACCTAAATTCAACTTCTTGACCTTATTCTTTCCAGTCTAGCCTAAACCTTCAGGCCGTTATCTCCTCCCCAGACTACAAGTCAGTAATTCAGTCATATCCAACACTATTAACCTTTCATTCATTCCTATAAATCACCACCTCCTTGCTTAGGATAGTGAATACTGAGAAGATATACGAGTAGAGTCCATCAACTGCGAGACTTCTATCTCAAGAGTAATAAAAGGTAACTCCACCAGTCAGGTCGACATCAGGGTCTAAGTCAAAGTCTAATCCATCACCAATTCCAATGGCTAGTAACAATGAGATTGCTCAATTCATGAAGATGGTAGAAAAAATGCAAATGAGACTAGATGAGAATGAGAAGAAGATAAAACTAATAGCTACTACACTACAAACCTTTATCAAGAATGCCCTAAAAGAGAAGGGTGATAAACCTTGCACTGAGGAGGGGAAGATGATAAAGAGAAGGAAGAAGATGGGGAAAAGAGCACTCCTCAAACCGATCCACGAGTATATAAAATAGAATAACTACTTAAGGAATCCTCCATGTTTAATCATTACTTTAAGGACTATGCAAGATTCACTACAATTCCAAGAGGGAAGTTGGCTCCAAAGTTCGCCCTGCCAATCAAGTTCTATGGAACTAAAAGCCTTCACCATCATCTGAGGAATTTCATTAGTGCTACAACTTTAAAACGAATTGACAAGGACATCTTCCACATCATATTTTCTTGGACCCTTGAGTGCCTTGACAAGGATGTCACGAGGTGATATAATACTATAGACCCAAACAAGGTCACAAATTAGGATGATCTTTTAAGGAATTCTTGCATCAGTATTTATACAATGTTGGCCTACCAATTATTCTTATGAACTTGGAAATGATCAAGCGGGAGGAAAAGGAAGACTTTTCTGACCTTCTTCACCGATGGAAGGAAAATGCCACCCATATGGTGGACCGACCCTCAAAGGCTGATCAAGTGAGGTCGTTTATACGAAACTAGAAACCTTCAACCCACATACAAGCAACATTTAAAGTTTACGCCATTTGAGAACTTCACAATTTTAATGAATGCCGGCATACTCGTAGAAGAAGAGCTGGCCACAAAAGTCACAAACACTTGAAAGGGCAATAATCAAAATGGGGACACGAAAGACAATGACTCTACAGGTGAGGAGGTGCATGGTCGAGATTACTACACTGAATGCACCTTCATTGGAACCACCCATGCTCAAGTACTCAACAAGGACTTGGCTTGCATGACAGCATTCTAGCCAATTTCAGACCACCAAAGCGAAAAGTGTGACCAGTCTCTTTACATTACATCAATAGTTGAATCCAAGACCAAATACCTTCACACAAGAGGCCTTGAGTTATGTTGAATTTAGAAGATATGATGTGTCTAAATCCGTAGTCATGTGTTGAGTCACAAAGTCACTCACTGTCTTGTCCATCATAAATCCAATTCTTATCTAGCCTTGATTTAATAATAAAATCATCTCCTACATCAGTTCTTTTTCATATTCTTATATCCTTCTTGTGTAAAATGCTTCAGTCCTATGACAAATTCAGGGAGACAAAAAGAAAAAAAAAAGAAAAAGAAAAAAGAGGAGGGGATATCCTAAAAACCTGACAAGGTGAGCTAGACAAAATGAGAGGCAGAGAAATAAAAAGGAGACTAAGGATTTCAATCCTTCATTTGAAAAAGGAACAAGATCAGAAATTTCTTTCCAATAATTCATGTATTAAGGACCTAGGATAAGAGGCCTCCTTTTACAACCTATATTAATACCTTTGTTAAACCTAATAAATTCCCACTTGGAACCCTTTTGAGCCTTCGAATAAACATGTTTCTTTCATAACCATGTCTGTCCTAACCAGGTAGTTGAAGTGTGTCTTGAGTGGCATCAATATAAAAATCAACAATCATAAAAAAAAAAGAAAAAGAAAAGTTTGGACCAAATGGTCCTGCTCAAAGAGAGAAAAAAAAGGAGGAAAAAAAGAAGAAGAAGAAGAAAAGAGTTTGAAAACAAGAAGGATAAAGAAAGAAAGAAGTTGTTGATTCACACTAACTTTCTCACCCACATAGACTTAGGGATTTCATAAGGGTTATTTGAGCCTTTACACTGATTCCCTTCCTTTGACATCCTAAACCTGAAGGCTACCTTAAAAAGTCCTTCTGGAGGCATCCCTCTTTTAAGTTGCATGTTTTTACTTTTGAACTGCGACTAACCTGATTTCATATTAGATACGTAGGTAACCTCTTTGAGGCCCGACCACAAAGATTTCTTCCATAAAAAAAACATGTCAATTGAATCCTTTTTAGAGAAAAGAGTGGCTGGTTTGAAAATTTGAAAAGGCAGGCTAGGCAAAAGGAGAGCAAAAATAAAACCTTAGTTTTTAGAGGACAAAGAAGCATTCCATTACCTGCCCTAATCGAATCAGACTTGGACAAAATATTACTTCTTAATCATCATAGCTTCCAATTTCACCTCTATACCAAAAGCCAATACTTTTTTTTTTTTTAATCTCAGTCATGACTACAATTCAAGAGTAGATACTCGCTCTACATTCTCAAGCTTTTTAAGTGGGTACTGACCCGTTGCGCAGGGGGATCCTATGTATTTTGCTCGACAATTAATGCTTTCATCAAGGTAAACATTACCTGATAAGGAGATAATCACATGCTTTAGATGCTAATCTAGGCAACACCAACAAAAAGCATCTTCATCTGTCATATTCTTACACATCTAGGGCTTTTGTTACAATAAAAAGAAATTGGGGGGGCTTCTTCAGAACATGAGAACTTTAATGAAAAATTAAAGGGCTCTTATCCATTAAAAGAAAGATTTCATATCGTGAGTAATTGATACCCGTGACCTGGCCTAACCTAGTAGTCACTTAACATTTTACATTTCATCTTAAGGCATAGAGCATCGCCGGGCTTAACCCATCAGTCACCTATGTCTTATTCGGGCCTTATCCAATGGACCCTAAACTTAGTATGAGATCTTCACGTACATGCATATGAGGTTAGGTCATCACATGTCTATATAATCAGTATAATTGAGTAGACATAGTCATCATGTATGCATAGTCTCACTTACGCTAGCAATTGCACCTACATCTATACATAGGTCTTTGGCCTATTTATCAGCTCACCTTTCACCATGATCACTTGGAAACCTTGGATTGAAGAAAAGTGCAATCAACCTTCATAATGACCCTACAGGAAGGGCACACAACCCTAGTTAGCCATGAATCTACATCAAAGGTTCTTAAGACGATGTCTACAACTGCTATAGAAGACATCTATACTTTGACCCTCGCCTCAGTCAGGCTCGATCAAAGTGAGGGCTTCCTCCATCCTCAAAGAAGGCTTTACGCAAGCATCCTTATAAAAAGGACATCAACCCAACTTCAGGTTATCAAGTAACAAAGCCCAAGAAGATCTAGCCATAGAGAATACGTCATCCTCTTTATCTTGACATCGAAGAACACTTCAACACTCAGGACATGCTGACATTCAACAATCATTCATCAGAAGGAGATGACTTCAACACCCCAAAGGTAAAAAAGTCAAACTTGAAGATGCGACATCTCGCATGCCACAAGGTCCTGAAGGATCAATCTTCAGGCTCAAATGTCGCCAAGTACATAGGGATCTGGCACAGGTTTTTAGGCTTATAAGCTAATAAGTTCACAAGGATTTGGCTATAGATCTTTAGGCTCAGACGCCTCCAAGTTCTTAGGGATTTGGCCATAGATCTTTAGGCATCCACACAACTAAGGTTCACTACTGGCTCCCGGTACAATGAGACATCGTTAACTCTTGGCAATAGGGTAATTTGACACCCCTGGCTCCCGGCACATGGCACAATGGGACACCGCTGACTCTTGGCATAGTGAGACATTTCAAGACTGCTGGCTCCTAACACAATGGGACATTCCAACAATAGGTTGACTCCCGACATAATGACACATTCCAACAACACTGCTGGCTCCCGGCACAATTGGACATTTCACCATCACAAGTCAACTAGACCGGTGAAAGGTCTGCTGCTTCGACGGTAAGGAAACCCACTGATTTGACAAAACGATAAATTCATCACTAGTTCTCTAGACTGGTGAGAGGTTCGCTACTCCAACAATAAGGAAACCCGCTAACCGGTAATGGGTACGTTGCTTCAGCGATGAGGAAATCTGCTAATCCTGCTAAAGGATAAAATTCATTGACCACCAACACAGTAAAGGTAGGCAGGCATCGAGTCTCAGAACCTTCAGCAGCCAGCCTCGAGTACCTCATCAACACAGCCAGACAAGCAACTACAAGTGAAGACTGTTACTTTGATCATTACCTTACTCAGGCTTGATCAAAGTGAGAGCTAACTGTAGACGCCTAAAAATGATATTTATATTTTTTAAATTACACAATGATGAGAAAGTTATCCCAACTATGCATTTGGGGGCCTAATGAAGTGATTAGTAAAATAAAAAGAATAATTTAAGAAGTAGAGGTCTAATTAAGGTAGATTGCACGAGTCAGCAAAGCCCAGTGGGTCTGGAAACTGGCCAGTTCACCTACAGGGAACCCAGCTGGGTTCCTATCTTTTCCCCCATCCCGAGTCCGAGCAAGGTTTGGTCAGTTAATTAGTCTAAACCTGCAGCTAATTAGTCCAACATACTTAGTTAAATTAGACTTATAGCAAAATTGATAAACCTATTAAGTCTAATATGACTAGGAGTCAGTATCCTTTTCCTAGGTTGAGTGGGTATAATTGTCCACTATAAAAAGGGGGCTACTGTCGAGGGTTAAGGGCATCAAGTTGAATTGAGAGATCAGTTACACATCAAAAAATTAGGAGCAATTAGAGATCATCATTGTGCGAGTTGAGGGATTGTGAGGAAATTTGTGTGGTCCAATCCAAAGTTCTCATTTAGCATTAGGGAGCAATCACTTCATTGGATTTCCCGGTAATCAAGTGGGTTATCTTGAGGGCAAAATTGTACATTTTGCTTATCCTTTCTATCTAATCTCTGTTTATTTTGAATTCATAATCAACAAAGATGTAATCTTTAGCTAGTTTCCACCTCTTATAATTTATTTTCATTGCTTTTACTCTAGTTGGACTAAAGATTGTATCTTTGCATTATTTAATGTTATATATATACTAATGTTTTGCACGGTTGTATCATAGCTTAATTAAAAGTTCGGATTTCCCATATTGAATAGTAGATTCCGTTAGTGATAATGGGCGGTGATTGGATGCATTCCTTTATATCACAGTACCATGACCCTCAAATCTAGATCCTCGATTTAAGACTAAGGAGTCAAGATAGTTCCCAGACTAGGGACTGCTCGGGGAATTTTTTTTAAAAAAAAAACCTTTTTGAAGCAAAATTAATTATCCCACTGATTGTCCCTATCAGTATGAGTTGCTTCAAAAAGTGACATGGTTTGTAACTTTTCCTGATGTATCTGCCGATGACCCAAGCTATGACTCAATTGAAGTGAGTTAGCTTACAAACCAAAGGTAGGTACAATAAAGGGGAAACAAGGAAAATGGGCACATAATATGATGGTTGTGAGGCATCAAATATGTGAGGGAGGAATGGAACTTAGAATCAAGTGATTCTAAGTGAAAACCAAAAGAGGATTTGATGTAATTTGATGTATATCACAGGGGGTGAATGAAACCAAGCTAACACTTCAAGAACACAACTCAAAGTAAGCAATAACACACGGTCATAGGGTGGCACGGTCGTGCCTATGTGCATGGCCACACCGTGCCACTTTGCTGCCCACCGAAACTAGAGAACACTAGTTTTGCACGGTTGAAGGCTTTGAATGTTTTGCTTTGATTCTAGGTCTTTTTGTGTAGTTTAGGCTGTGGAAATGGGTTGAAATAGAGGTGTTTGGAGTGGAAAAATGAGGGGATATGAAGGATATGCTAAGTGAAAGAAATTAACTTAAGAATTCAAGTTAAGAACCTCACCTAGAAACCGTGTACATCAAATTAGAATAGGATAAACTAAACTCTAGGATTGGATACAGAATCACCACCAACCTTTGAGTTTAGGGCCCTTAATCTTGATTAAGATATAGATATCACCACTTAATTAAGGTCAAGACTCACTTGAACACCACCTTAATTGGCCTAATTAAGGATAAGCAAGTAAGAGTTTAAAAGGCAGAAAGCAAATGCTCTCAAACTTTGATTTTCATTCAACAAGGTTATCTTCCTTTGCCATGGCCGTGGGGTTCTTAAATAGACAGAAAAATGGCCAAGCTAGTGAGTTTACGAGCAAGCACACAACTCACCCTTTCCTTACTAGTTAGGAAAGGTGTTAAGATGCTAATTACAACCGGTTTGCACTTAATACAATCACTAGCAATACTTAGCTAATCTATTACATCAAAACATGAAGTAAAGCTATGCCTAACCTTATTATACATCACTTAACCTTTTCTTAAGCTCTAATACAACCAGCAAAAGACTAGAATGCATGTGCCATAGCCGAAAAGTGCAATCCCCTTTACGGTTAGCCAATAGGAAGCAAGGGACAACTTCTTTTGCAGCTCCTCTCCTATTGGTCGTTCTTCTCTAGGTTGCAGCCATCATTTGATGCTTTGGGATGTGTTCCAAGTCTAGAGAAGGGTGCTCAATCTTCTGAAGTGAAGGAAACCCACCGGTGAGGGCAAAAATAAATCGGCTATGTGAATCGGGTTCTTGGGATAGTTTCTGGCCGGTTTTTGTGCAATCTTTAAGCTGATGAAAAGTGATGATGATTAAGTTTTCAGGCCATGGGGGGTCATTTTGGGATGTGTATAAACCCCTCCCACAAAGAAATCAAGGTTATGATATGTTTAAGTAGGGCAATTAGGCTTAAACATTTTACCACGCAGATTAGGGCCTAATCTGACCGGTTTGGGAAAAGTCCTTGATCTCTCATCCTCTTGTGGGTATGATTGAAAAATAATTCTTGGAACTAAAATTAGACATCATGAGGATTCCAAAAATGTATAATTTGAAGACTTAAGCCATCATATAGCTTAAGTTATAAGCTAATCAAAACCGTGCTTTTTCTGGTCCTGCTGGGCAGTTTTGACACCTTGGGTTTAATTGCTGATTTGAATGACCAAATGAAGTCCAAATTGGATGAAACTTGATTTTTTGGAAAGCTAACATCTTGAGCTTCAAATCCATCAAAACATTTCAGACTTAAACCTTGAAGAGGCTTGTTGAAGTTTGCACATAAAAGTGGGTTAGTGTTGGAACAAACCCTTTGCCCTGTAGTTTCAAAGCTTCAACAAAACTTGGATGAATTATTCATCCTTTAACCAGCATAATAAACTTACCTAATTGATTGATTCTTTTTAAAACAAAGGGGATGGTGAGATATCCATCATTTCCCAAAACTTATTAGTGACTCTGCTAATTACATAATTGATTTTGCCTTTTCGTTCTTTCTTATTTTTCATTATTTTTTATTTTATTTTCAGCAGAATGGTTTTAATCCAAGACAGTGAAACTGTCTGAACTAGGGATTGGGCCATGCTATGGCTCGAAACCCAATGGGGTCCTGGGTCAAGATCTGGGCTAGCTCCTTTATCCAATCCTGCAAATCTGCTTGTTTTCTAAAAAAAATAAAATAATAATTAACAGTCAGTTTGGAACAATAAATAAGAAAAAACCCCTATCAAAACGAAAGTCGAACTATTTGTGAGGGATTGCACCCTTGGAGACTTAGATCCTTACACCTGGCACTGTGTTTTCGGACAGCCTATGAACAGTTAGTAAAGAATAGACGAATAGTGAGTGGAGATATTGGCTTCTAAAGGTTTAATATTTGTATCTTACAATATAAATAATAAATTACTATACCTAATAATTGATAATTAATTATAACTAATGATAATTTAGATATTTTAACATATCAATTTTAGACCCATGCAAGAAACCACGTTTCTTACATCAAATCTTTTATCATACTTTTAAGGAATTTTTGATGCTTTGACGTCAATAAATCTAAGTGATAATGCAACCTATGTCAGAAGAATAACTCAAAATTTAAAAAGCACCTAACATTTTGAACTTAGGGTGTGTTTGGCAGGGTTGCAAATCATTTTCCTAGAAAACTATTTTCATGTAAAATGATTTTTCATGTAAAATGATTTTCAGCTCATATTTTCAGTTGTTTGGTAAAATGGGAAATGAAGTTTCTGGAAAATGAGTTTAGTTAGGAAAAACTGAACAAAAAAGCTAAAAAGAGGCATATTAGTGAAAAACAAAAATAAGTAAGATATTTAGAAAAATGGGAGTTTATATTTTGTTCTTTGGGGAATTGTATTACAAGAGTGATGTTATTTATATTAAAGTTACGACAATATATGCATTTGTCAATTTTTTTGATATTACCTACTGCCAACAATTTGATGCTAACAACAGTTACTGATTTCCCATCTTCAATTAGGAATCCAAGCAAAGAAGAGGAAAAATCTAGTGAGTTTCTCTATCTTCTTAACCCTAACGATAAATTGCAGAACGTTTTGAGTTTCAATGAAATCATGGTTGTTAAATTCACTAGCATCGGTATCAGTATCAGCATCGGGATGATACAGTTCCACTAATCTTTAATATGTTGCCTTAATCCTTGAACTGTATGTCACTGCCTTAATCTTCAAACAATATGTCAAGGAAATAGACACGGAAGAAAGAAAGAATGTGAAACTGTGTGAGCGCCAAACAAATATAAAATCAACTTATGCTCCATTCAAAGTGAAAATATTTTCCTTCACTTTAGGGAGAATGATTTTTTCCTGAAAATAAATTTATCCTCCCTGTTTTACCAAACACCATAAAATGAGAAAATCATTTTTTGAAAACATGATTTTCACCCCTACCAAACACACCCTTAAAGTGTATTTAATTTTGCTTTTGCATTATGCTACTGAATTGCATTACCATGAGTCCTTCATTAGGTAGCCAACTGACATGATAGTATTTTAATCCAACTTCCTGCTAATTTTTCAAAAAGCAAAAGCTTTTTCTTTAAAATAAGAAGTATGAAAGCTCTATGAAAAAAGTCCCACAATTAAATAAAACTGTCTTATCCTTTCTCACCTCCCTTAATTAATAATACTTTATATATATTACTCCTATAAAGGCTAAAAGCATTCTAAATAATTAACCAGATTTTACCAAAAAATAAAGATTTTACTAATCATCGCCCTGGCAATGGATCAGTATCTAGTTAAATTTTATGTAGTAGGTAAAAATTTATCGAATATTTTCTTTTTTAATGGAATGTTTTTTAGTCGCCTAATTAAATCCAAGTTATCCCTCTACCTCCTTCAAAATTTGATCATTTCCTATTTAATTTTGTATAGGAATTTTCCTTATTAAAAATGGTACATAAGTAAAACAGCTTAATCATGGAAAATATGTTGCACCTATCTATGTCGAAGCAGAAATTTTGTGGCATTTTCAAAGCACATCTTCAGACATTTTGACGAACTTTCTGAGATTTTGGCATGAAATTGTCTATATTCTCATTCCAAATTCTAAATCCCCTCCCTTCACGGGAAAAGTCCACCCATTGCCTTGTCGTAAAACATGGATCTTCAATTTTTGGAGTTCTCCTTCCTCAGACCCAGATTGTAAATCCCTTTGTCGCTGGAAAATTGCACCAATTGCTCATATGAAAATTCGGGATCTCGAAGTTTCATGGGTTCTCCTTCTCGAGACTCCAATGTTTTGGTTGAAGCCATGAAAGTGTTCCTTTGGCAGTAAAGAGAGGGCAATCACCACCAAACTCGACGTTAAGGACAAGTAGAAGAAGCCGAGGTGAGGGGGTTGAGGACCCATCATATCGTCGGAGGTCGCGAGTCTGACCATGGTGGAAGGGAGTTGTTGATTGATTCTCAGACAGGCTGAGGCAAGAATATATCTGGCAAAACTGACCCGAGACTCGAAACCTGAACCGAATGACCCGGATCCATACCCGAACCGACACTCGAAATAGGATGAACTGATTTGGACCCGAGCACCCAAAGTAAACCGATCCGTAATCGAACGAAACCCGAATTATAGCGCGACTCGAAATTACCCACACCTGAAATGACACGACCTAATTCAAACTCGAACCGAACCGAAGTGACCCGAAAATGGACAACCCGAACCCGACCCGAACCGTACCCTTTTTAAATCCGATTTGATTCCTACCCGACTCAATTTGACCCGAATTAAACCCGAACCCAAGTATACCCGACCCGAATTAAACCCGAACCGAAGCATACTCATAAATCATAACCACTCAACCCAAAAATGTTCCTAATCCCGTAAATTTTATTGTTAAGGCCTAGAAGAAAAGATCCTATCGCAAATTCACAATTTAACACAACTTCGATAAACAAGCAAAGCATAATCTACCTATAACCATAGTACATAATTCATTAAAGCCTTTAACCAAGTGGGTAAAATGTAATACTTTTGACATATTTCAACCTATTGCTTGTTGTTGCCACCCCGTAAGTTGTTAATCCAATAAGGTGTCAATCATTACAGTAGCTCAATATTTGTAAATCTAGCTTGGTCAAAACATAAACAATGGTCCACATCACAATGCCAAACTCAATTGGCCACCCACCCGGAGACATGGGGTTGACATCCCCCAAACTATGGTATTAGTACCACATGCAAATTCTTAGTTCAACTATTACAAATGCAACACCAATCAAAAATAAAGTTTACGTCAAATGTAAAAGTTCACATGATAATCCTTCATCATCTCCTTAGTTACATATCCAAGCGTTAATGAAGTTCACACAAATTACAATAATAAGAGGAAGACAACACGATTGGGTCTCCAAATCTGAGCAAGTAAAAGAAGGAACAATCTTAATAGTCTTCTAAACCTGGAAACTGAGATAATAGAAAATATTAGCAAACAAGAACAAGATGGCAATGCTTTTGGCATCTTACTTTTTTTCACTTGACATGAGTGTTTATATTTTGCTCCATCCACTAGCAAATATTCAAATAACATCACATATTCACATATAACATCGCAACAATGAGACTTGAAAAATTAAAAAAATTAGAGCAACTACCTCGCATGTCGCATCAAATCCATCCAAGAAACCTAATCCAAGGTCCTATCAAGATGAAAAAAAATTCCAAAATAGTCCAACCCCATAAGAGAAACCCAAAAACTAGGGACATAGGGTGAATTAAGTAACTAAGTACTAAAGTAAATGATCAATTACCTTGGCCATCATTTACGTCGAGGGGAAAATCTAACACCTTTAGTACTTGACCAATCCACATTTGATCCAATGAATTCTTCTTCTTCTTCTTGCGCTAAAGTGAAACAAAATGCACATCAAAAATTCACAAAAAGTGGAAAAAAAGATAAATATAAACAAATAAAAAAGAAGATACTCAATACTTACATTGGAAGCCATATAACCAAGTCCGGGTTGTTATCAATGCTTCCACATTCTCAGGAACATAAGAGCTTCTCCACTTATTTAAAATCCTACCTCCATTGCTAAAGGTTGACTCCGAAGCAACGGTAGTGAGTTGGAAGCTCAAAACATCCCTAGTTATATGAGAAAGTTCACCATACTTCTCTTGATTAGTTTTCCAAAACTCTAAAACATCCAAATCCACTTTACGCTTAATTTTGGGATCTTCCAAATAAGTATCAAGTATTGATTTTCCACTTCCACTTGAATACTTGCTATCATTCTTATCAAATTCCTACAAAATATAAAATTACACTTAATATATAGAAATTAGAAATACATTTTTATCACCTTAATATCAATTCAACTTGGGAAAAAATAACTTGATTGATATCACTATGTTGTCCTTCAAATAAAAAAAAAGAGTAAGATAGTGTAGAGTTATAGAAAACATACCGCCAAATAGTCAAATTTGCGTTTGTGGTTTCCAATTCTTGACCTTGATCCACCAATGTGTGATGATGGTGTTGATGATACAACAGGAGTTGGAGCAGTAATACTTTGGGCATACTCTCTAAGAAGCATCTCCAACTTGAATTGTATATCGCTCACTTTTCTAATTGCCATTTCCCTATTTTCATATAACTTCTCATAACAATACTTGATAAACACCAACTTACATCGAGGATCAAGAATTGTGGCAAAAGCAAATAATAAGGTATACTCACTCCAATACTTATCAAACTTTGCTCTCATCTCCATAACCATATTCCTGATAATCGGATCATCACAGTCTAATTGCTCTTTCAAGAACATATCAATCTTCCACACATTTTCAAAGTAAAATTTCGATGTAGGATACTTACTACCAGAAAACATATGAGTTATATCACAAAAAGGTCTAAGAAGTTCATGAATTCTTGTAATTCTTTCACATTCATAATCTGTCAGAAGAGCCTTGTACATAGGATCAATCTGAGCAAGTAACTTAAAGGCATCAACGTAAAGAAGTGCTCTATCAAGCATTTCATAAGTAGAGTTCCACCTAGTAGGCACATCCAACCACAAAGCCTTGCTTTCCAAGATCATACACCGTTTGACACAATGTTCAAAAGTCCTCTTTCTATACTCCAATTCCTTGACATATTTCACACTTTCTCTAACCTTAACAATACAATTATCAATTGTTTTCAAGCCATCTTTAACAATAAGATTCAAAGTGTGTGCCATACACCGAATATGAAAATATTCCCCATCACCTAATAAATGTCCATTCTCATAAAGCTTGGATCTTAATTCATCTTGCATTTTGTCATTGCTAGATGCATTATCCAATGTTATTCAAAAGACCTTATGTTGAATGCCCCATTCTTGCAACAAGTCATACACAACACCACATAAAATAGATCCAGTATGAGGAGGTTCCAAATGATGAAAATTTAAAACTTTAGTAGTCAACTTCCAATCAAAATCCACATAGTGAGCAGTCAAGCACAAATATCCCTCTGTTTGGCAAGAGGTCCACATATCACAAGTAAAAGAAATACGTCTAGGAAGTGCAAGAAGAGCTAACTTAAGTTGTTTCTTAAATTGAGCATGTAACTTAAGGCAATCAGATTTCGCTGTGTTTCTAGTTATGGCTCTAACTTCATTGTTCAAGTATGCATGAATCTCTCTATTTCCTTCATGATCAACCCAAGAAAAACTATACCCATGCCTTATGATCGCCCTAGCTAGCAAATCACGAATTTTTTTTTGTTCAAACCTTTTCGGACCTCGTCCTTCTTCCGATGACTTTGTAGATTGATATGCTTTACACTTTTCCAAATGCTTCTTCATATTGCTAGTCCCATATTGCGCAATAGCAATAAAGGTTGCTGTTTTGCAATCTGAGCATTTCACTCGTTTTTTGCCATCACTGAAATTGGTCCCATCAATCACAAGAAACTCATGCCACACCGAACTTCTTTTTTTATCATCTTCGACAAGGGTGTCAAGGGCTGTTATTGTAGAAATAGAATTCAAATTTTCATTGGCATGTATTTCATTTCCTTGTCGTTCAATGTCCATAACTCCCTGCATTTAATTCAAAAGTAGCGTAATGTAGCTCAGTAACTAGAAAGTTCAGGCTTTCTAAATTCCACACCCTTAATTTTAGTGGTTAGTGTGAAAATCACAGACTACAAATTAGCAGGTGTACAATCAAGAATTATACAACTAGATTACATACCTAAACAACTCCAAATTCTAGAGATAATGATCAACTTAAAAACAAAACTCCCACTAATGCAGTGAACTTAGATGGGCTCCAATTTCATTCTTCAAATGCAGTGAATTTACGAGGGTTCCAAGTTAAATGATGGCTTAACAATATCAAATCAAGAAAACCCGAAAACACAAATAAGGAGAGGGGAAGAGAAACCCACCTCAATCCTAGCTTAACACTCGCGAATGGGCTTGATTTGGAGCACAAATCGAGCACCTAAGGACCCAAAATGTCTCTACCGTCCGCGGCTAGCCTTGAATGAACCACAAGGAAACCCTAACTTGCTTTTTCTGCAAAATCTGCCATGGTTGGGAAGGATTGAGACACGGAATTCAATTTATAACGAAAGGAGGGTTCGAATCTCACTTGCTTGTGCGAAATCGGCCGAGTATTCTCGGCCCTGCACTGCGTCGATTTCGGCCAACGTCGTGGCCGACTTGCCACCCAGCCACGCCGCAGACGGTCGCCGACACTTACGTATGGTGGGTAGGGTCACTTGGGGTCGGCAGTGTGCGTGTGAGGCGAGCAGACGATGATGGCTAGTGGTGCCCTGGCGTGCGAGAACAGCAGAGTGAAAGGAGGGTTCGAAGTCTGGGAACGCGTATGTCGGGTGGGAGAGTATTTGGGGGCCTTTTTTTTTTTTCCAGACTCTCTGCCGTTTTGGGGGGTATTCTGAGTTGGGGGAAACTAAAATTTTAACTTTGAGAATTGGTGAGATTTTGAAGTTAAGATAAAAATAGTAGGTAAAAATAATATGGGGTGGGAAATTTTAAAAAAGTTTTAATTTAGTGAAAAGTTAGTAGAAAATAAGATTTTTAAAAAATATAAATAATAATTTATATAATAGATAGTGGGAGTTTAGTGGGAATTGAGTGGACATTTTTCCATTGCAATTAAAACAATGGAAAAACAGTGGAAAAATATAACGTAGTGGGAAAATAGTGGTAAATGTGTTACTGTAATTTTCCAGTGGGAAAGTACAGTAGGAAATTCGATGATTTTTGGTTGTGGATTGATATGATTTTATGACCACAGTTAGTCAAGCTGAACAGTGTTCATGTGATTAATGGTAATAAGGAATAACTATGTAACTAAGTCAACAATAGAATGACAAGTGCGTGGCAACAAGTGAAAACAATTAGCTCTCAGATGAGTTCCTACCGAATTATTCACGCCTAACCCAAATTACGGACAGCAAGGGCTCATTATGGCCTATATGGCTATATAAATAGCAACGCATTCACATTAATAATAGGATCACGACCCTTATTCGTGGACTCTTCTTTAAAAGCTTTCGAACACTTAGTTGAGTTTGGGAGGGAAAAAGAAAAATGACTTAAGAAGAATTAAAGACTCAAGAGGGAAATTTTATAAATGAAATTTAAGAGGAAAAATAAAATAGTTAATAATTTTTAATTTGTAATTTGATAGATATGTAATGAAAATAATACACGCTAGGATTATAAATTTATAATATCCTTTTGTGAGCCTATGACAACGTGACTACAGTCATTCTGTCAAAAATATTGCATTAGTGCATTACTAATTTGCAATCCTAAATTATCTTCATAACGTGTTTAAATTTTAACTCTTCATAATCATATTCAAGAATATATGTTT
>JACYFF010031957.1:75990817-76013987 GCA_017589665.1 Selenicereus undatus | reverse complement strand
ATACCCTAACCCTTAGAACCCTAGACCCTAACCCTAACCCTAAAAACACTAAACCCTAAAAACCCTCAACCCTAACCCTAAACCCTAAACCTTACAAACCGTGCACCATAAACCCTAAACCCTAAACTGTAAACCCTAAACCCTAAACCCTAACCCTTAGAACCCTAAACCCTAACCCTAACCCTAAACCCTAAACCCTAAACCGTAAACCCTTCAAACCATAAAACGTTGATACCCTAACCATTACCCCTGTAAATCGTAAACCCTAAACGTCCCCCCTAAACCGTAAACCCTAAACCGTACAATCTGTAAACCCCGAACCGAAACCCTAAACCCTTTATGCATAATTTGTAAACCCTAAACCATAACGCCTAACTCTAAACACTGAACTGATAATGTTGAAATTCATGTGTACATCTTTATAAATTGCGTGTTATCTCCGAACATAATAGCAAGAAGTGTCATGAATAATTATGTGTATGATGTAATGTTGTGTATTAGCATGTCTTCTTTCATTTGTACTAATCCTTTGTGCGGGTCGACTTTAGATTTTAGGATGGGGAAAAAACGAAAATTCAATATCGATGCAACTAAATCTCGCAAATGTTGCTGTAAGTGTCACGAGGTAGGTGTTAATGAAGTACCACTTTCTTCCTTGTGCGGAGTTGCTATTATGTGAAATGACTATGTGAATTGCATAATTTTGGTGAATACATGCTTAGTATTTATGTAGTTTTGTTGATGTTGTGCGCGAGTTGTCCCAACTTTGCCTTTTACCAACAGCATGTTAAAGTGCCGTTATGTTTTCATATTGGGCCATGACACATACGATATAACCTTCAGAAAATTTAATACTCACCACATTTGAAATGGACGTACCACATCATCGGTTGTGGATGTATCACCGTAGAGACAAACGCAGTGGTCAATTGCGGGACGAATTCATTAATGGGGTGGAGGATTTTGATAAGCATGCTCGAACCCAACATGATTTCATCACAAACGGAGTGTACCGTTGCCCCTGTGCTAAATGCAGGAACACTAAATACCTTCACCCAGATGAAGTTAAAATGCATTTGTACCATAAAGGATTTGTACCGTATTACTGGTTCTGGACAAGCCATGGTGAGGAAGAGCCTCCAACTCATGAAGAGGTCACTAACTCTACGTGGGTGAACCAGTCAAGTCCAGTGTACAATGATCATGAGCACCGTAGTGGAGGTTACGATCAACATCAGATGGAGTCCATGGTCAATTATGCGTTCAGATCGGACGACATAAATGTCGATGCCGAAATGAACGCTAACGCTGAAGCTTTTTTTAGTATGCTTCATTCGGCACAGCAACCACTGTACAAGGGTTCCGACACTCATACTGAGCTGTCCGCAGCAATGAGGTTGCTCAGTATTAAATCAGAACACAATATGTCACATCGCTGCTTTGATGATGTATTACGTCTCATGCAAGAGACGAATCCAACTCCAAACCGCATTCCAAAGAACTTCAGTGCTGTTAAAAGGAGAGTGAAGGAGTTAGGGTTGGATTATGAGACTATTGACTGTTGCCCAAAAGGTTGCATGATATACTATAAGGCTGATGCAACCCTTGAAGCGTGTAAATGGTGTGGGACTGCAAGGTACAAACCAATGAGGAACCCAACCGGCAGAAGCAAGCCTGTCCCCTGTGCTAAGATGCATTACATGCCACTCATCCCAAGGTTGCAGCGACTGTGCGCCTCCAAGAAGACTGCAGAGCATATGAAATGGCATAGCAATCATGCAACGCAAGATGGTGTACTCAACCATCCTTCCGACGCCGTAGCATGGAAACACTTTGACTAAATGCATCCTTCATTTGCTGCAAACCAACGAAATGTACGGCTTGGTCTATGCGCTGATGGGTTTTCACCTTACTCAAATTCAGCACGACCATACTCTGTGTGGCCCGTTGTTATGTGTGTGTACAACTTGCCACCTGTATGAAACTCCCATACATGTTCCTGACATGCCTCATACCGGGTCCGCACAACCCTAAGAATAAGATCGATGTGTACCTGCAACCACTTATCGATGAGTTGTAGACGTTGTGGAATGAAGGGGTTGATACGTATGATGTTCACGGAAACCAAACATTTAACATGAAGGCTACATTGATGTGGACAATCAATGACTTCCCAGCATATGGAATGTTGTCAGGGTGGAGTACCCACGGCGCATTGTCTTGCTCGGTGTGCCAAGATCAGGTACGTGGGAGTTACCTGCAACACGGTCGTAAAATGTCGTGGTTTGACTGTCATCGTTGCTTTCTACCCCGACATCATGCATTCAGGCGAAACAAGAGTTCGTTCACTAAGAACCGAACAGTGCATGCCCAACCTCCGAGGAGGGTACCCGCAGATGTTGAGTTCGAACGTGTACGTGAGTTCCCTAAAGTGACGGACCAATCAGATTATGAAATTCCTGGGTTCACTGAGAACGTACACAACTGGACGAAGCGTACTATTTTCTGGGACCTTCCATACTGGAGACACCAGTTATTGCGTCACAACTTGGACATCATGCATATAGAAAAGAACTTCTGTGAAAATATTATCAACACAGTTATGGATGTGTCAGGTAAAACAAAGGACAACGTCAAAGCTCGATTGGATTTAGCTGAGCTATGTGCACGTGACGAATTGCATCTTCGAACAAGGGAAAATGGCAACTCATAAAAGCCGAAAGCAAAATACATGTTGTCGTCAGAACAGAGGAGGGCACTGTGTGAATGGATGCGTGGGTTAAGTTTACCGGACGGGTACAACTCTAATTTTGCCAACATTGTCGACCCGACCAACACAAAATTACAGCATCTAAAATGTCATGACCACCACGTATTTATGGAGGCGCTGTTACCAATTGCATTCAGTGCATTACCGGCAGATGTGTTAGAGCCTCTAGCAAGTCTGAGTGAATACTTCAGGAATATATGTGCAAGTGTCCTTCGTCAGGACCAACTTATGGAGATGCACCAACAAATTGCCATAATATTATGTAAGTTGGAGACAATCTTTCCTCCTGCTAAATTTCTGGAATGTTATGGAACATCTTTCGGTGCACTTAGCACAAGAAGCCTATCTAGGTGGACCAGTTCATTATCGTTGGATGTACCCCTTCGAAAGGTTCTTCAAGTGGCTCAAACAAAAGGCCAAGAATAAATCCCAGCCTGAGAGTTCTATGGTGATAGCGTATCTCATATACGAAATCCAAACATTTGGTTCTGACTACTTTGAAGCAAATCTTCCTTCAATGAACTCCACAATTTCGAGAAACGAAGTGCCGTGCCAACAGGATCCATCTCCAACATTTACGGTATTCCAAATGAAGGGCACTCCATTTGGTAAATGTCGTAAACGTTATCTGACACAAGTTGAGTACAACGCTGCCCACCTGCACATACTGCTTAATTGTACTGAAGTGCAACCTTATCTACAGTAAGTACACATCTCACCCTTCTTAATCATTATGGTAATTACATTGCGAATAACAAGCACAATGTATCTGTAGGTACTTCCGTCATTGGATTATGACGGGACATGCTAATATGTCGCCTGAAGACATGGACAAAATCATTGAAGCGAAATTTGCAGAATGGTTGAAGCAAAATGTGTGTGCCTCTACATACACCATCTGCGTACATCGTCTTGTTCCATTACTTAATTCATTGTCAAAATTATCATGACATTCTAATTACTGAGGAGTTTGCACCTGGTACAGGTTCATCGTTCCCATGCATTCAATGATGAAAGGCAATTGTGGTTACAACAAATGGCTGAAGGACCTATAAATATTGTGCAGCCATTCGCAGGATACAAAATGCATGGGATAAGGTTTCATACTAGAACAAGAAGTATGAATAAGAAGACCTCCTCATGTGGTGTTCTAGTGAAAGGAACTTCGGAAGGGGATGGGAGTGGGGTGGATTACTACGGTGTGCTGGAGGAAGTACTCCAATTGGAGTACTTGGGCGAGCCCATAAAACGATGCTTACTATTTCGATGTGAATGGTATGATCCATCTAATCCTCGGGGTACACGGTACGCCAAGCTGAACTACACATATGAAGTTAATATCCAACGCAAATATGCCAAGTATGACCCTTTCATAATTGGGGATGTTGCGTACCAAGTGTTCTACATGCCATACCCACGGGATATTCCTCATAAAGCAAATTGGTGGGCTGCGTTGATGAATAAGCCCAGACGGTGTCCAACCACGCAAGGGGATGCGATCAACCCTCTTCCTATATTCCAGGAAGATGTAATAGCGTCAACGTCTCAGCTTTCAGAAACATTGCCAGAGCATCTGGGTGACATATCAGGTACTATGGAGGAAGTGCAAGTGGTTGAGGTCACCGCATCTGAGGAGGAACGGTCCAAGGAATCGGACGAGTTTGAGCAACGGGAGTGGGATGATGCCGAAACAGATATGGAAGACGACGATGACAACATACAGTACAAATCAGATGGCGATGACGAGGATGATGGCAGCGGAGAGGATCGGGACGAAGATGATGACTGATAATTTATATGTGCAAGTGCTTATGTTTTGTACGTATGTAGATGTAATAATGTAGTCGTACATTTTATGCAATGCTTTATGAACATGAACTTGTACAGTGCGATGTTACGTGTTATGTCCGAATGTTCTCGTCATTCATTTGCATTGTTAAAATTGATTTGCAATAACTACTTTTCTATGTTGTAGATGACAGACAGGGATCCGCGACGACAGAGGCGTCAGAGAGTAGGTGCGTGGCTATCGGATGCAGACAGTCACTCACCGGAGGCTGTGGGAGTGGGGAAGCGCACGAATGGCTCCCCTGTTAGAGTTCCTTCGACTGTGGCAGATAGTACGCCAGTCACGCCTACCCCACGGATGGATGCACGCGTCGGGAGCCCTTTTCTGGACCCCTACCACGTCCCCGGACTCAACCAAGAGGCTGGTTTGCAATCAGCCAATGTTGGAAACGCCTCAGGGACAGGAGGACTGAATGCGGTGTTCTGGAACACTTTTGGGTCTTTCATGCCGTACAACGCAAACTTGATCATGAGCGCGTTGTCCAGCATGCAACAGGGTCAACCACTGCTTCAGCCTCCACACCCTGTTCCACATCCTGCTGCAGTACCTACTCCGCAACGTACTCCCGAACCTCGTGCGCAGGCTACATCGCAGCAATCTGGGGGTCGTATATTGCCGTGGAGTGAGCAAGAGGTGGTTGTTAGGGACAAGAGTCTTATATAGCCAGAGGGAGACACGTACCTACTCTACTACCCTTTCACTATATATGAAATGTTATGTGTATATAGTTCTATGGTAGTGATACGTTGTTATTCAATATAACATGTTTTTATGTTTTTTCGTTTCAGGTTCAAGCCCTACCAAGGAGTCACCAAACGTATTTGTGAGATCATGAAGGAAAAGTACCCAGGAGCGTGGCCCACTTGGGGGGGAAGTCCCTAAACCACAACGAGATATGTGGTTCGCTGAATTCAAGGTACGCACTTTGTGTTACAAACTTTCGTGCCATTTACTTGCTTGATGTGTTAATGTTGGAGGCATCTGAACAGTTCGTATTGTACATGTCTCGTTGGAAATGTTTGCGTTATGAATTTAAGTTTGGAACTTTCATACCAACTTTCATGTGCTGACTATGTTTTTTTATGTTTTTGTAGAAATATTATTATCGGTTACCTCAACATGACAGACAAGTGCGCAGAAATTTTGAAGTGAGTGGGGCCAACCAGTTGAAGAACTTGTTTGCTTATGCACGCAAGTTGGGCAAGGTGCCAGATTGGGTGTCCCCGGACAACAGGGCACAGCTGCAAAAGTATTGGGAGGGCCCTGATTTTCAGAAGATAAGTGCCCAGAACAAGAAGAATCGCAGTAGTGACCCTGAGGGCGTGGGTCCATCCTTGCACACATGTGGGTCAATCCCAATAACTGAGCGGCGTAGACGACTGGTAATTTCTAATCTCAATATACAAGAACACACTCTTATTTAACGATTTATTACATGCAGCATCACATAATGACAATCTGTGCAGGTGGCCTCACTTGAAAGGGAACCAACAGTCGATGAGCTGTACAAAGACACTCACTGGAGCAGGAAGAAGGACAATCAGGGCAACTGGGTGTGCAAAAAATCGGAGTTAAGATTGGTAAGATTGGATTCAATTTACATGAGGATGAGTTGTCCAACTCAATATGGGTTCAAGGCAATAAATATTCTAATACACATTGTTCTCTTTGTGAATACGCAGGAGGAACACACAAAGAGATGGCAGGAGTACAGGTCCTCCAACTCCTCCACCGACGACAGCTCCCAAAGCCTTCCACTATCTGAGCGTGACATTTGGGTTCAAGGAAATCTCAATAGCAAGGGTCGCGTGTATGGCTTTGATGCTGAGGGAGTTGTGATAAGGGAACGGTCTCGCATGTTAGTTTCCAGTCGTTCGTCCTCTGTGAACAACTACGATGCACGTGAGATGGCAATGAGATTGAATGAGACCGCGGTCAAAGCAGCGGAGGACGCTCGTCAAGCGGAGGAAGCTTGCCTCAGAGAGATTCAAGAGCTTCGCAAACAGGTTCAGGAGAAGGAAGCTCAATTCCAACATGAGTTGGCTCAAGAGAAGGCGGCGAGGCACCGAGATAAGCAGAAGGTCAAGAGCAAGATAAGCAAGCTCTGGAGGTTCTTCAAGAGTCAGCAAGCTGGGTCCTCAGCAGCACCGCCAGAAGATGATGACGAAGATGAGCCTGATTCATCCCACTTAGGTGACTCCTCCGACGATTAGTTACGTTCTGTTGTAGTTCTTGGTAAATGTTTGTTATATATGTTGATTGATTATGCTAGTGGACTCAATGTAGGGACATGTATGTTAATTTCTGAGTTTTATTATGTAAATAATTTCGTTTCATTTGTTTCCTAACGTTTGATAACATTAATTAGAGTTGCAAATGCTAATTTCGAAAAAACCTGTGCCTTTTTATTATTATTTAATTTTATCGTAATTACATTTGTAGAATTTTTTGACGGGATATGCATCTTCCGTCAAAATTCGTGATGTTTTGCGCTACGACAGCCTGTTAGAAACAAAACCCAAAACATGCATTCATTGACTCCAACATTTTTTTACGGACGCCGTTATCCGTCAAAATTTTAATTTGACGGCCAATGAGTCCGTCAAAAAACCCGTCAACATTCTAATTTGACTGGAATGAGTCCGTCAAAAAACCCGTCAAAATTTTAAATTCAACGGAGATGAGTTCGTAAAAACACCCGTCAAAATAACACTAACGGTGTTTCAGTCCGTCAAAAAGTGCCATCAGTAAAACTTTGACGGATTGGAAGTTCGTCAAAGTTTTCCGTCAGAAATTTTGACGGACCCGTCAAACACTTAATTTCGACGAAGCTTTTTTTGACGGACAGTTTTTCCGTCAAAATTGCCGTCAGAAGCACGGTTTTCCGTCAAAAACTACACTTTTTTCCGTCAAAAAATCTGTCAAAAAATACTCCTCCAACCTATAGTTGGTGTAGCTATGGATGATGGTGCTCTCCAACTATCAGGTATGGCCTAGATGGAATTCATTAAGAGTTTAAGGGACTAAAACATATGTTCAACCTATTTCGTATTTCCTTATGCTTAACATTTAGATAATTATGATAGAACCAAAACATAAACACAAATATCTTCATTTATTTGTGGAAGTACACATATTGTTTGGGAAAATTCATACCCATTTATATATGCACCAAATCATTTTGTGATTTGTGAAAGATTAAATACTTCTTTGTTATATTTTGATGCGATGTGAAAGGTTTTTTCTAAGATCACACAATTTGTAGATTTTTGAAATGTCCAGGTATGTTGTGTGAGACGAAATTAAGATTTCTAATGTGCGCAATTTAACATTTTTTCTATCAATGATTGTCTTCTACAAATAGATGAACATAAAATACTTTAGCTTAAGGAAGATTCAAATTGATTTTTCTTTTTAACAAGATGGTTCAATCTTCATTATGACCATCCAAATACTCTACTAGGATATGAAGGCTATGACGTATGTATAAACTTTGCGTTTATATATAAAGCAAAAATTTTATTACTTACATAATCATATTAACTTCTACATTTGTTGCAAAACTACAATACTAGAGTCAATAAATCTACTTCTTGGGCACTCTTTGATCACAACAGCATAGCATATTCATCGTTCCTTTGCTATTTGTACAATTCTACACTTCTTTTGGCGGTGGTTTGTAGGGGTAGATGGGCTATAGAGTAGGTGTCAATGAGAGTGACATTAACTGCTTTAACTGGATATGTGAGAGGTAGGGCTTTTGGATTAATTAGCATTTACTATGATTTCTTGGATGAAATTAGTGGCATCACCACATTAAGTCTCATTAGTTATACACTCCTCAGTATTCCCTTAGAAGGTATAGTATGCTTTTATAATGGATTTACTACATTTAGACATATTTTATTGTTCGATACTCTATCCTGCAACGTATTTTTCCATGTCTACACCTCAAACAATTTCAAGCTTTCTTTGTCTGGATGTTTAGGGTACATTGTTGCTGCAACTAGCATATTCTTCTCAATTTGTTGTTGGGAATTTGCATGTAGTAAATGACTTCCCAGTCTCTATATCGTTGCCTCTAAAATCACCTTTCATCCCACTTGGCATCGACTAATGTAGTGAAGTTCATTGTTCCAATCGTTTCTTTTTTTTATTGTCTCCTATATTAGCTTTGAATTTTCTTCCCTAGTGTCTGATTTCCCCTCCTTTGCTTTTTTTCTATTTAGGATTCTTCGTATCTATTATCTTTCTATATCAATGGAGCTGTTTGTTTTTGCTGGTAGTAATACCCGAATGCATCCAAAATGTTTCTAAAATACTGCTACTAATCCTGTCAACTGTAATAGTCTGACCCTAAATCATGTTTATTTATCTAATTAACTCATGTTATTGATTTTTCATATTTATTTGTCTCATTTAATCATCCCGGTTGGGAGAATTCATTTTGGGTCCCACTTTGCAATTCGAGTTTCATTTACTGTAATATTTTCGGATGAATCGATATTAGGCCCCGGTAAATATGATTAGGTAGTAAATTATTTTTCATAATGTCATAAAATTTAATTTTTTGAAACATGCAAAAATTTGGGCCCAAATTCATTAGGTTTGGCCTAATTCATTTGGACCCGAATTGCGGCTCGATTTATTTTGGGCTCAAATTATGGCCTCAAAATTGTGGTCCAATTAAATTAAGTTGATTAACATCATTTGTATTTGTACCTTTTTTTAATGGGCAAAAAGCCCCTTTTTCAAGCTTAAATATCAGCCAAGTATCAAAGATAGACATCCAAATCATTTTCTACCAAGCAAAGGCTAGTCTTCTTCTTACTCTCCTCCACCTATTCCCCCTCCTATATGGCTACTGTGCTGCTATCCCAGGGCTATTTCAGCTAGTTCCTCCACCCTCTGGCCACCAGACATTCGCAAACAACCCCCCTAGCCACCACCCATACTCCTACAAACATCCAACCTCACTTATATCTCCCTTCTCAAGCATCAAAGTGAGTAAAACCCTAACCGTATCTTGTTGATTTTGATTTAAGTTTTGGCTTTGAATCTTGTTCTTGCTATTTTTGATTATGGATCTTGTTATCGTGCTGTAAACAACTGTTATTTTGATGTTTTAATTGTTGGTTAAGCTTGAAAGCATGCAAGGGTTGGGGTTGTTCATGCTCATGCAAGCTTAAGTTAAAATGATGTTTATGAATTGTTTTGATGTAATTTTGGATGAGTTAAAGGTGAATCTAAGTTGGTCATAAGCTAGAGTTTTAATGATTATGCATGGTTTAGCTTACTCTTGATTTCAAGTATGTTTGTGTGTACTTGGATGAGAAATGAATCTTTGATATGTCATTTAACTTGGAGAAATGACTTTAGGTGATTTTGTATAAAGGGGTGGACTATGGGAATTTCCCCAATTCATTATAAAGGGTCATTTTGCTTATTTATGCAAATAAGTAAGCTTATGGATGTGTTTTGAGTGATTTTGAAAAAGAGAAGAACTGCAAATTTGATGTAGATGATTATGGAGTAAATTTGAGCAATATGGCTTTGTAAGGTGATGATAAGGAACAAGGCTTTGTTAAATGATTTTAAGGAGTGATTTTATATGGGAAATTATGTGCAAAGAAGGAGGAAAATAAGAACAGTAGGGCTGTGAACTGATCTGAAACATGGGTCACTTTGCAATTGAATTGGTCCTGTTCACCCTATCGAAAAATTGTTATTTTTGGTGATTATATAGATCCATGAGTTTTCTTTTAAATGCCTTTTGAATCACTTCATTTCAACTTATATGGAAAATGTTATGGCCATTTTGCTAAGACTGCACAGGACAGATCTGAGTTGTGCACAATTGTGTTTCAGCTCAATTTTAGGAGCCATGTTGTGGTAATTGGGTTTTACAGTATGAATGAAAGTGTTGCAGGACTTCCTAAGCTTTTCATGTTGGGGTTTTATAGCTCAATGGGAGGTTGGGGGTGAAAGATATGAACTTTCTAAAGTATATCTTCAAACGGTAATATGAGGAAAGAAAGAAATCATGACATTTGAAAATGCTATCAGGAGTTTCTATATAATTATGGATATTGCCAAAAAATTATAAAGTTTAATGAGTTTAACAACTTTGATTATGTATAGAAGCTCACTAGGGTTGGAAAACTGAGTTAAATGGGCATGAGAATGAAATTTCAAAAGTGGGGAGGGTAATGACACTAGATCAGGGGCTATTGGGCCAAGCTAAGGTTATATGAGCTTTGATGAACCTTACAACACCCCTCCTTGCATCAAACCTTTTATTATTCATTTCAGAAACATTAAAAATCCATATTTCATTTGTATCCATTAAAGTCTTTTTCATTATCACCTCAATTAGTTTATTTTGTTCTGTTTAGCTTTAATTTGTTTCACTTCGAGTTCAATGACCTTAACGTAGTTGGTTTTCAAATCATTTTAATGTGACTTATCTTATATTGAATTGCTTGAATCGTGGATGCCCTTTTAGTTAATCAACTTCCATTAAAGTTACGAATTATGGGAGTGAATGTTGTTTATCAACTGCATTTACCTATGATTACATTTCTTAAGTAGAAACGGGGCCTACTCTATCGTTTCCCATTATGCATAGGTATCATCAAGTGAGATTGCATTTTAAAGGCTTCAGGTACGTTTATTACCTGTATCTTTAGAAATCAGTACGTATTTATCAAAATTGCAATGTTTTGATAAGCACATCAATGAATCAGTTTAATCCATGATTTGTCACATAATTAGTTACCCTAGAAGTTATCAGTTATAGGGAAATGTCCTTTAGTTACCCATGTGGCTTCAGGCCTGGTCCCTTGATCGAATTTGCAGGTGTACACCTATCCATAGATCGCAACAACATCATAAGGATTCACTATCATATAATAACTAGCAATTCCAGTTTACATTCATCTCATTCACTGTTTTAACTTAAAATGAATTGCAAAGCGACCGCCCAACCAATTCATGCAGAGATCTTTTAACAATACAGGAATGCGTGTATTGAGTTTCGGCTCACAGTTCGAAATATTTTTCATGTTTTGTTTTAGGCAAATGGTAAGTGAATCGCCCTCATGCTAGCAAACCAGCTGAAGAAAATAACTTGAGCAAGAGGATCTGGATGGATCAACAGCGACATAGTACATGCATATTTTGAAGCTATATTTTGAAATCTTCAGTGGATGGAGGTGTAGATTATATAGTTTTTACTATGGTGTATAAGTCTTATGTTGGTTAACAGTTGGCTGTATATGGTTTGATGATGTATGAATGTGTATGGATGAAGCTATGCCTAACCATGTTATTTCTATTACACATGCTTCAAGCCTTGTCCTTTTGGATGGAGGTGACACTCCAATCATTGGGTTTATCAGTTGTAATTGAGGGAATCAGAATAGTGATTGCAAACAGTGAAACATGCTTAATTAGGGGGCATTACAGTTTTGGTGTCAAAGCCAGGTTGATTTTCTTTGATGGGATATGGAGTATGGAGAGTAGAGATTAGAGGGTGATAAGGTTGGTTAGTGAGGGTTATTATGATATCGTTGGAGATTTATGACATTAGAGACTTATGATAGTAGAAATGCCTGTTTATCTCTCTCGTGTTCTTTACTTATGTTCCTCCTTGTTAGATGGATCCATGTATAGTGAATATGATGTCAGGTACTTCTGTGGCCATTCACATCTCTTTACTATATGTTAGTATGGTAGCCCACATGTAGATCCCATTTCTGAGTTTCATAGTGTTATGGTCCATACACGTAGGCTGTTGTGGACCTTATTTACAGTTGGCCCTTGGGTCAAGTTTAGGACCCAATATCATAACTTTATGATAGCTCGAGTCTTGGAATGGTACGAACCTAGATTTCAATTTTGCGAGGTTTGAGCTAACATTATCATCGAGCTATTATTAGGGGAGGAGTTTGAGTTGAGAGGGAATAACATGGACATTGTACAGTATATATTTTCATTACACTTTATATCTCCCCCACCATCGCCACCAGCATCGAGCACTCCTCAGCTGCCTGACAACCCAAAGCCATCGGGACCTAGAGAGGGTATTCGTGTATCTAATGGATCAAATTAGGTCCACATTATTATAATCTCTTTGATACACCATGGTTTAGCTCTGATGGTGACCTCATGGAAGACTCAAAGAAGGACCCGGAATTAGAGGTCCATCAGCTTGATCTTGATGATGGGAATGCAGAGATTGGTGCTTCCGACAAAAGTTTTGGCTTAGGGAGGGAGCCCTGGAGATGAGTCTGACCTAGACTATGATCCATCTAAGGATCATTAGATTGATTTATATTATATGTTGACATCTTAGATATAATACTTTTTGAGCCCACATATATATAGTATAGCCAGTTGGGTAGATAAACTTTGTGCAGGTTATGACACTGCATATAGTTAAACAGGTCTTTCCGATTGTGTTGACTAGTCCCGCCTACTTCTAGGCTTGTGGTAGACTTAGTATATTGGGGCTAAGTAGTGTTTTAGTTAGGAATTAGGTGTAAAGGTTGACCTTGGGTGGTCAGTTGGATGTGATATTCTTTGTGAAACCATGTATATGTATGTATGCGAGCAATTATGGCAATGATATAATCAAGCTTTGTATTATGTTTTAATAATACTTGGGTCATGTTAGTTGCATCTGTTGTGTATGTGTTTCTTATATGTTGGTTGTAGTCAGCTGATTGAATTACTCAGCTGAATGGATAGTCAGAATATCAGAATATGTGTAAAATAATGCAGAAACCCACATAGAAGAAAATTCAGATCATGGTCAGGGGTTAGATGACCAAGTTTTGTGTAATGTGCCAATAACCCTTAGTGGAATGTCCTCAATTTCCCCTAAGTTGGTTAGCAATATGGGAACTCTAACTATTAACAACCCTTGGTGTCTGAGCTTATGAAATGAATAAGTCCAACACCTTCCGAAATCCCTCATAAAGTCAATAAATTAGCAGATAGGGTTGGCAATGCAACCTTAAAGTATATGATGGAAAGCATGACCCAGTGGAGCTAGAAGCATGGATTAGAGGGATAGAAAAGATTTTCACAATAGTGGAGGTTCCAGAGGATAAAAAGGTGAACATTGGAACATTTTACCTAACTGAGGGAGTAGACTTTTGGTGGAACACTGTTAAGGATAGGCTCTTAGGGCCTTACTTCACTTAGAGTAGGTTTCTGGAAGAACTGAAGATGAGGAGATTTGAAAAGGGATTAGCTTTCTATATTCGCAACTAGCTAGCTAGTCAACCAATCCTTACCTAGCAAGAGTTTTATGAGCAAGCGGCTGAAGTGGAATGAGTGAAGACTAGTTGGGGGCCTTGAACCCGATCAATCGAAAGAGGAAGTGAACCAAACAGGGAGCTCCGAGCGAGATTATAAACAAGAAGAAGTTTGTTCCAGCTCCTCCCAAGAGTCATCCAGCAGGCTTAGCAGAGTCTTGTGGGAAATGTCGAAAAATTAACCACACCGCGTTTGAATACCGAGTGAGAACTAACAAATGCATGTGGTGTGGTAGCCTGGAGCACCTCATTGTTACGTGTCCCCGAAGATTGAAGGCTGTAGACAAGGGCTCCCACGTCCAAGGGTCGTAGCTATAGGAAGGGTATCTGTGTTGAGCAAGAAAGAAAGTTGCCACCTCTGGTATGGTAGTTATTGGAACTCTCTTTTAATTTTAAATCCATTTTGTGTATTGGTTGATTCAGTTGTCACCTATTCATTTACATCCACTTGATATGCCATGCAACTGAACCTTGAAAATAAGGAGATAAAAACAAATTATAGAATCAACTTACCCAATGACTCTAGAGTTTAGTGTCCTATCTCTTGTAAACTTGTTCCAATTACTATTGATGGGATAGTATTATAGTATTCCCTGGAGTCTTGATTTAATTTGACTCGTCAGACTTTGATATCATTATGGAAATGAGCTGGTTATGTACTTATGGGGTCAAAATAGGCTGTGAGGACCTTAAGGTTATTTCAAGGCATGAACGAGGGAGACAAATATGTTTTATAGGCAATAAGAGGAAAAACCTTGTCCTTTAAATTCTGTTATGAAAGCAAGTAAGTTGTTATGTTAAGAATATATTGAGTATTGGTGTTATGCTATTGACGTCAACTGAAGGAATGCAAAGTAGAAGATATCTCTATACTTTGTGAATTTAGAGGTGTTTTCCTAAAGAGTTATCGGGATTGCCCGCAAAGAGAAACTGACTTTGAGATCAAATTAATCCCTGATGCCCAACCTATCTCTAAAGGCCCATATCACATGGCCGCAACAGAGCTTAGAAAATTGAAGATTCAGTTAGATGAGCTATTACGAAAGGGATTTATCAGAGCAAGAGTGTCACCAAGGGTGGCCCAGTTCTATTTGTAAAGAAGAAGGAAGGAACCTTGAGATTATGGGTCGATTACAGAGAGTTGAACAAGATCACCATAAAGAACAAATATCCATTGCCTCGAATAGATGGTTTATTTGATCGGCTGTAAGGAGTGAGAGTATTTTCCAAGATTTATTTGAGATCAGGATACCATCAACTTAGGATTTACTTGAAGACATTCCTAAACTGCACTTAGGAACCGGTTTGGTCACTATGAATTCACCATGAGGCCTTTTGGCCTGACCAATGCCCTCATGGTCTTTATGAATCTTATGCATAGAGTTTCATACCCTATTTAGATAAGTTGTGGTAGGGTTTATAAAAGATATCTTGATATACTCCAATGACATAGATGAGCATACTGTTCATTTGAGGACAGTGTTGCAGACCTTGAGGGAGCATCAATTACATAGCAAATATAAGAAACATGGGTTAGAGTGGTATTTTTGGGACATGTGGTTTCAAAGGAAGGAACTAAGGTTCATTTGAAGAAGGTAAAAGCAATTACGAAGTGTCCAAGGTTCACCAATGTTATTGAGATCAGAAACTTTTTCAGTTTAGCAGGGTATTATCGAGTTCGGGAAGGATTTGTTAAAGATCGTCTTCCCTGACCAATTTGTTGAAGAAAGTTATAAAGTTAGCACGAAGATAACTTGGTGGCTTATACCTCTCGAAAGTTCAAGCCTTATAAGAGAAATCACCCTACCCATGATCCACGACTAGTGGTTGTGGTTTTGCACTGAAAATTTGGAACCATTACTTGTATAGAGTACGTTTTGAGAACTATACTGACCATCAAAGCTTGAAGTACATTTTCACTCAGAAGAAGCTCCATTTAAGACAAAGGCATTGGCTAGAATTGGTTAAAGTTTACGACTTACAGATCTAATGTCAGTCAGGAAAGGTGAATAATGTGGCAGATGCCCTGACAAGGAAGGCACAACATACCCTTAGCACTGTAGCCATTACTAAGTTGAACCTCTTGAGAGGGCTTGAGAACTTGGATGTTCAATTGGTGTCACATGGGCAAGCATCTAAAAATATCAATGGATCTAACACTTTTAAGTTGGAGCCTGTAATACTTCGGGACCTAGGATTAACATTTGTATTTGAAGAAAGCATGGAACTCCCAGTTGTCGATGTTCTGAAAATAATAGCAGAGAAATTTGAATGAAATATCAGGGTAAAACAACGCAGACATTGACGCAAAAACCTTCTTTTAGGTCATGAAGATCTTCTTCAACATTCAATGAGGTGACATACAACAAAAGACTCTTGAAAACAGACTATTAGAATCAACAGAAAAGCTATGCAGATAAAAGAAGGAGATCCCTGGAGTTTCAGGTGGATTATAAGGTTTTTCATAAAGTTTCGCCAACTAAGGGTATAAGGAGGTTAAACTGCAAACCAAATTAAGGTCAAGATCTATTGGACCATACAAGTTCATTGAAAGGTTAAATCTCATAGCTTGTCGATTAGATTTGCATATATAATTCAAACATGTGCATAACATGTTCCTTACCTCACAACACAGGCAGTACATTCCAAATATTGACCATGTTCTCGTAACCAAACCCTTTGCGATCAATGAGGGTCTAGTGTTTGAAGAGCACCTAGTCCAAATACTAGATCGTAGGATTAAGCAGCTATGCATCAAGCAGATACCTTTAATCAAAGTACATTGGGCAAATCATACCTCCTTAGAAGCCACTTGGGAAAACCGAGGATGAGATGCAAGCCAAGTGCCCACATCTATTTAAGACAAACTTGTATGTTTTGTCAAAGCTTATAAGTTTCGAGGACGAAACTCTTTAGGGGGAAAGACTATAATAGTCCGACCCTAAATCATATTTATTTATTTAATTAAGTCATATTATTAATTTTTCACGTTTATTTATCTCATTTAATCATCCCAGGTGGGAGAATTCATTTTGGGTCCCACTTTGCAATTCGAGTTTCATTTACCGTAACAATTTCGGATGAATCGATACTTGGGCTCTAGTAAATATGATTAGGTGATAAATTATTTTTCATAATGTCATAAAATTTTAATTTTTTTATTCGTGCAAACATTTGGGTCCAAATTCATTAAGTTTGACCCAATTCATTTGGGTCCGAATTGCTGCCCGATTCATTTTGGGCTCAAGTTGTGCTCGAAAAAATTGATCCAATTAAATTAAGTTGATCACCATCAGTTGATCACCATCATTTGTACCTAATTTTAATTGGCAAAAAGCCCCTTTTCAAGCTTAAATATCAGCTAAGTATCAAAGATAAACATCCAAGTCATTTTCCACCAAGCAAAGGCTGGTCTTCTTCTTACTTTCCTCCATCTATTCCCCCTCCCACATGGTTGCTGTGCTGCTATCCTAGGGTTGTTTCAGCCAGTTCCGCCACCCTTTGGCCACCAGACATCCACCAACAACCCCCTAGCCACCACCCACACTCCTACAAACATCCAACCACACTTTATATCTCCTTTCTCAAGCATCAAAGTGAGCAAAACCTTAATTGTATGTTGTTGATTTTAATTTGTATTTTGGTTTTGAATCTTGTTTTGTTATTTTTGATTATGGATCATGTTATGTTACTATAAGCAAATGTTATTTTGATGCTTTAATTGTTGGTTAAGCTTGAAAGCATGCAAGAGTTGAGGTTGTTCATGATCATGCAAGCTTAAGTTAAAATGATGTTTATGGATTGTTTTGTATTTGATTTGGTAATCTTTAGCCTTATAAATGATTATGGTGGTGTTGGTGTGATTTTTGGTGAATCTAAGTTGGTCATAAGCTAGGGTTTTAAAGATTATGCTTGGTTTAGCTTACTATTGGTATCAAGCATGTTATTTGTGTGTACTTGGATGAGAAATGAATCTTTGATATGTCATTTAACTAGGAGAAATGGCTAGAGGTGATTTTTTATAAAGGGGTTGATTATGGAAATTTTTCCAATTGATTATAAAAGGTTATTTTGCTTATTTACGCAAATAAGTAAGCTTATGAATGTGTTTTGAGTGATTCTGAAAAAGAGAAGAATTGAAAATTTGATGTAGATGATTATAGAGTAAATTTGAACAATATTGCTTTGTAAGGTGATGATAAGCAACAAGGCTTTGTTAAATGATTTTAAGGAGTGATTTTAGATGAGAAATTATGTGAAAAGAAGGGGAAAAACATGAATAGTAGGGCTATGAACAAACCGGAAACATAGGTCACTTTGCGAATAAACTAGTACTATTCAACCCATCAAAAAAATATTACTTTTGGTGGGTAGATGGATCTATGATTTATCCTTCAAATGTCTTTTGAATCACTTCATTCTGAGTTGTGTGGAAAAAGTTATGGTAATTTTTCTAGGACTGTGCAGGACATACCCCAGCTGTGCACAGTTGTCTTTCAGCTCAATTTTAGGGGCCGTGTTGTGGTTAGGGATGGCAACGGGGCGAGTTGGGGACGGGGAGTATATTCCCCGTGCCCGTCCCCGCTGGGATCCCCGCTCCCCGTCCCCGCCCCGTTCCCCGCTTCGGGGGAAAAAATCGCCCCCGTCCCCATCCCCGGCGGGGATTTAATCCCCAACGGGGATTTCTACCCGCTGTTTTTTCTCACCTTCTAAACTCTATACGGCTATGAGTACTAAATCCGATATATATATCTAGGGTTTTTACAAAGGAAATTACAAATATAACCTTAGTTGTTTCATTTAAAAATTTTAAAAATAAGGTTATTTTTGTAATTTTAATTAAAATTGGGAACGGGTGCGGGGATTTTTCTCCAATCAGGGAATCGGGGACGGGGATGGGAACGGGGAAAAATCCCCGGTGGGGAAATGGGAATGGGGACGGGTTGAACTATGTCCCCATCCCCGTCCCCATCCCCAAGCAGGGATTAATTTTCCTCCCCGTCCCCGTTAGGGATGGGGATTTTTCCCCACTTCAGGGCGGGGCCCCAGCGGGGACGGGTATTCCCCAACTTTTTGCCATCCCTAGTTGTGGTAATTGGGTTTTGCACTATGAATAAAAGTGTTACGGGACTTCCAAAATTTTCATATTGGGGTTTTATAGCTCAACTTGAGGTTGATGGTGAAAAATATGAATTTTCTAAAGTAGACCTTCAAATGGTAATATGAGGGAAGAAAGAAATCATGACATTTGAAAATATTATCAGGAGTCTCTATATAATTATGGATATTGCCAAGAAATTACAAAGTTTAATGAGTTCAACAACTTTGATTATGTATAGAGGCTCCCTTGGGTTGGAAAACCGAGTTAAATTGGCATGAAAATAAAATTTCAGAAGTGGGGAGGGTAATGACACAAGATCGGGGCTATTGGGCCAAGGTAAGGTTATATGAGTTTTGATGAACCTCACAACACCCCTCCTAGATTCCATTTATATCCATTAAAGTCTTTTCATTATCACCTCAATTAGCTCATTTTATTCTATTTTGCTCCAATTTGTTTCACTTCGAGTTCAATGACCTTAACTTATTTGGTTTTCAAATCATTTTAATGTAACTTATCTTATATTGAATTATTTGAATCGTGGATGCCCTTTTAATTAATCAACTTCCATTAAAGTTGTAATCTATTGGAGTGAATGTTGTTTACTAACTGCATTTACCTATAATTACATTTCTTAAGCAGAAACGGGACCTAGTCTATCATTTCCCATTGTGCATAAGTATCATCAAGTGAGATTGCATTATAAAGATTTCAGGCACGTTCATTGCCTGTATCTTTAGAAATGAGCATGTATTTATCAAAATTGTAATGTTTTGGTAAGTACATCAATGAATCAATTTAATATGTGATTTGTCACATAATTAGTGACTCCATCAATTATCAGTTACCCGCGCGGCCTTCAGGCCAGGTCCCCTGATTGGTTTGACAGGTATACACCTATCCATAAATCGTACCAACATCATGGGGGTTCACTATCAGATAATAACTAGCAATTCCAGTTTACATTCATCTCATTCACTGTTTTAACTTAAAACGAATTGCAAAGTGGGCGCCCAAATAATTTATGCAGAGATCTTTTAACAATACAGGAATGCATGTACTGAGCTTCGACTCACAATTCGAAATGCTTTTCATGTTTCGTTTAAGAAAAATGCTCAGTGAATCGCTCTCATGCTAGCAAACTAGCTGAAGAAAATTAGTTGAGCAAGGGAATCTAGATGGATCAACAGTGACATAATATATGCATATTTTGAAGCTGTATTTTGAAATCTTCAGTGGATGGAGGTGTAGATTATGTGGTGAATTGTTTTACTATGGTGTATAAACCTTATGTTAGTTAACAATTGACTGTATATGGTTTGATCATGTATGAATGTGTATGGTTAAAGCTATGCCTAACTATTTTATTTTTGGGACACATGCTTCAAGCCTTGTCCTTTTGGATGGTGGTAATGCCCCAATCATTGGGTTTATCAGTTATAATTGAGGAAATCAGAATAGTGATTGTAAATAGTAAAACATACTTAATTAGAGGGTGTTACACCAACTATGATCCAGCCAACCATGTCATCTATCCTTATCCTCCAGCCTTGACTCCTTGGCAACTGAATGACAATCATCATGATATGTTGATAAATCTTTACAGACTTGCAAGATTCTTCTTATTAAAAAAAAGAGAAAATATACAAGATGGTCCCTAAGACATGCTAGTTTTATTGCTGAAGAGAATGATTGGGGGGGGGGAGGATGCTGATATACACACTTCTTTTACAAGTTAGGCTTTCTATTAATTTCTTCATGTTCTAAAATAATTTATTTTCAAGATGCATTCCCTCACACCTCGCCATTAGTTTTGAGCTCTACGGCTGGGGCCCATATAGTTTCTTCCGATCCCTATTGCGTTGTTCTTTTTTTTATTATTTGAATTAGGCAATGTACTTGAAGATGGAAGCCAAGTCTCAATGGGCTATGGCTTGCCTATGAATATAAAGTATAGTTAGGTGGAAATTCTACAAAATTATTTATATTGATTTGTTGGTGATGTCACTTCACCTAATTTTTCTACTCATCTCTCATTTTTTATTAATTATCTCTTATTTGCGACATTGAACAATTATTTAATGATATTTTCTTAATAGCATAGGCTTATTTAAAGTTAAGCATGGGCAAAAGCACAATTATGAACTGGAAGGTACACTACCCATTAATGATTAAATTCCTACAAATATCCTAAATATACTTAGTTTAACACATCTTAATCAAAAAGTAGGATTTGAAAAAACAACGAGAAAGTAGCGCATAATTTGGTTGAGCTGTATATTATTCGACAAGATTGCTAATGTTACAATTTATTGTTTTATTGCATACTTTGAAACTGAGACACTTTAAACCATTAAAGGGGAAGATTATAATAGATTTATCCAGACAATATATATGCATATAACTATGAAGATAGGAAAGAAAGACTAATCTAATTGAGGTGAAAAAGATGAATGAATGACGCTAATAGGAAACACAATTTGGTGTCGTGCATTTGATACATACTTCTACAGAAACTAACTACTCTGAAAATTAGTTTTAACTTTTTCTCATATGTGGATGATGTGATTGACTTCATGGGGTTTTGGGGGGGGGGGGGGGAGTAAGACAAGTTGTTTACTTCATAGTTCATACAATGGAAGTTACTTGCTAGCCATATAGTCCCTTTAAGGAATCTTTATCCGTCTTATGAGGTTATATAGTAGGACACATTTAATTTGAACTATGTGGACATAAGATTCTTCAACCACTAATCATTAGTTGTTAGAATTATTGGACAAAAGGTTCTTCCTCTGCATGTTGCTCTCATGTTATCAGTAGAGGAAATGCCATTTGCATTGAAGTGAAGACAATTTCTAATTAAATTGACTTTTGTAGTGATGATCAACAAAAGTTAATGATAGATATTAAACTATACTGTAATGTGTCTTTCAAAAGCAATCTTCTATCATAGTCAACTTTTTGTTGCAACAATGCATCTTCTTGCCATTGGGGTTAAGGTTTTTGATTTCGAACAAAAGCAATGTGTCAATACCTCAAAAAGAAATGTTGTTTACAACATGTTTATGATATAGTATGCATTATGATGAACAATCTATGTCCTTTTCATATAACTTCTGCCTACTGAGGTTGATAGAAAAAATCAATTGCATTTGTATAAATGCAATGTATATTAACAAATTCATTTAATATCTTGTCACTAAATTGGCCGTCAAGAAATCATCATGATCATATTTAGTTGTTAGTATAAATCGAGTAATTGTTTTAAGCAAGGCATTAGCAAGGATTGGCGTCATCATTGTTTTTAAGTAGCCCAAAATCTAATTTGCATTGGTAAGGATATTTTGTCATTTAAAATAATTTTACCTCCGACGTTCTTGCATGATCTATTTTATTTCTTTTAAACTACTTTCAATTATTAGCTTCACACTTTTCATTGGATTTTTAACTTTTTTTTTTGCTTTAGTCCTTCATCTAATTGGAGTTGGAATACATTTTGACTTAATAAGTTTTATATATTGAAGAATTATGTTGTGATAATTTTGAAGTATTATATAATGAGTCAAAAAGTTAATTTTGGGGCAACGCGCTGGTTTTAACTAGTTAGACATAAATTTGAAAAACATAAAATTGTATTCTACAAAACAGATGAGTTGCTTAGCATTAATAGACACTTTTCTATAAAACATGAAACAAAAATTATTGGGTGAAATCGTCCCACATAAAAACTACTATGAGTCAGACTTCTTCAAATGTGACTTTTTTATATTTTATGGTGACTAATAATATATTTTAGAATGACTTGTTTCATCTAGGGGTGACTAATAGTCCATTTAACAATGACTTTTATTAAATTCACCATTAAATAAACCATCAGTCACTCGAATTATTATCAAAAGTTACGACAAAAACTTCAAATGAATGATTAAAAAAATGAATATGAGTTTAACGAAAAATGAATATACTTTTGCAAAAAAAAAATGTAGAATTTTAATAAATACAACCACTAAATAGTAAATAGTACCATGATCATTATGGATTGGTTTAAAGGGTGCCACAAAACTTTTTTGTTTAACACAGTAGGTATTTCATTACTACAATATGAATATTAATTGGTATGCTTTCCC
>JACYFF010031957.1:75946193-75970817 GCA_017589665.1 Selenicereus undatus | reverse complement strand
TATGTAGATATATATTTATATATATACATATGTGTATGTGTGTGTGTATATATATATATATATATATATATATTATATATATATATTTATATATATCTATATTTATATATATATATATATATATATATATTTATATCTATTTATATATTTATATGGTTCAATAAATGAATTGTATTAAGGGTGAATTAAAAAACTTGAAGTGAACATTGATCACAAAGTCAAGATTTGGCATGAACATAATTGTTGGCATTAATATCCTTTGATGTAGAAACTCCATTCCCCCTTTTCAACTTAATTTATGGTTATCTTTTCTTCATACTTGTTTAAGGTTTTTTTTTATTTACAAGAGTCGAACCTGATACCTTGCTTAGGGGAAATTAGTGTCAAATCACTTAGGCCAACCTGTGTTGGTATTTCTACATGCTTATCTTAGATATAATTAAAATTTGCTTTTGAACGCTTTCAATAAAAATGCTCTACATAAAATGGACCATAAGAGGCAATGATATAAATCGTAATGTCTTTAATTAACTTCACAATAGCATAATCAGCATAAAGATGTCATGTGTCGTATATATTGTTCATTTGTAATGAATATCTTGTTCATGTTGTTCAAAGACAATACTCAAGTTATTCAGGGAGCTATTTTATTTTCTTAATCTTTTCTTTATCTTTGAATACTTAAGTATGTACTTATATTCATTTTTTTAGTAAAGGATACTCATTTTTTGTCGAGCTAATATTTATTTTTCAAGAACTAAATTTATATCATTTTTGTGAACGTCTACAATTAATGTACCCTAGGTCAACTTAAAGATGTCATGTAACAATTTTAAATACTATTTGCAACCATAAGATGATATTCATTTTTAAGTATTAGTACTCCTTTTCAGCAAAAACATCCATTCCAAAACCCAAAAAAACAAAAACCATTTCCTTTGCATGATATAAAAATCTAAAAAGAAGTAGGAGAAAAATCAACTAAAAAATCTAAAAAGGGAGAGAAAGAAGACAAGGATGTAGTATAAACAGTATAATCTTGAAGAATTACAAAATATGTTTGATAAAGAACAAAACCCAGGAGAATTAAAAAAAATTATGGGTACAATAGTTGATAAACAAGATGTATTATCTGATGATGATGAAGATACGAATAATGTCAAGTTAGAAGAAGAATCATCAAATGAACCTAATTAAACTAGAGGATCTTAATGTTGTACCATTGGAAAAAGTTAGAAGGAAACTGAATAAAAAAATATGGTAAAATGGTATTTGAAGATGAGATCAATGAGATTGGAGAACAACTCAACATAGGTAAAATTGAGACCAATCTAGTTAATAATGTTATTCCTAAGCCTGAAGAATTTGGTGAACCTTCGAAGAAATCTCATTTCATGAGGCCTAGATACGTTTAAGTAGGACATACAACCAATTTTTTTATTTGGGTCTATCCCAAGGAAAACTACGACCTTTGAAGAGATTGGCCTTATTTCAATTAGTCAAACATGATACATCTTTAACGTCGATGGAGCTCATAATAGGGGAGAAATATTTGAGCATTGGAAAAGAGAAATGAATAGTATCTTGATTTTAAATACTACATGGACAGCATGAAATTGCTTAAATTATATTGAGCATATTTTTTCTGGCACTGTAGCTATCTGGCATGATTCATTAAATAAGGACAGTAAAAATACATTAAGAATGATGGAAACAACCGCTAATATGCTAAAAAATTTATGTAAGGAAATCGAAACTGAATTTATTGGAGCTAAACTTGATTTTGAGGATAAAGCTAGAGAATGGAAAAGAAATATTAATAATATAGAGTTGTGGGATATGAGATATTTAAAAAAGTATATTGTTGAATTTAGTCAATATTATTATAAAACTGGACATAATAAAACCAATCTTGGTATGTTTTACAACAAATTGTCATATCCAATAAATTCCATAATTAATGAAAAGTACATTGCATGGTTTGACAAAGCAGATGTCATTGATACCATTAGTTCAAGAATATTTTATTTAAGAAAATGTGTCAATGATCAATCCCTTGATCTCTAGAAGCAAAACAAAATGAAGAAACAATTTTAGCCTGTTGGGATTCTCCTCATCAATAGGGAAAGGAACTCAAAAGGAGAAGAAAAAGAAAATTTTATAAGGAAAAGAGTTTTAACAAGCCAAGTGGAGAGAAATATAAAAGAAAATATTATAACGAACCAAACCCTAAAAAACGAAGATTTTTAGAAAACCGCTTATTGTCCTACCAGGAAAAACAACTGTAAGTGTTGGGCATGCGAAGAAGTAGGTCATTATGCAAATGAAAGAAAAAATAAGAAAAATAACAAACTTATTGAAACTTTGGGTAGTCTAAATTACTTTGAGCTTAGCGAAGAAGAAGCATTTTATCCAACCCTGAAAAACAACAAGGGAATTGTCGAAATTGTACTAGAAGATGAATATAAATAAAGTGATTATGAAGGAATTAGTCATATAATAGAAACTAGTTCAATTAGTCGTGGGCCCTGTTTGGCAAAATTAGCTGTTTAGGTAGCAAATAGCGGTTCAGGTAGCGGATAGCTATTTAGATAGCGGATAGCGTTTCTAATTTAACTGTTAATGGATAGCTGTTTAGATGAGCGATTGAAACTGATGTGTTTGGTAAAGTTAGCTATTATGTTGGCTGATTAATGTAAATTTAGATAAAAGGATGTAGATGGTTTCCAAAAATAAAATTTTTAAAGGATATTATTTGGGTAAAAAATATGAAATGCTACTTTTAAATGTCAAATGTTAATACTATTAATTTTTCAAAAACGTTGCTTAAAACGCTAAACGCTACTTGAAATGCTAGTCAAAATACTAGTTTATTAAACACTAAAAATTAACTAATTAGTGTATCGACTTGGTCAAAACACTAAATGTTACCCAAAATGTTGTTGCTGAATATGGCTTTGGTCACCTTCAAGGAGAATAATTTATTATGGACAATGAGAACGAAAAAGTTAAAGGAGACTGGGTTCTGCCCATAATACAAAAAGACTTGATCTATAAAAAATCCATTTTTCAATTAAAGAGTAAGTATGTATGGAAAATGATGGAAGAATATCTAGAAACAAAAGACTATGTGTATGATGTGGTAGAAATTAATCTCATTAATTGGAAAAATGTTATTAAGCATAACAAAGATAAAATGTACACTACCAGAAATTGAAGTTTTAACGACCATGTTTTAACAACCAAATATAAAATGCATCGTTAAATGTTAGTAATGACGATGAAAATGATTATTTGTTGTTTAATTTCATCAAATAATTATCATTAGACAACGAACACTAAAATAGGTCATTATCGATTTTACAATGTTCATCATTATTGACTATAGGAGGGACCATATAAAAATTGTGGAGGGAAGATAAAAACGAAAATCCGAAAATTAAGTACAATATTTCTCACCTAAGTTAAAAGCATTAGATCCATAAAAAAAAAGTTAAAATCATTCGAGGAAGAAATAACTAGGTTTATATTAATGATCTTCAAAAACCCCTCCACGGTCAACCTCTTTGATGTGGAATATCTTCAACCTAGAAATGAATTAAAATAGCAATATCTTCCAAAAAAAAAAAAAAGCTCTCACGCATGCACTACCTCCACGGTCGGCCTTGCTCAACCCGGCCATTAACTCAGAAACACTTACCCCAAAAAACCTCAAACCCTCTGAATTGACTCATCCCCTTTCTGCAGCACCTCCACGTTGTTTCACAGCCCAGAAAGCGAGTCATCATCCTCTTCTTCTTCTTGATTTTAGGTTTGGGTCACCTTCTCATTCTTTAATTGTCATGATTTTATTTTTCAATTGAGAAGTTTAGTGGGTAGGCGATGTTTATTTGCAACCAACTGGGCACGATTTGAACGAATCATTGTTATTGCAAATTGATTATTTTGTTGAGGGGGTTGCCAAGTTCATGACTTCTGTGTGGGTCTTCAATCATCTTGGTGAGTTTTTCCCATATGGATTATAGTCAAATTGTGTTTATCAATAGTGAATTTTGGAGATTCTATGTTCTTGGATGGTTGGAATGAGCTGATTTGTGATAGACTTTTGTAGAAGAAACAATTTGGTTATGGATGCCACTAAATCTGTCAATAAAGTTTGGGATTAGAATGCTTCGTTCATCTGCATATTACATGTTGGACAAAATGTCTGGCTCAGATAACTTAGTTTTATATAAGATTATATGTTTTTTGATAGTGTTTTCCCTAAGCTGCGTCCTTTTTATGCTAAATTTTGGAAGTATACATTTGAGTAGGAGGACAGCAAATCACAGCAGTACAAAGACAAAAATATTACTCACCAAAGACTCAGGAGAAGTATCACAAAAACAATGATATGGCATTGTGAGTGTTAATTTGTGCTGTAGAACAGTAATGGTATTTCACTTCTTAATTTCTAGTCATTTATTTGGTGAATAATTATTATTATTCATCAAAGTGCTAATTGATAAAGTGGTTGAAGTTGTTGATTATTATTCACCAAAAAAATTATACATTAGCTAGTTAAATTTAGTTGGTAAAATGGGTTGAAGTTAAATTTTGGAATATATAATAATTATTGTAAAATTTCCAGTTAAATTTAGTTGGTAAAGTGGGTTGAAGTTGGTAATTATTATTTACCAAAAAAATTATTATTCACCAAAGACTTAGGAGAAGTTTTTAGTCAATTGCTAGTCATCTATATTGAGCTAAATCATTTATTTGATTCAGTGGAAACATGTTGATTTGTTTATTCTTTATAGTTTCTGTTCTTTAATTACTATTTCAAAAGTTGGAGTTTAGAGTCAATGTTTCTCAACAATAAATATTAACTGCTTATCCCATTGTATATCATTAATCATTGGATTCCATATGTCAAGAAATCACATTGTATGTATTTGATGGAAATTGTAATTATATGTTAGTGAAAGATAATTTATCAGTTCATTAAACTATCTTAGGCAACCTCAATGGGATAAGAATTGATCCATGCAAACATAACATTACTTGGGTTCATATATACTCATGGTACAAGCTTCAAATTCGAGTGTCAAAGGATGACACAAACAAATAAGCAAAATAAATACTAATATGGCTCACCTGTATAATCATGTTAACTATAAGATGGGTGGTATAAGTCAGTAGGCCTAGAATTAGGAAAAAAAACTCTTACCTAATTAAATCGAGACTGTGACTGGTAACTGATAATTCATATTTTATATATACTTTTCTCCTTTATTTTACCTACTTTTAGGTCTTTGAAATATATTTTTATGAGTAAATAAATCATATTTTATGAAATTTTCAGGTAAAAAATAAAATAGAAGAATTTGGACTCAGATATCTCATATGTGCAATACCTACAGTCCAAGCTCAAGCCCAAAGAAAAAAAAAACAAAGAAGAAAACAGAAAAAAAAGAAATAAAGGCCCAACCGGTCATCCCAGTTCGCGGCCCAAGCCTGTGAGGCGCGGCCCAGCGGTGCAGTCAAGCTCAGGGTCCAAACATCCCCCCAGCCTGCTCCTTCTCTCATTCTCTCTTCACGCCCAGCCTTGGCCCGCCTTCCCAGCAGCTCGGCCCGATCTCCAGCATTAGCAGCTCTTCTCCTCTTCCTGCTCCAGCCCGCGTGGGCTAGAGTTCTGCAGCCCAGCCGCCTTGACCCCAGCCCCTCACTTTTGCTCCTTCTCTTTCTCGCTCCGTATGGGCCTAGTGCGCGGCCCATATTGTAGCCTCAACACCCCATATTAGCCCAACTGTTTTGTTTATTCTTCCACATGCACCACTTGTTAACCTAGTCAAAAGCTAATTAAATTTGATTAATTCTATGCTTATGACTAGCCATGTTCATGCATGTAACGTCCCAAAATTAATTGGAATTGATTCTCATTAAATTTGGGGTATCCAAAGGGGTTGGATTTTCCACTATAAAAGGGGCTATGGGTTGACACACACTGACACATCCATACATGCATTCTTCTTATTCTCTCATCTTCCATATTCTATTTTCTTTAGAGAGTTGAGAGTATTATTGTAAGACAAAATCATTTGGGTTGAGGGGTTAAACAGAAAATAGGCTTTGTTAGCTATTTTTCTCTTCTCTTCTCATCTCATTTGTGAGTCAAATTTAAGAGTTTACATTTGATCATATCAATTGTGTAATTGAGTACAAAGTTTGGACATAGGAAGTAAAATATACCAACTCTGATGGTATTTTCACTAACTATGGTCGGCTAAACTACTCATTCTAGGATTAGGATGGATCCTTGGTAATAATATTCTTTTCCTAATTTCTTATGAGGCTATTTTTGTCTCATTTACATAATCTTGAGTTTATATTTGATCATAATCTATTTATGCATCTTAACACTAATGTTTAATCATGTTGATTACAATAGTTTAATTTGCTATCTCAAATGAATATTAGACCTTATAGGCTAATATGATGATTATGTAATTAGACTTAAAATTATAATTATTTCAATTGAATAATTTATGCTAGAAATTAGATGAGTTATGTCTAAAAAGAATAATTCATGCTAAACCACTAGATAAATAGTTTTATTTGATAATCATAATTCATCTTTTCAATTTGTAACTTAATGCTTGTAGCTTAGGTTGCACAAGAGACAAATCAAATCCCCATTTGAACTAGCAATTCAATATTTGCATCAAATGTAAAATCCGAAATCCTAGAACATTCTCTCATCTGAATTCTCTCTACTTGACACTTTTACTCTTCTTTTTGCTTCTGTAATCATATTGATAATTACATCCTCATTCAACTTATTCTTTATAATTAGAAGAGTTGAAATTAAAAATCAATATTGTTCCTCGTGGGATCGACATCCCTATACTCGCTTGTCTACAATTAATCTTGTGCACTTGCAAAGTAAAAAGGGTTTCAAAACTAAACATAAAATCTACATCAGTAACTAATTTTCCTTTCTCTTCTAGTCTTATTAGGCATCATAGTCTTTTCTTTGAGTTTCTCTGAGATTTAGAATGGGAGTTGCACATACATTATCTTTGGAATGTTGAAAAGAAGCGAGTGTTGTACATTTGACCTTATGAATTTTAACACATATATATGAGGAAGGATTAATTATATATAGAAGAAGAAGAGAATGCAAGATAACTACTCCAAAGGTTTATTTCACTTATATTTTGATATATTGAATTTTTGCACAATAAATCAAGGACAAAAATATAATTACTCCAAAATATACCCTACAATTATTTTCTCCTTTTCCAATCTAGTCTAGGTAAACAATATAAAAAGTTGGTGGGTAGTTTAGAATTACATGATATGGCACATTTGCATGGGTGGAATTCAAATCAAACAATGGCAAATTAAAGTCAAAGCAGCACAACAGTAACGGTATTTCACTTCTTCTAAGGTTATAAAAACTATTTATTAAGCAAATGATATGGCTTTTCGATAATAAAAAATTGTAACATCTAATCAGCTAAAGTTCATGTAATTATGAAAGACCTCTAATTCAATAAGCCAACTATTGGCCCCAGACCCAGACCCACAATGCAAATGAAAACCAGGCAATGTTCCATCCAAGCACATTGCGAAAGCAAATAATCACAATGGAAGTTGAAGTGATTGGTAACAAATAAAGTGATTGGTGAAGTGCTTTCACTTATCAAGGCTTAGCTTTTGGGTTGTTAAATACTGTTTATTGCCCAGGAAAAAGCGTAAGCCTACCTCCACCCTTATTTCTTTAATCTTGTTTCTGTTATAGGAAGTTGATTTCTGCTTGTGTAAACTGGTTAAGTTCTATTTAGTTTTCTGGTTAATCTTTAATCTTGAAACAATTTTCTGTATTGGGTGTTCTATTTTGTTCTGTAATATTTATTGGTTAAGTTCTATACCTGCATGTTCTAATGATCATAGTGCATTCTGTTTTGCTTTTATTTGTTAAATGTTTGATTTAAAGGATATTCTAGGACAATGGTTATGTGTTCTCAGTTAAGATTAGTACGTCTTGACATATTTTCCGCTCGTATTGCATAAACCTAGCAATGGAATCATCTAAGTCTCAATTAAACATAATAGTTGCCCCCTGTATTTGTCTCAATTTGTGTGTGTTTTTAGATTATAAGGTTTATAGTCATATTTGTCCAAGTTGTGCTTCCTTCTCTAGTTCCTCTCTACTTTTAAGGTTCCTTATTTACCTATGTGAACATGTAATGATATGGTATGTTGTGTTTGAATCCCATATAGTACATATGTTTCTTGATGGCCTTATAATTGAATAAGCTCCCCTAAGTTTATGTAGTAAGCATGATGCTCTAGGATATTATTATTATTTTTTTTCCGTATTGGATTGGAGTTAAATTAAGTAGTTGTCAAAATTTATTTAATATTTAGGCGATTATGTTATATGAGAGCAACGATGGGTAATAGCGAAATTTGCCTCTTCTTCCCATACTAGGTGTGTTCTTGTTGGCAAATTGAATCAAATTTTGATAACATGGTACCTAAAAAGGAGTGGATGAACATTGAAGATCACTTAGGCGAAGACTATAAAAATGGAGTAGAAAGTTTCTGCGACTATGCATTTACTAGGTTGGAAACAAAGACCATTCGATGTCCACGTGTCAAATGTGTAAACATTTAGTTTGGGACGTGAGAAGAGGTTTAAGGGCACTTATTAGCTTATGAAATGGTCAAAAGGTATACATTTTGGTAATCATCATGGGGAGAGGTTTAATGAGCCTTGTGTTGAAATGGATGATTAGAATGATGTAGATGAATGTGATGAAATGCATGGAATCTTGAGGGATTTATATCATGAGTTTAATGATGTTGATTCCTTAAGCCATGACTATTAGGAAGAGGAGCCAAATGATGAGGCCAAGACATTTTATAGGTTGTTGAAAGATTCGCAAGATCCTATTTATAAGGATGTAAAACCTCAAAAATGATCGCATTGGTAAAACTTCTTCACATTAAGACTCTTGGTCGGTGGAGTAATGAGTCTTTCAATATGCTCTTACAATTCTTAAAAGATGAGTTGTTACCAAATGGATAAAATTTTCCCGACTCCTATTATGGAGCAAAAAAGATTATGAATGATCTTGGCCTTTGTTATAAGAAAATTGATCCATGTGTGAATGATTGTATGCTCTACTAGAAGGAGGATGAAGAGTTAGACAAATGTAAGATGTGTGGTGCATCTAGATGGAACATTAATAAGCATAATGGGGAGGATAAGCATAGGTGTAATGGTAAAAAGTTACCTCAAAAGATATTGCGATACTTTCCACTAAAGCCAAGATTGCAGAGGTTATACATATCCTCTAAGACGACATCTTTAATGAGATGACATCATGATGAAAGAAAGAATGACGATACAATGAGGCATCCAACTGATTCTCCTGCATAGAAATCATTTGATGAAATGCATCAACAGTTTGCTTCTGATCCACTCAATGTTAAACTTGGCCTTGCTAGTGATGGTTTTCAACCTTTTGCTAATTTAAAAACCTCAAATAGCATTTGGCCCGTCACCCTAATTTCATACAACATGCCTTCTGAATTATACATGAAACAATCTAATATGGTTCTTTCAATGCTTATACCTAGCCCTGATAGTCTTGGAGAAGCAATTGACATATATTTGTGACCTTTAATAGGAGAGATGAGGTAGTTATGGGAGATTGGTGTTGAGACATTTGATGCATCAACTCGATGGCATTTCCAACTTCATGCAACTTTACTTTGGACAATTAACAATTTTCCTACTTACGGAATGTTGTCTGCATGCAGTAATAAGGAAAAATTGGCATGTCCTTGTTGAATGAAGAAGACCTGTTCTATAAGGTTATCTAATGGTGGTAAGCAATGCTTCATGGGCCATCAACATTATCTGCCTTCAAACTATAAATTTCGAAAACAAAAAGATTTCTTTGATGGAACAATTGAATGTGGTGTACCTCCACAACCTTCTTCAATTGATGATATTCTTCAGCAAGTGCAAGACCTTGAGATTGTATGCTTAACAAAGGCTCCACATAAGAAACCTAAAATATCCCATGATAGGAGGGGGGACAATTGGAATAAGAAAAGTATCTTCTTTCAACTTCCTTACCAGAGTACCCTTTTGTTGTGCCATAATTTTGATGTTATGCACATTGAAAAAAATATATGTAATAATATTCTTGGAATAGTCATGAACGCCAAAGGTAAGACTAGGGATACTATCAAGATGCGTCTGGATTTAGAAAGGATGGGATTAAGATGTAGTTTGCATTTGCTGAGAGACGGTGATAAGTTTAAGATGCCTCCTACACCATACACTTTATCCCTTCCTAAAAAGTGCAAGTTTTACCAATTCTTGAAAGAATTCAAAATTCCAAATGGGTTTTCTTCGAATATATCTTACGGTGTGGATATGAAGGAAGCAAAAATCTCTGGTCTCAAAAGTCATGATTGTCATGTTATACTCCAACATCTCTTACCACTAGCATTGCATGACCTTCTTACTCCATTAGTAAGGGAGGCAATCATTAAGTTGTCAATGTTCTTTGATATACTGGGTACTAACGAGCTTAGGCACAAATCCCCATTACTTTATGTAAGCTAGAAAAGCAATTTCCTCCTGCTTTTTCTGATGTTATGGTGCATTTGCCTATACAGCTTGCTCGTGAAGCTAAAATTGGAAGGCCACTCCAATTTAGACATATGTATACAATCGAGCAGACCATGTATACATATAAATCCTACATTCGCAATAGGGCTCAACTAGAGGGCTCAATTGCAGAGGGCTATTTAGCTCATGAGTATATGACACTTTGTTCAAGGTATCTTCAAAACATAGAGATGAAGTTTAATCGCCTTCATCGTAACTATGAAAATCAGAATGAGCATGATGGTGGCTTATCAATCTTCAATCATCCTGGTCGGGGATTAGGAGCTCAAATAGTGTGTAGCAATATTGAGAAGCACGAGTTTAATGAAGCTCACATTTATCTTCTGAAGAATTGTGGTGAAGTCCAACCTTTTCTAGAGTAAGTCTTATCTTTATAGTATTATTCCTCCTTTCTTGAGATCTTGGTGTACCTAAATAATTTACTACTTAAGTAGCTCTTATGTTTTGTTTAGAAAATTCTCTACAAGCCAAGCATCATTGCATTCACTGTATGAGGAGAAATGGTGTAGACACTTGAGGGAATTGTTCAAGTGTGAACTAAGTACCCAACATTAACTTAGAAATTTTCTTGTATACATGTAAATTAATGTATATATGATCAATATATTACAAGTAATTTTTTTAATAGGTGGCATAATTATATGAGCATGAGAAGACCAAGAAAATAGAAAATTTGCTATCATTGGCATGTGGCCCAACACAATATGTGACATCTTATAGTGGTTATATTGTCAATGGATATAAGTTCCACGTTGAACAACAGGAAAAGAATTTAACGACCCAAATAGTGGAGTGGGAGTGATAAAAAATACTAGGCAGGGAGATGAAAATATAGACATTTATGGGGTCTTGACTGATATACTTGAGCTACAATATCTTGGCGGAAAGTGAGTGGTGTTGTTTTGTTGTAAATGGTTTGATGTATATGATAAGTTAAGAGGAATCAAAATGGATGAATATGGCTTTGTGAGTGTTAATTGCAATAGGCAATTGAAATCTAATGTGCCATTTATCCTGGCTAGCCAAGCAAGTCAGGCCTTCTATGCCATTGATCATGTAAACAAAGGTTGGCGTGTGGTCCACAAGTCCCTACCACAGTACTTTAGAGAAATGTCAGCATCAAATCATCCTAATCCGAACAGTGTTGGTTGTGAAAGTGGAACACGACAACGTAGTGAAAAAGGGTCTAGAAAGAGTAAAAAAGGAAGATGTTTCCTTTATTCTTATAGAAATTTGATGTACACTTTTTATTAATGACATTCATGATGTATAATTACGATTTTGAGGTTTAAATTTACTATTTATCAATAGTATGGACATTTATTTTTTACATAGCAAAAATGTCATGTGAAATCTGCATTTTTATTCAGGTTCTGATCATTTCCTCAACTCCTACTAACCTAGCAGGTCAGGTCAGTTTCTTCCTCTGCCCATTCTCACACTCTCAAGGCGCAACTACGTAAGAAAAGTTTCTATTTCACTTTTTGTTTCAAGCACCTAGTGATAGTAAATTTGACTGTAGTCTCCTTTTGAGTTAACTTAGTGGTGAACCTGTTTCTCTACATCATTTGTTGCTAATTTGTCGCAATCATGTTGTGATGATATTTTAGTTCTTAAATTATAAACTGTGAGTTTTTTCTAACTATTTTTTAAACTGCAAGTAAACTCGCTTTTGATGTTACAGGAAAATAATGAATTCTACGAGACCGGTTAATAAGCCAAGCATGCCAAGGTCTCATAAACCAACATTCATGCAGCTTGGTATGCTAGCTAAAGGTCGTGGCAAGAATTTAAATGAATTATGCACCTCCAAATGTAAGTTTCCAAATTCTATTTAGAGGGTTAATAATTCTAGAGGCCATTTTGGGATATCTATTGGCATAAACAAATCTGGTTATTCATTTATGCTACACTCTTCAATTGGAACTAGTTCTAGTGCTAGAGATCCCGTCAATCCACTGGTGATTGCCCATCAACTCTATGCTTATTCTAGTGCTTCTACGCATAATGATGAGGATATTAACAATGAGGATATTAATGGTGAGGATGATGTTATACCATCATTAGAGGATGAGGATGAGGATTTGCATAACCCTTGATATACTAATGTTCTTAGCCGTGAAATAGATGAACATACTGGTAAGACACATACACCTCAAATTGGGGAAGAAATGAACATCAATGCTAACGAGATAGAGACACTTCAAACAAAGAAAGAAAGGAATATCAATGGTCAGTGATGTATCCGCCGAGGCCTCTAGCTATAGCTCAAATTGAGAGTCCAAGCTTTCACACCAAGGAAGACACAATCAAGGGAAACTAAGTGAAAATGGGCACATGAAATAAAGGTTGTGAGGCATCAAGTATGTGAAGGGAGAATGGAACCTAGAATCAAGTGATTCTAAGTGAAAACCAAAGGAGGATTTGATGTACTTTGGTGTATAACACGGTGGGGGAATGAAACCAAACTAACACTTCAAGAATTTAACTCAAAAACAAGCAACTTCTTCACGAAAATGGGTGGCACGGTCGTGCCTTAGTGCACGGCCACCCCGTGCCACTTTGCTACCCACGGAAACTAGGAAATCCTAGTTTTGCACGGTTGAAGGCAATGGATGCTTGACTTTGGTTCTAGGTCTTTTGTGTAGTCTAGGTCGTGGACATGAGTGGAAATGGAGATGTTTGAAGTGGAAATATGAGGGGATATGATGGAGATGCTAAGTGATAGAAATTAACTTAAGAATTGCAAGCTAATTCCTCACTTGAAACCGTGTACATCAAGATAGGATGGATAGAACTAAACTTTAGAATTTGATACAGAAACACCACCAATCTTCAAGCTTAGGGCCCTTAACTTCGATTAAGATACTGGTAACACCACTTAATCTAGGTTAAGACTCACTTGAACACCACCTTAATTAGCCTAATTAAGGATAAGTAAGCAAGAGTTTGAAGAGAGAAAGCACTAAGCTCTCAAACTGAATTTTCTCATTCAATCAAAAGGTTATGTTTTGCCTTGGCCATGTGGTGCTTTAAATAAGCAGAAAAAACGACCAAATTGTCTAGTATGCAAGCAAGTAAACACCTCATCCTTTCCTTACTAGATAGGAAAAGGATTAGGAACTAATTACATGCTGATTTTGCTAAATTAGGATTACAAGCACACTTAGCTAATCTATTACATCAAAATATGAAATAAAACTATATCTAAACTATTAATACATCACTTAACACTTGATTATACATTAGCACAACCATAAATTAGCTAGAAACCCATGTGCACTAGCCGAAATTTGCATGCCTTACTTTACGGCTAGCCAATGAGAGCAAGGCACCCAATTCTTGTTTTGTCTTGCTTCCATTGGATGTTCTTTCAAGAGGCAGCCAATCCTAGAGCACTTTGGGGCGTGTACCAAGCTTGGAAAGTGTGCCCATCAACTTGCAAGTAGTTTTGTCCGGTTGCTTGGTGAGGAACAAAACCGGTTCAGTTGAACCAGGTTCAAGCATTTCCTGGCCGGTTTTCTAGCAAGGGTTATGCATAGAAAAAGTGATGATGATTCGATTTTCAGGCCATGGGGGGTCATTTTGGGATGTGTATAAACCACCCCCCTAACAAAGAAATCAAGGTTAGGACATGTTTAAGTAGGGTAATTAGGCTTAAACATTTTACCACGCAGATTAGGGCCTAATCTGACCAGTTTGGGAAAAACCCTTGATCTCTCATCCTCTTGTGGGTATGATTGAAAACTAATACTTGGACCTGAAAGTAGACATCATGAGGATTCCAAAAATGTATAATTACAAGACTCAAGCCATCATATAGCTTAAGTTATAAGCTAATCAAAACCGTGCTTCTTCTGGTCTTGCTGGGCAGTTTTGACACCTTGAGTTTAACTGATGATTTGAACGACCAAATGAAGTCCAAATTGGATACAACTTGATTTGTTGGAAAGCTGACATCTTGAACTTCAAATCCATGTAAAAATATCATACTTAAACCTTGAGGATGCATGTTGAATTTTGCACACAAAAGTGGGTAAGTGCTAGATTCGAACCCTTGCCTTGCAATTTTGAAGCTTAAACAAAACTTAGAGGAATTATTCATCCTTTAACCAGCATTATTAACTTAGCTAATTGATTTGATTCATTTTATAACAAAGGGGGTGGAGGGATATCCATCAGTCAGTCAATTCTTTAATAATTCTGTTTTATTTAGACTGAATAATATTATTCACTAATCAATGTTTTTTTATTGTCAAGCTTTCCATAGGAAAAGATGATTCTAAAAAGAGAAAGATAGGTGAAAAAAATAGAAAAGCATGAGGTAGAAATAAGTGCAAAGAAATTGTGAAGCTTAAACCTAAAGAGAAACTACCGGTATAATTTTACAATAATTTCGTCGTTAGAGTTAATCAAGGAGTCTTTCTTAGACACTTAGGAATTATAGTTCGCGATACAAACATGTGCCCTCTAAGAATGCACAAATGGAAGGATATTGGAGACAGAGAATTGGAACACATGTGGAGAGCTGTAATGGTACCATAGTCAATTCTTAAAGAGTTCTATATATCATCTAATACAATATTGAGTTCTAATGAGATTACTTTACATCACTTTAGGATGTTTTCTCGAACGATGACATGGAACCATACCGTGAACATGTTCTTCTGCATGTGTATGATTTGTGAACTAATTGGAGGTCCGATTTGAAGAGATATATCATCACAAAACCAAAAAGGACTTTACAGCAAGCTTTAGATATGTGCCTAGTGGACTCCAAAAGGAGGAATGGCGCTGGTTGATTGCAGAGATCTATTTAAAAGATCCACACAAGGTTTCAAAGTTATATGTTTTTTTCTCTAGTTCCTAGCGACTACTTGTTTTCTAATTGATAACTATTTTGGCTAACATCTTTCTATTACTTTGAAATTTTTAAGATTTAGAAAGCAAGTTCCCAAAATTTTGCTAATAGAGCTAACTATAAGAAAGAGAGGCTCCATAGAATAGGAAGTAAGTCGTATCGATAGGTTGCATGGGAATTGGTAATAAAACTATAAAACTTGCTTAAAATTTGCCTTGGTTTTATATGAGGGAAAATATTTTGATTACTTGCATGGAATTGCACAGGGCACAAGTAGTGGAAATGAGTCATCCTTTCTTCAAATGTTTCGTGAAACCCATAAAAAGGGCGATGATCTCGCAACTCTAGAGATTGCTCATAAATACATATGTATCATCTTGTTTTGTAACTTTTTTTTTGGCATCTGCAAAGATTAATACTGCCAGGCTATATATTTTAGGATGAAATTCGAGATACGATGGAGAAGGAGTCCTCTGTTTTGCGTATGGAGGTAGACTTAATAAGTTTACATAAATGAATCTCAATAACATACTATTTGATGTCATTATCTAACGCATGGCATTTCCCTATCGATGGGTAGGTTGCTCAAAAGTTTTCAAATTAAAATCTCGAGATTCAGTGGTTGGCTATGGAGGAGAAGTGAAGGCAAAAGACATAAGAGGACCATCACATACTAAAGTTGAGCTAGAAGTGGAACTCAATGCTACTAGGAAAAAAAATGAAGTTCTTTTTGATCAAGTAACCAAAGTCAAAACAAAAAATGAAAATCTTCAGAATCGTGTGGAGTCTGTTGAAGTCGAAATGGGAAAGTTCAAGGATTGGGTTTCCAAGCAATTAAACATTACTATTCCACCTTGTGCTAATACTGAAAATAGGAATCTAGGTTAGAAACCTAATGCAAATGAACTCAAATTCCTTGCGGGTGTCTCTTGAATTCTAGGGTTTTGATTATTTATTTGATTGCCCTATTTCTGCGACTTTCTTCTTTTTGTCTTGATTATGGGTTTTCTTTGGCATTTTGATATTTGTTGGTGGTTGTTTGGATTTCTTTCTGCTATTTTCAGTCCAGTAATTCTCTCTTTGTTCTTGAATATGATTACTTCATTTCTCACAAAAGCCAATTGACTTGATTTTTGCGTGGATAATATCTTCCATCTTTCTTGAGGATGTCACTAGAGAAATTGACATGAAATGTGGGTTTGGTTTGAATAAAAATGGATCTATTAAGTAATTTTATTAATAAATTTATTAATGAGGGGGTGCTTTGCTTTATTCCTAATGCAACAGGGATCTCCCTTATTGTCTAATAGCATCACGTGCTGGAAGTTGCCACTGACTATATTCAGCTTGGTGAATGGCACTCAAATTTGTCTATCTCTATTTTCCTTTCAATTTCACATGTGTTACTTGCGCCGATTGTTTATGCAATTAACCTGCTTGCCACTTCCTCAATCACCGAACACTTCAGCTGCAAAAAAATTTGATCCCTGGGCAACGAATCTAAAGTTAGTCGTTTGTTGTCTTTCTCACACTCAAGGTGTGCATACATCATATGCCTCTTTGTTATTCTATATGTGCTTATTAATTTTGTCATGGGCTATCTACTAGTGTTGTATTCATCTTAATCTTGTTATATTTAGCTTTGATTTGGTCTCACTAGGTTGTTGGCTTTAAATTGGCCTCACTATGTTGTTGTCTTATGTGATTATGTGTAAATAATTAGAAATAGCAATAGTAAGAGCAATTGTTGTGCGTATAATTTTATAGAATGTGAATAACAAAAAGTCTCAAATAGATAAAAAAAAATTTGTGGCTGAATTCATATGAGTATTAGATTTAGGGAAAACAAAGACATGGCAATGGGGATTGATGACAGGACAAACATATCATAACTTTGCAGGACTTTATTGATAAGAATGCTCTTTTCTTTTAGCCCCAACTCCCCACTTATTTAAACGTGTCTGGTAAAGTATTTATAGTGTCACAAATTCCTATCCCTCGTTATACAGCTTTTGAACCCCTCCCTCCAGCCCCCAAGCAAAGGGAGTAAATTCCCAAAACTGAGTCAATATTATATGTTCTGAGCTCTTGTCTGTGAGAAAGAGCATTGTAATAGTGGCGAGTTCTAGTTAAGTGACACAATTGATTGTATAATACGAGATCGATGCTCTATTGAATCTGTGCATGTTTGTTCTAGTGAATGTTGCATGTTTGTTTCTGGTAATTGCCACTTCTCCCCCTCCCTAGTAGTTAGCTTTTGAAGGGCTACTAGTTTTTGTGAATAAGATAGTATATGTCTTGTTCAATTAAAGCTGATTCTGTGTTTAGACTGCCCATTTTTCTAGTGATTTACTGCATATTTAATTTGTTGCTAATGCCCTTATGCTTAGATAAGATGGGTTGTTCTAATTATCTTGAGAGATATGTGAGAAAAATGTTGGTGATTTGGAGCTGATCATGAGGATCATTAATGGGCAAGCAAGTTTTTCTACCTCATTGTCTTTTGGGATAACTAAAAACTATTTAAGGGTATAAGTTAGGTCATTTAAAGACTTATGCAATAAGCTAATGGTCCTTCTCTTTGACTTTCAATTTGCTATTGCTATGCTGTTTGATTTACTTAGGGGAGAAGAAATTGTGTATCTAGATCATTGTCCCACTTTCCTTTGTACTCGACTACATTTGAAGATTCTCATAGTTTGGTTTGGGTTGTATTATGAATACATGACTTGATTAGCTCGAGGTGATTTGAGCACACACATTTGACTAGATTGGTTCTAGGTGGTGTGCATTTGTTATATTTGCAAGGTTAAGTTTTTACTTTGAAGGTTCATAAATAGCTACTAGCCTTCACTTGAATGCTACCCCAACTGTCATGTGTGCCTTAATTTATTGGAATTTGTTGGACCCCACTTGCTACCATGGTAGTTTAAAATGATGCACTTGTTGTAGCTGTTGTTTGATTCAATTGGCGGTGGTCTGCAACTGCCGCTAGTGCACTTGTTGTAGTATGCTATTGCTGCACTCATAATCTATTGCTACTATCATGGTCTGCGTACTAGCCCTGCAGTCTACTACTGATGTTGTGGTCATTTAGGCAATTAGTGATGCTTGTTCAGGGTCACATAAGTCGGTTTCTTTTTAGAAGCTTCTCAAAGAAGCGAGATGTATATGTACACTCAATTTTCTTTATCTCCATGATCTAAAGTTTTGACACTTGATCTCTGCTTTTGTAGATGCTTGAAGATGCAAGACGCTTGTTCAAGTTCTAACACTTCCCTAGTTCTCATTGGTAGTTGATGAAGATGTTGGATTATTAGCGGAGCATTTATTTCCTCCCTTTTTTTAACATTGTCTGTATTCAGATATCGACTATGAGAATAACTTTCGAGTGTCCATGATTGTTTTCTAAAATAGGAGTTTTATGATGCTTTTAGTATTTGGTTAGGTTTTGTAGCATAAATTCGCCGACTATTGGTATTCAATGGAATAAATATATGTATAAATTCAAGTTTGTGGTCAGTATTATTTCGTTGATTTATTTAATCAATTATCTATTATATTAATGTAAATTAAATTGTATAAATTATACTTGCGTGGTCGATAACATTATTGATGATGACAAAATATTGGTCATTAATATTTTGCTTAATTGTACTTTTCAACAATGAATATCATTGGTTGTTAAGCTTTACATGAGAAACAACAATAAACCAAATTCGTCGTTAGTGATCACGAATTTAACTTTTTATATTTATAGTTATTTAATTTACCATTATTAATTGGGTTGTTAATCATATATCGTTCATCATTATTTAGTCAACTAATAACGATAAAATCTTGTTTCTCGTTACTTTCAATAACGATGAAATTTTTAAGTCATCGTTGAAACTATTAATGACCGGACCAATAACGACGAACAACGATTGAAATTTTGTTTGTCGTTAAATATTTTAACGATGAAAAATTGTACTTTTAACAACCAATTGATTCGTCATTTGAAATCTCTTTTCAAGTAGTGGTATAGACATATCCATGTTGGAAGTGTTCAAGTGCAAATTACTCTTTTACTGTATTATAGCAAAGACATTGATCTTTAAGCTTTTCTATGTGATATTCGACATACTAAATTTAATAATAATCAATTCACCACAGGGATTAAGATCAATTTATGTAATGGATCAGCAGCATTCAATTGTCGACCTGGATATTATGTAAGCTTAAAAGATGAATTTGCCAAAACCCCTTATCCCTTAACATAAAAGCAGTTGGGATGGACTCGAAAAGAGGAGGATATCCACTAAGAATATTTTGAATAATAATATACAAATTAGATAATACTATAGATCCAAAGACTAAGGTGGCAATGATAGAGACAAAAAATTTTGAAAGTCCTAATCCAATGCGAAAAATTCAAAGGATAAAGTCCAACCCGTAGGAGATAAAAATCAATAGATCTTAGATATCTCGCTTTGGTAATCCCATAAAAATTAATAAGAAAAATATGACAAAAATTAATGAGAATGGTAAAATTGCCATTAAACCCTAATTATTAAGAAACTTGAGTGTAAGATTAGAATGGAGAGAAGGGTCTTCATCATCTAAAGAAGAGCATGAAGAAGACAATACAAGTATGACTAGTGAAATGAGTAGAACGAGTTTTGATCCCGCAAGACATAGTGTAGACCAAAGTATGAGTCTGGATAGAGAATTCATTGGATACGAAACAAGAATTGTTATTGAGCCAATATATGAAGATGAATTAGTCAAAAATATGACTAAGGAGATATGCTATGAAGCCAACAACATGAATCCCTATAGCATCTATATCCCAATAAAGGTATATTTAGAGGGATATAATAAATATGAATTGTATGCCTATACAGATAGTGGCTGTTTTGTATGCTTTGGAAAAATGCCGTTATTTCTAGAATTGAAAAAATCCAAGAATCCTTTGTAATTGAAGATAGTTGATAATAGTATTATGAGCCATAGTGAAGCCATGGAAGGGTTATGCATAGAAGTACAAGGAGTCCAATGCATGATACTAATTCTATGGGCTATTAATCAACCCTCTCATGATATGATTATCAGAAATAATTTTCAAAAGCTATATTCTCCATCCACACAAACCATAAACCAAATAATATTTACAATTAATGGTCACTCAGTTCCTATTGAAAAATTAAGTAAGACTTAAACTCATCTAAAGATTGAGTTCGCAAGTAGCGAGCGTGGTGAGAAGGTAATGCATGCACAACGTGAGATAGCACTAATAATCTCACTACTTGAGTTTATCTATTAAAGAGTATATTGCTAAACAACAAGAGCTATTATGCAATGAGCTATACTCTGATAATCCTATAAAATTTTGGGATAAAAAGAAGACATTTGCAAAGATTACTTTGTTAAATCCCATCACTATTATTAGAGCCAAACAAATGGTGTACGCACACCACGATATCCAAGAATTTGATGAACAAATCAAAGAACTTCTAGATAAAGGATTAATCAGAAATAACAAGAGTCCTCACACCAATCCCGCTTTTATGGTGAGAAATCATGCTGAAGATAGAATTTAAGAAGGCTCTTGGTTCTCAAAAATAGATTACAAAAGTGGATACTTGTAGATAAAAATGGATAAGGAAAACATTCTTTTAAAGCGTTTAGTGTCCCTCAAGGACATTATGAGTGGACAGTAATACAATTTGGTCTTAAAAATGCACATCATATATTTCAAAGAAGAATGGATAATATCTTTAAAGATCATAATCATTGTTGTCTAATTTACATCGATGATATCCATGTCTTTTCCAAGACCACAAAACAGCACAGAGATAATGTCTTAGCTATCACCTAAAGATGCATTGATCATAATATTATCCTTGGTAAGAACAAATGCGTTTATACTAAATAACAAATCGAGTTTTTAGGTCTAGAGATAAAAGTTAGACAAATCATCCTACAAAAGCATATTCTAGAAAAAATAAAAAAATTTCCCAAAAAGATTGAGGATAAGAGGCAATTTGAAAGGTTTTGTAGATGTGTTACCTATGCTTTAGACTTCATCAAAGATCTAGCAAAATTGAGGAAACCATTGCAACAAAACTCAAGAAAGAAGTAAATTTGACATGGAAGTAAATTGGACATGGACCTCTAGTGATTCAAAGATTGTTTAGAACTTTAAAAAGATGTACAAAAATCTTCATGTTCTTAATTTTTCTAATAAAGGAGATGATTTAATTCTTGAGATATGTACTAGCAATGAGCACTGGAGTGCAGTACTCAAAATCAAAAAGGAGAAAAACTCTACAAATATTGCAGTGAAAGTGTTAATAAAGCATAATACAACTATCCTATAATGGAAAAAGAAATTCTTGCAGTAACAAGCGGAATCAAAAAGTTCTTAATCATTTTAGCCCCAACACCATTTCATATTTCGAACTGATTGCAAAGGAATACTTGATTTTGTGAAAAAGAATTTATCGAATATGCATGCGCAAGGGCGACTCCTGCATTTGCAATTATGGCTTAACCGGTTTTCTCTCTATTGAACATGTACAAGGATTAAAGGACTCTCTGGCAAATAGTTTAACTCGGGAGCTTGCCATTGGTGATCACCAGAGAAAACTTCCTGCCAGAAAAGGAGGAAATCCAAAATGAAATGTCATTACTGCTAGAACGGGTTTCTCTTTCTGGTAGAATCATTATGGATATTTTTGAATTCCATACAAAAAGTAGATCAGCCTTTGGTCTGTTACCTTCTGCCTATTTGATCGCACAAAGATTCAGTCTTTTAGAATTATAAATGAATTACCTAAGGTGTATGTATGATACTCAAGAAAAAAATAAGTTCTCATGCTCAAGAAAAATGGTTCAACGAATGGTATGCAGCTGCATCGACTACTATTATAATTATTCTTATGATATTTGAGAATTATGGAGCACTACGATCTTCTTTCTTGATAAATCTGGAGTTGGTGGTGTTAGTCTCCTAGTAAATTCAATCTTTCCAGTTGACCTCGTCATGAAAGCTTAGGAGTATGGAATGGTAGTTTACTTCATGGAAATCTCATATCTGAAATTCCCATTCTTCTCAACACTAACTAAGTTCCAACAGTGCATGTATAAAATGATCCATTGAATTCTCACATCTCCTGATGGCTCAACAAAAATTCCATACATTAGAAGTCCATATATCAAAGTACATTGCATAGTAATTGAGTATGAAAATGGAAAAGCAAAACCACCCCATTTTCTTATTTAAATAATTGATTTAGATGATCCCAATGATCAACAACAAGAATGGTTCCTAGAATGACAAGAATTACTTAGTGATCCTGCTTTAGCTAGAGCCATCGATTTTTACAACACTTATCATCAAATGTGGGCATTGATTGAACAAGAAAGAATACTAATACATTGCGGAAGAACTACTTTCAACTATGATAATGAATTCAGCATATATATGAAAGTAGAAGGAGCTACTTCAGAAGAAGTCTTTATTATCTCTTTGATATTGGAGCTAGAAAATTCTTATCAGAAAAGAAAAAAGATATCTTTATGAGTTATTTAAAAGATAGGATCTAGAGCATCTTCAACTTGATGAACATTTTGATAATTATCCAGATAATGATGGACTAAAAGATATTATTCGAAATGAAGGCATACAAAATCATAATATGAATGACTAGTCTTGTCAACATTAAAGACTCTGAAAAGTTGTTGCTTCATTATTGTACTATTCTGTTAAGTGTCAAGTCAGTAAAATAAGGATGTCTACTGTAGCCATATGAGGACAGTTGTAGTCATATGAAAACATAAGTATGTATTGTAGTCATTAGGACATCCTATGTAGTTCATCTCCTCTATAATAAGGGAGGCTAAGTGCTACGAAGAAATACGGTTATTTAAGCGTACTTGAGCAAAAGAGAAGTCGGGATTCTACATTTCTCTATAAGCAAGCATCTCTCATGATCTTAGTAGTTGAAGTCCCCCTTCAATCTATGCATCGTAACATTTCCACTTTCATGCTTTCAGTAAAAGAAGTTTCCCAGTAGGAAACGTTATTCAGTTGAACCTTATATGTTAAGTATTATAATTTCTTTATTAAAGTCTCACTATCCTTTAAAACATAAAACTTGATTAGTGACTATGGTCTAAGGTAGGAAATAAAACAGATCTTTGATGAGCCTGATCTAAGGAAGGTGTGGTCAAGATCAAAAATCTCCATAAACCGGAAGCTAAAGGAACTTCGGAGTCCAGCACCGATTAAGTTCAGGTAATGGTCAAAACTCTCTAATTAAGCTTTATTATTTTGCTAAGCATGGTGAGTCTATAATCACAGAAAATATAATATTTGTGATTTAAATAGTAGATTGTGATAACTAGTACTAGCAAAATTATTATACGAGGTTAAATCATTCAAAACAAGCATCTTTCTTTAAAAAAAAAACCAAAAAATAGCAAAATCACTAAAACTACCCCATTTAGGCCAAAGTTGAAATTTTCTAAAAGTTTAGGGCCAAAGTAATAAGAAAAAGGACCTAAGAGTTTGTTATTCAAAAACATAAGGTACCGCAGTGTTATTTTTAAGAAGTCAGGGATCAAAAAGTTATTGTCCTAAAATTCAGGGTACCTGACAGTCATTTTTTGTATCCACACACACACATATATACACATATGTATGTATGTATGTATGTATGTGTGTATGTATGTCTGTATCTATGTATGTATGTATTTATGTATGTGCACCCCTTTCCCGCCTACACACACATAAAAATAACCACATTCCCTTAGATAAGCACCAATTAGAGGAAGGCACCACGAATCCTAGCCTTTAAATCTTGATCTAATAGCTCAAAATAAAAGTCACTTTTTAAGCAATTAAAATAAAGGGAAAATAAAATATCAACCAGGGGAGAGAGTCGATGAAACATCGGCATTCAGATATAAAATCTCTCTCTCTCTCTCTCTCGGTAGTTATTTTTATGTGTGTGTAGGCGGGAAAGGGGTGCACATACATAAATACATACATACATAGATACAGACATACATACACACA
>JACYFF010031957.1:75910876-75921193 GCA_017589665.1 Selenicereus undatus | reverse complement strand
ACACACACACACACACACACACACACACACACACACACACATGCATACGTATGTTATTCACATGGAAAAAATGCACGAAGGTATCTTAAGTTTTCTATAAACAACTTTAAAGATCCTCGGTTTTTTAAAGAGAATTGTAAGGTACCTTGACTTATGAGGTAACTAACAGAAATGACCAAAATCTGCTAACTAACAAAAAGGACCAAAATATGCTATCCTAATTTTTTCTGTAATACCCTTAACTTTTCATATTTGCATGCTTAACCACAATCCTTAAAAACTTACTTTTGAAAAATTTTATTTAGTCCATGTGTAATTTCTCTTGCTAGTACTACTTGAAGCCTTGTTTAATCTAGTATCAGAGCCACGTGACCAAAAAATAATTAAGCTAATTAAGCTAATTAATAATTAATTAAGCTAATTAACTATGTTTAGTGCTTGAATCATCACCTACTTGCCTTGCTTCTAATTATTCACATATTATTCACTCACCAGAAGGAACCACTTCAGTAGTACCTTAATTAAACTATATCACTTATGCTGTTTTAGAATTAAAAGGTAAATTAGCAAAAATTAAGGCTAAAGTTAAGGAGATTAAAAAGCAATTGTCTGTAATCCATCTTTCTTTAGGTAGCAAAATTAAACATAGTGGAAAATCTACTTTAGGTATTAGTACTCTGTTTCTGCATAAACATCCGTTCCAGAACCTAAAAAATAAAAATCCATTTCTTTTGCATGATATAAAAATCAAAAAAGAAGTAAGAGAAAAATCAACTGAAAACTGAGAGTCATCTGAAAAGGAAAAGATTGGCCTTACCCCAATTAGCCAAACATGATACATCTTTAACATCAATAGAGCCCGTAATAGAGAAGAAATATTTGAGCATTGGAAAAGAAGAATAAATAGTGTCGCAAATTTAAATACCACATGGACAGCAGAAAATTTCTCAAATTATATCGAGTATAGTTTTTTTGGCAGTGTAGCCAACTGGTATGATTCATTAAAGGAGGACGGTAAAAACACATTAAGAATGATGGAAACACTAGCTACAATGTTTAAAAATTTATGTAAGGAAAACAAAACTAAATTTATTGGGGCTAAACTTGATTCTAAGGACAAAGCTAGAGAATGGAAAAGAAAGATTAATAGCATAGAGTTGTGGGATATGAGATATCTTGAAAAGTATATTGTTGAATTTAGCCAACATTATTACAAAATTGAGCATAATGAAACCAATCTTGGTATGTTGTATAACAAATTGCCATATCTGATAAATTTCATAATTAATGAAAAGTACATTGCATGGCTTAAAAAAGCAGATTTCATTGATGCTATTGGTTCAAGAATCTTTTATATTTAAGAAAATGGGTCACTGATTAATGCCTTGATCTCTAAAAGCAAAAGAAAATGAAGAAACAATTTTTAGCCTGTTGGGATTCTCCTCACCAATAGGGAACGGAACCCGAAAGGAGAAGAGGAAGAAAATTTTATAATGAAAAGAGTTTTAACAAGCCAAGGGGAGAGAAATATAAAAGAAAATATTATAAAAAACCAAACCATAAAAAGCGAAGATTTGTTAGAAAAACTACTTATTGTCCTATCGGGACAAACGACTGCAAGTGTTGGGCATGCGGAAAAGTAGGTCATTATGCAAACGAATGCAAAAATAGGAAACATAACAAGCTTATTGAAACTTTGGGTAGTCTAGATTACTTTTAGCTTAGCAAAGATGAAGGACTAGATCTAACCCTGAAAAACAATAAGAGAATTGTTGAAATTGCACTAGAAGATGAATATGAAGAAAGTGATTAAATATGAAGAAAGTGATTACTTAGAAACTAGTCATATGATAAATAGTAGTTCAATTAGTCTTGGTGACCTTCGAGGAGAAGAATTTATTGTGGATTATGAGAACTAAGAAGTCAAAGGAGATTGGCTCCTTCCCATAATCGAGGAAGACATGATCTATAAAAAATTCATCTTTCAATTAAAGAGTAAGTATGTGTGTGAAATGATGGAAGGAGATTTAGAAATAAAAGACTGTGAGTATGATGTGGGAGAAATTAGCCTCATTAATTGGGAAAATATCCTTAAGCAAAACTAAGTTAGAATGTATGGATAGATCCATGTTGGAAGTGTCCAACTGCAAATTACTACTTTACATTATTATAGCAAAGATATTGATCTTTATGCTTTGCTCTGTGATATCCGACATACCAAATTTAATAATCAAATCACCATAGGGATTAAGACCAATTTATATAATGGATCAGTAGGATTCAATTACCGACCTGAATATTATGTAAGCTAAAAAGATGAATTTACCAAAAACTTTCTATCCCTTAAGATAAAAATAGTTGGGATGGACATGAAAAGGGGAGGATACCTACTAAGTATATTTTGGAAAATAATCTTCAAATTAGATAATACTATAGATCCAAATATTAAGGTAATAATGATAGAGGCAGAAAATTTTCAAAGTTCTACTCCAATGTAAAAAATTCAAAGTATTAAGTTCAATCTGTAGGAGATAAAAATCAATAAATCTTGAATATCTAGCTTGCTAATCGCACAAAAATCAATAAGAAAAATGTAATAAAAATTGATGAGAATGGTAAACTTACCATTCAACCCTAATTATTAAGAAGCATGAGTTTAAAATCAAAATGGGGAGAAGGGTCTTCATCAACTGAAGAAAAGCATGAAGAAAATGATGCAATTAGTATGACTAATGAAATGAGTAGAATGAGGTTTAAACTAGTGAGACACAGTGTAGACCGAAGTATGAGTTTGGATAGAAAATTCATTGGATACAAAACAAGAACCGTTAGTGAGCCAATCCATGAAGATAAATTGGTCAAAAATATGACTACGGAGATATGCTATGAAGTCACCAATACGAATCCTAATAACATCTATATTCCAATAAATGTATATTTAGTAGGATATAATGAATGTATATTTAGAGCAATATAATAAATATGAATTGTGTGCCTATATAGATAATGGTTGTTCCATATGTTTTGGAAAAATATCGTCATTTCTAGAATTTATGTGGAAAAAAATCCAAGAATCATTTACAATTAAGGATGGCTGATAATAGCATTTTGAGCCACAATGAAGCAACAGAAGGGTTATCCATAGAAGTAGGAGGAGACCAATGCATTATATTAGTTCTATGGATTATTAATCAACCCTCTCATGATATGATTATCAGGGATCATTTTTAAAGGCTATATTATCCATGTATACAAGCCAAATAATATTTACAATTAATGTCACTCAGTTCCTATTGAAAAATTAAGTAAGACTTAAACTCATCAAAAGATAGAGTTCAGATGCAACCAGCGTAGCGAGAAGGTAATGCATGCACAACTTGAGATAGCAGTAACAATCTCACTACATGCGTTATCTATTAAAGAGCACATTGCTGAACAACAAGAGCTATTATGCAAAGAACCATACTCTAATGATCCTCTAAAATTTTGGGATAAAGATAAGACATTTTCAAAGATTACTTTGTTAAATCCCATCACTATTATTAGCGCTAAAAAAATGGTATACACACACTAGGATATCCCAGAATTTGATAAACAAATCAAAGAATTTTTGGATAAATGATTAATCGGACATAGCAAGAGTCCTCACACAAATCTCGTTTTTATAGTAAGAAATCACACTGAAGAGATACTCAATTACAAAGAGTTTAATTATAATATCGTCTTTGATGGTTATTATATTCCTAACAAAATAGTCATTTTTAATAGAATTCAAGGAAGCTCTTGGTTCTCGAAAATGGATTGCAAAAGTGGATATTGGCATATGAAAATGGATGAGGAAAGCATCCCTTTAATTGCATTTAGTGCCTCTCAAGGACATTATAAGTGAATAGTAATGTCATTTGGTCTTAAAAATGCACATCACATATTTCAAAAAGAATGGATAACATTTTTGAAGATCTTAATCATTGTTGTCTAGTTTACACCGGTGACACCCTTGTCTTTTCCAAGATCACAGAAGAGCACAGAGATGATGTATTAGCTGTTACTCAAAGATGCATTGATCATAGTATTATCCTTGGTAAGAATAAATGCATGTATGCTGGATAAGAAATTGAGTTTTTAGGTTTCGAGATAAAAGTTAGACAAATCATCCTACAAAAGTATATTCTAGAAGAAATGGAAAATTTCCTTGAAAAGATTGAAGATAGGAAGCAATTGGAAATGTTTCGTGGATGTCTTAGCTATGCTTCAGACTTCATCAAAGATCTAGCAAAATTGAGGAAACCATTGCGACAAAAACTCAAGAAAGAAGTAAATTGAACATGGACCCCTAGTTATTCAAAGATTGTTTAGAACTTCAAAAATAAGTATAAAAAACTTCATGTACTTAATTTGCCTAATGAAGGAGATGATTTAATTCTTGAGAGAGATACCAGTAATGAGCACTGGCGTACAGTACTCAAAATCAAAGGACAAAAACTCTACAAATATTACAGTGAAGGTTTTAATAAAGCAGAATACAATTATCTCACGATGGAAAAGAAAGTCTGGTAGTCATAAGGGGAATAAAAAAGTCCTTAATCTTTTTAGCCCCACAACTTTTTCTTATTTGAACTGATTGCAAGGGAATACTTGATTTTGTGAAAGAATTTATCAAATATGCAAGCGCAAGGGCAACTCCTGCATTGGTAATTATGGGTTAACCAGTTGCTTTCTCTATTGAACATATACATGGATCAAAAAACTCTCTGCAAATAGTTTAACTCGAAAACTCGCTAATCGTGATTATCAGAGCAAAACTCCTGCCGAAAAAGGAGGAAATCCAAAATGAAATGCCATTACTGCTAGAACGGGCTTCTCCTTCTAGTAGAATCTTTATGGATATTTTTGAATTCCATACAAAAAATAGATCACACTTTGGTCTGTAACCTTCTGCCTATTCGATAGCACAAAGATTCAGTCTTTTAGAATTACAAATGAATTAGCTAAGGTGTCTGTATGATATTCAAGAAAAAATAAGTTCCCATGTTCAAGAAAAATAGTTCAATGAATGGTACGTAGTCTGCATCTACTACCATCATAATTGTTCTTATGATATTTATGAATCATAGAGCACTACAATCTTCTTTCTTAATAAATCTTGAGTTGTGGTGTTAGTCTCCTAGCAAATCTAATATCTCCAGATGACCTCATCATGAAAGCTTGGGAATATGAAATAGTAGTGTACCTCATGGAAATCTCTTATTCGAAATTCCTATTTTTCTCAAGACTAACTAAGTTTCAACAGAACCTATTTAAAATGATCAATTGGATTCTCACATCCCTTGATGACCCAACAAAAATTTCATACATTAGAAGTCTGTATATCGAAGTACATTGCGCAATAATTGAGTATGAAAATGGAAAAGTCAAACCACTCCATTATCTTATTTAAACAGTTGGTTTAGACAATCCTAATGACCAACAACAAGAATGGTTCTCAAAACTATAAGAATTAGTTAGTGATCCTATTTTAGCTAGAGCCATCGATTTTACAACATTTATCATTAAATGTTGGCATTGATTGAACATGAAAGAACACTAATGCCTTACAGGAACACTACTTTCAACTATCATAATGAATTCAGCAAATATATGAAAGTGGAAAGAGCTACTTTAGAAGATGTCTTTTATCATCTCTTTGATATTGGAGCTCGAAAATTCTTATCAGAAAAAGAAAAAAGATATCTTCATGATTATTTGAAAGATGGGATCCAGAACATCTTCAACTTGATGAAAATTTTGATGATTATCCAAATAATGATGAACTGGAAGTTATTATTGGAAATGAAGGCATACAGAATCATAATATGGATGACTAGTCTTGTCAGCATTAAAGACTTTGAGAAGTTGTTGCTCCATTATTGTACTATTCTGTCAAGTGTCAAGTCAGCAAAATAATGATGTCTACTGTAGCCATGTGAGGACAGTTATAGTCATGTGAAAACATTAGTATGTACTGTAGTCATTAGGACATCCTATGTAGTCCATTTCCTCTATAAAAAGAGAGGTTAAGTGCTAAGAAGGAATACGATTATTTGAGCATACTTGAGCAAAACAGAAGTCGGTATTCTCCATTTCTCTATGAGCAAGCATCTTTGATTATCTTAGTACCTTAAGTCCCTCTTCAATCTATCCATCATAATATTTTCAATTTTAAGCTTTTAATAAAAGAAGTTTTTCAGTGGGAAACGTTATTCAATTGAACCTTATGTCTTAAATATTATAATTTCTTTATTAAAGTCTCATTATCCTTTAAAATATAAACTTGATTAGTGACTATGGTCTGAGGTAGGAAATGGAACAGATCTGTGTTGTGCCTAATCTAAGGAATGTGTGGTTGAGATTAGAAATCTCTGTAAACTGGAAGTTAGAAGAACATGAGAGTCCATCGCTGACTAAGTTCAGGTAATGTTCAAAACTCTCTAATTAAACTTTATTATTTTGCGAAGCATGGTGAGTCTATAATCACAGAAAATATAATATTTATGATATCAGTAGTAGATTGTGATAACTAGTACTAGTAAAGTCAATATAAGATGTTAAATCATTCAAAACAAGCATCTTTCTTAAACAAATCAAAAAATAGCAAAATTACTAAAGGTACCCCATTTAGGCCAAAGTTGAAAATTTCTAAAAGTTTAGAACCAAAGTAATAAGAAAAAGAACCTAAGAGTTTGTTATTCGAAAACACGAGGTACCCTAGTGTTATTTTCAAAAAGTCAGGGATCAAAAATTTGTTCTCCTAAAACTCAGGGTACTTGAGAGTCATTTTTTGTATCCACACACACACACACACACACACATATGTATATATGAATATATGTATGTATATCTGTACGTATCTATGTATGTACGTATGTACACCCCCCCCCCACACACACAAAAATAACCACATTCACTTAGATAGGCACCAATTAATAGGTAAGCACCACAATTGTAGCCTTTAAATCTTGATCTAATAGCTCGAAATAAAAGTCACTTTTTAAGAAATTAAAATAAAGGGAAAATAAAATATCAGCCAGAGGAGGGAGTTGATGAAACATCGGCATTCAAATCTAAAATCTCTCTCTCTCTCTCTCTCTCTACACGACCTCCAGCCCTAATGACAACAGCCTCTTGGGTATCAGGCACTTAAGGGTCGAGGCTTATCTCCCCCTCTTTGGCAAATAACTGGCTTCTGATCCCTCGCTCATTCCTTTTCCAAGCTTGACTGGGCATGGTTGAACTATTGCTCAATCTGTCATGCCCTCCCTGCCCAACCTCTACAAAACCATTTTGCGCCAGATGAGGCTTGCTTTCTTAGTTCTTTTGTCCCACCTCCATTCATTACTGGATTTTTTTGGGTCAGTTTCTTTATTAAATTTTCAAAATTGGGTTTTTGTCTGAAAATGTTTCTAGGCAAGTGTTAACTCTGTATTGGGTTGTCGTCAAATTTTTTTTTATGATTGTAGGTTGAATGTTCTGGGATTTTCCTAATGATATTGCTTGCTAATGTAGCTCAACGGTTGTGAATTTGTCCCTTTGTTTGCGTTTCGAAATTGTATTTGGACACTAATTATGAGAAATTCAAATTTTGAAATTCAAACTATGAAATTCAACACTTTTGTAGAGCCTTGCTTCTACTATGTATAACATGTGACTTATTGTAAAAAAGGACATTGAGCATGAGGGATGCTTCTTAAAAATGAAGGTGGTCATATTGGATGCTAAGCATTTGGACAATTAAGATGAACAAGGTTGCTCTGTGCTTGGGAAGTCAAGCAGAACCACTAGGAAAGCTTTAGTTTGGCTTATGCAAACGAAGATCATTAATTGTTGGGTAGTTGATTGCAACTTAGCTATTGCAATATAGCATACTTGTGCCATGGATTTGAGATCATGGATCACTTGGAATTTGAGCAATCGTGATAACTACGGGTTTGGATTTGATAAATTTCTAGGATTTATATTACTGTTGTTATCTATCATTGATGCGTCTGAAATTGGCCTAGATCGATTCTGTGTTGGTGGCCAGAATGAATTTGGCAAATTGTATTAGGTTGAAATGTCTTCCTTCGTGCAGATAAATAGCCCCTCTATTTATTGAATTGGAGCTATGCATTTGTTATAACGGATGCAGAAAGATATGAACAAACTGACAATTACACACATATTTAACGTGGTTTACTAACAATGTGTTAGCTACGTCCACAGGCAGAAGAGAGGAATAATTTTATTGATGATGAAGGAATACAGAGAATACGCATTACATATATAGGGTTTAGGTTTTAGGGTTAACCTTAGCCCATACATCACGTACGCCGTCAGTACCACCGTGTTGGGTCTGCAAAGGGGGCTACAGAAAACATATTCAAGGCATTCTAACAGCATTGTTTGTCGTTGTGGATGTCAATTGGGGATTGAATGTGAAATTACTATGTTCATTGTTGCGGATGAGCTATTCAGATTATATTATTGTCTTGCATTTGAACTAGCTTATGAAGATAGACAAACAAGTCTATCAGCTCAATGCTTGGATTAAGCTTGTTTTTATTAAGCCTATTCCCTTAAAGGTAGAGTAATGAGTAAGAGTGCATTGTGGTGTGGGTTCAAATCCCGCATGGGCTATTTAGTTCTTGGAGCAACAATCCATTTGAATGCTTTGGTATCACTCAATACAAAAGAAAACCAAAATATGCTCAACCACTCCAAAAGCCAATGTAATGACATAGCTAGTTGTTAGTACCTAAGAATGGGTTTGTTTTGAAAATCTCTAGATTGTCAAGCTATTATATTTTATGGGTACTTGTCTCTTTGACATGTATTATGGGTACTTGTCTCTTTGACATGTATTTGAGTTTCAAAGCTTGTATAAGATTTTCAAAGCTGTTCTAGTATAATCTTCAAAAATGTTAAAGCTAACACTTTAGAGAAATCAAAGTTTATCATTTCAAATACTACAAGGCATTCATTATCTAATATTGATGCTTATTCGAGGAACCTAATGCTCATTATCAATTTGCCTCTATTGCGATAAAGTAAAGAGCAAGAATAAACTTTGCACTTAGGCCTACAGATAGCAAAAGATGATATTTTATAAATAGTCTATGTGGAATTCGAACCCACATCACCACGTACTATCACGATAGCTCTACGATTGAGCTAATAGACTAATAACAATAGGAATCAATATAAGCCAATGATTTCTTAATCGTTTGGGTATTGGTCCCATCAATTCAAATTTCACTTATAGCATAACTCAAAATAGCACTTTTTTCCACAAAATCACGTCTTAGAATTGATAGAGTCAAAACTGAGGGTTGGAGCACTAGGTTTTAATTCAATTATTCATCTGCAAGTTCCAACTGATAGAATTATACAAATTTCAGCTCTATTAGGTAACTAATATAGTCCTCCAAAAATCCTGTTGGATTATCTAATTTAACTTTTGACATCAAAATCTAATAACCAAGTCAAACAACAAGACTCACACCAAAGCAAAGATCAGAAGTTCATGTTCTTTAAAGGAGCAATTTCATCACATCCGACTAGCTTAAAATACACCCTTGACATATAAGCGCCCAAACGGCCAATCAAACTCGGCCTACTTCAGGACAAGAAACATTGAAAAAACCAGGAACAAGCATATTTAACATCTCAATGTAGTACATAAAGACGCATTGTTTTGGGTGCTTAAAGAAAATGTTGAAGTCCATATTTGCATTCTCGATGGTGGAGTTTCCGGCAATAGTCATGGTAAAATACGACCGGTGCAATGAGAGATAGTTGAACAGAAGGAGACAATGAGGTATACATATGCAAATTGTGCGAACAAGACGATTTTCTTGAAACCTTAATTTTCCCGATCAATTTTCAAAGTATTGTAAAGATTATGTGAATTGACACAGAGTTGGACAAATAGTCATCAGTCTTTGCTTGTTTTTAATGGTGTGGCCACTCCGGTGAGTAGAGAGGGAAGGGGAGGAGAGAAGAGATGAGTAAGAACTATAGTTGTGATTTAGGAAGAGAGAGAGAGGTGTGGAATGGGGGGTTGGGAACTGATGTTGAGCATTCGACACCCCGTACAAGAAAATCAAATTGATTTTTCTTTTTTTAGCTTAAGAAGCACCTTTTTATACAAGCTATTAGATCAACATCTGATAGCTAACATGTAAGGCATTACCTAAAGAAAAATACTTGAACCCTCATCACAACAAACACACACACACACACACACACACACATTTAAATATATACATACATACATATACATATATATATATATATATATAT
>JACYFF010031957.1:75777811-75910476 GCA_017589665.1 Selenicereus undatus | reverse complement strand
GTGTGTGTGTGTGTGTGTGTGTGTGTGTGTGTGTGTGTGTGTTTAAGGTGAGGATTTTATGGTTTTACATGTAACCGGTACACTTTTACTTGTGATGTTGAGGTGATGTTTGTATAGACTTAATGAAGGTATGTTCCTTTGTCAGTTAATTATGAATTTATTTTTTATCATATGGATGATTAGTCACTTAGTATCTATTTGTTCATTTTTTTTTATGCATATGTTGTTTGGGCTAAGCTACGCAGCATTGATTTGCAAGGGAAGACAATGCACAATTATGACAAAATTGAAGTGCAACTAGAGAAGGAACCCAAATACATATAAAAGGAGAGGGAGGCTTATTAGGATTACCCATCTTGTGTTTCACGATTAAAGCATATTGGAGAACACGAATAACTCTGCCAATCTTGGATATAATGTACAAGACTTATTCACCGAATGAAGCAATTTTAAATATGAATCGTCATCTAAAAGGAAGAAAGGTGAACAAAAATTATCCAAAAATGATGATGTTATCGGATGAAAGACGAGTTAAAGCAATGATGTTGATGGTGTTAATAAAGTATGTGCACTTCATTGATTGAATATTTAATTGGATCAAAAGCCAATATCAAAACTAGGATTTAATAATTAACTGGGTGAATGGATACCAAAGTGGAGCTATTAGTTTAACTTTTTTTTTAAAAAAATAAAGGATAAATTCATTGATTGAAATCAATTCAACACTTACAAAAGATAATAAATTGCAAATGAGTAGATATTTAAAACAACAGAATAAATTTCTGGCTCAAGAAAACTAATTGGTAATGCACTAATCTCTCGTCTTCCACTCACTCATCTCTTAATGCAACCTTTTGGAAGGAGATCGATAGATTTAATATGGCTTTCTTGTGAACAATATTTAGCCATAATCATAGAGCGTATTCAAAGAGGCAACATCTATTGAGAGGCCATAGTGTAATTAATCAATGATTTGATCTCAAATCCAATGAATATGAAACTGGATATATTGAAGCTCTCCAAAGGAGGGGGAGACAGTAAAAGAGGGGAGAAACTAACTCCTACAAAATGGAGGGATAAAATTTAATTTAAGAAAAACAGTACAAAGAACATGGTGATAAAAAGATTAGGACTTACCATGGGCAAATTGCTAATGATTGCCCTTTTTGATCACAATAGAATAAGGTTTTTTTTTTAATTTATATTTTTTTTAAGAGAAGGGTGGGAGAGTGAGGAGACTCAAGTTCAACATATCTTTCCCTACTGAAAAATTTTGATATGCTAAAGACTTTACTAGGGTGCTTAATTGAGAGTTGCAAATGTCTCTTAAATCAAATGTTGCCACATCTTTTCGGTCCAAGTCATTAGTTTTAAGTATTTTTTTTAATTCATAATTGTCTACAATAATTTAGATTTTATATGTGCTCATTTCTATGAGCATATATTTGTACATTGATATCTTTATTGTCTAATTGGTTATTTTACTATTTTATTTTTTTGTGTTTATATTATTCTATTTTTATATTATTTTACTTTGACTAACGTCTTCTAAGTATAAAATTAAATTATAAAATAAAAAAGATCATTATGTCTTTGGTGAAAGATTGTCAGGAAGAATGAGCTTCCTTTTATCCATTCTAACTCGTGTTTTTTTAACATTTTGATTGTAAAAGAAAGAAGTAATAGTAACAACAATAACAATAGCAACAATAATAACAACTACTACACCAACAACAATGCAGTTACCTTCCTTTCTCTTCTCCATATTCTTCCCTCCGCTATATATTCCAAAAATGACAATTGGCCTCCCTTTCCTTCCACTTGAAATCCAAACAAGGTGAATGTATATTCTCTCCTCTCCCCTTCCCTTCCTTCCCCTCCCTTCTCTTTCCTCCCTCTTGCCCTCTTATATTTAAATAGTGCATAAGTGAGAATATGCCATGGTTAGATACCATCCTTACGATTTCAAAAATTGAAGAATTTTCCAATTATCATGTATGATTGTTTTTTTTTTTTTGAGAAATAACCCAAAGGCTCCTAAAAAGAAAGTTCATCTTGGCATCTAAATATTTGGAAGGATTCTCGAAAATTAAAAAAGAAAAGAAAAAGGAAATGCATAAACACCAAACCAACGCCTAATGTTATTGAAGGAAAGAATTCACCCAAGGTGTTAGTATGAGAGAGTATTGGCAATAAAAATCCTGCAACTCAATCAATGAACTTCACATGCATTAGAGTGATGTTGTGCAATTGAAGATCAATACCATAATCACCTCACTCCAATTTTGAATCTCCGACGTTTCTTCATCACCAGTCTATACAGAGAAATTTAACTCTCAAGGAAAATAAAATGACAAAACTCTTGTATAATGTGGAGCATAATACAAGATAGAGAAATAAGTAGGAAGCCTACCTAAATCGAGGATTACATTTATCTGAAAGTCTGTTAATTAAACTTGTAAAATACACTGCCCTAAATATGGCTTCTTGAGCATTAAGACACATGCTCTCTTATAATTGTAAATACTTGTCCGTTGAGAATGTCTATATCTAACAACAAGTTATGTAACATGTGAATGATGCGGTTATATCTCTCTTATTTAAAGAGAAGCAGTAAATCAAAACTAGGCTTTGAACAATTTGCATTGACATATCCAAGCCTTTTTTTTGGGCAATTGAAAACTATTCACATGATCATTTTCAAGACATATAATTATTTCCACTAATCAACCATGTAAGTAGCTCGTAATTAGGGTGATCTAAATAATCCATGTACAATTCATGAATACTAACGTGAATACATTTTAGTAAGTCAATCATCCTAATTAGAGAAAAAGAAAAATAATCAAGAATAAGATCAAAAGGCCAAAAAAAATAAATAAAAGAAGAACACAACAAAAGAATTCCACTGGCAAGATAAGGAAAGAAAGGATTTTAAGAAGCAATATATGAAGATTGATTTACTTTCAGGAATCAACTAGAGAAAATGAGTTAACGAAAAAGTAAAAGAAGCGAAATGAGGCAAGAATTAACTAGAGCAAAATTGAAACCTAAGAGAATAAGAATTCAATCTTAGAAAAGAAATCTTACAATTTGAAGCAAACAAAGACTTATAAGCAAAATAACAAGCATTGGAAGCATTAAAACTTAGCTGGATTTGACTTCCTCTTGGTACAAACTATAGCGCAGTGTTATCTTTGGAGAAGTTTTAACATAAGCACATATTATAGAAAAGAAAGATTCAATAAAAATGGAGAAAACTTGGGGAATGCACTTATTGAGAGGATGATCCAATAAATATACAAGAACAGTTTTTTTTTTCTAAATATACATAGATATTACTGGAGAAATTAATTATAAAATAGCTACCTTGAGCTCCAATAGCATTATTGATATTTATGAATTGATGCTAATTGAATCAAGAAATAAAAAAAGTAACAAAAACTTTAATGACATTACATTGAAAGATAATTCATATGCAACATGAAGCTCAAATGAGTATAAAATATAATAGTACTCTTTGAATTTGATTAATTTAATCAAAGTCGAGACAAAGTAGAGTTCGGAAGTGAGTCGAGTTAACCCATAACCCTCCAAAAAGACCCAATTGAAACCATGGACTTGGACCGCATAACTCAACCCATGCCTTCATTGAATTGATGGTTCGATGTGGATTTCAATGATTGTGGTTCCATAGGATGAACTAAACTATAACCATGAACTGGTCCAAGCTCAACGTGGAACCAATCTGCCTTGAACTGTAAGAAAATTGGTCCAACTCGTACATTTTGGAAAAATTAATTTTTTACATATATTTTTAAAACTATTTTTAAGACTGAATTGTAACTATTTTTTATAAAAAGGTTAGGTGGTGAACCCTAACTAGCCCATGCTTCAATCTACCATTGGCTCGCCCCCATCCGTTCCATTAATGGTGGAGTGCGGTTCACATTTTTTGTACAATTAAACTTGTGGTTTAAAGAATTTAGATTTTTTTTTGCACTTGATAAATTTCACACATTCAATTTAATATGAAATAAGACTGGGGATAGACATGTGGTGGGTACGGGGCAGATAGAGTTATATGCGCACACATACCCATTTTCAAAAGTCATCCCATACGCACACCCATATTCATCGGGTTTTCAAAATCTATCCACATATCCATACCCATCAAGTATTTTGGATATTAAAGGTTTTATTCATGTTTATATAGATATTAAAATATACTACCCATCGGGTATGATGATTTATTTTATCTAAAAAAAATCGTAAAACTAAATCCCACTAGGTAAAATGTTCTAAAGAAACACAATAGCAATTGGGTTAAGTACAAGAGCTCATGCTTAGATCATGAATAAAAGCTGCATTCTGGAAATGACTGAAATGATGGGTGAGGGACACATCACATGCACTAAGATTTCAGGTTTGTGAGTTGTGAGTCACCAGACTTCATTTATTGGCATAGTAAGTAAGCAACACAAATGGATGGATTGCATGGTTGAGGTATTGGACATTCTTTTAACGAATTATCAATGTTCAAAGCTCGAATCTCAACTCAACAATTTATTTTACTCTCCAAAAAAATTTGAGTACGGGGCGGATATGGGTATGGGGCTGGTGATGCCTATACCCGAACCCGTACCCATAACTATACTTGTTTTCTGCGTACCCGACCTGTACTCATTTTTTTCTCAATTTTTCATACCTATTGCCACTATAAAAGGGAGGGGAGGTTCGGGGCAAGTCTTTTGCATTTGGGTACAACTTTCATCCTTCAACAAGACCTTTGCCTTAAATCCAGCCCATTATGGTCCACAATCCTGGGGCATGCAGACAGATTTTGTAACGGATAAATTACATTACTCACCAGGAAAGGACGGCCCTGATTCCTGTACTAGTTCTACACTCCTACAAGACTTTAACTTTGCAGAGGTGGGCACGGAGAACTCTAAAAGGTACTATAAATAGTCAGCTACGGGATTGGCATAGAATGGCGGCCATAGTTGGGCATCTGGCCTCATCGCTTACCTTCTCATCTTATTCTTGTATAATTATCTCCAAGTTGCGACCTATCCCTGTACTTGGACTCTCTATTAGATCATCCTCACCCTTTGACGTTTCCAGAAGGAAGCTCATGGCTCGCTCACTCACTCGAGCCACTCTTGGACTCACTCAACCTGCTAACGTCGAACCCATTAAGGTTTCTTTCTCAATCTCAATTATGTATCTCTCATTCTACAGATTCATTCTTGTTTGATTGACTCGCTTTTACTGCTGGCTTAGATTCTCGTTTCTCTGCGATTTGCAGTCTTTGTTTTCTTGTTTCTCTTTTGTGCATGTGGGTTGGGGTTTTGGGGCTTTCAGTTTGGATCTATTTGCTTTGTTGAATTGTTGATTGACGAAAAAATTCTTCTTCTAGAGTTTTGAGGATCTCATGCTTTCTTTTTTTTTTTAGATCTATCTGTTCTGCGATTCTTTTGGGTATGATTTTCTATTGTATCTAGTAAAGATTAGGAGTAAATAGAACAGAATCTTACTTCTAAGTTTGCAATCTAAATCAATCAGTCTTTGTGTTTCACATCGAACTCGTCATTTGTCTTTATTGTCTAGTCTTTGTTGAGATAGATTATGCTATTGTGGAGACAATTATTTTTTGTTATTTGTGGGTCAACTAAGAAGTTCGAATCTTGTATCTCATTTATTATTATCTCGATATACCTGGTGGGGCTTCTTTTATTTTATGGGTGGCCAATCCTCTGAGGGGTTTTTTGTTGGGGGGGGGGGGTGTGGAGGGGGTGAGGGAGCTCACCACTGAACTCCCTTCTGGATTCCTTGTAAAGGTCTTGCCAAGGAATCCCATTTCCAAAAAGTTCCGACTTTTCTGTTGATCTTTGCAGCTTGTTGTGCAACTATACTGGTGCACTAAGCAAGTAGTTTTGTAAAATGGCTCAGGATTTTGCCACATATGTATTCTTTTGCACCCTTTCTGTCTTGGAGGTTCTAGGCTTTCTGTGTTGGCAATTCCCCTCCTCTCCTGGAATGAGTAATATGTTGACAAAAATTTCGTGTGAAGGTTTCCTTTGCCGTGAAAGATGTAGATGTAGTGGAGTGGAAAGGAGACCTGCTTGCAGTGGGTGTTACAGAGAAAGACATGGGCAAGGATGATAATTTGAAATTTGAAAATCCCTTCTTGAAGCGGCTAGATACCCAACTGGGTGGATTATTGGCTGAAGCATCTGTTGAGGAGGATTTTACTGGCAAGGCCGGTCAGTCAACCATTCTTAGGCTTCCTGGGCTGGGGTCTAAGAGGGTTGGGTTGATTGGTCTTGGTAACCCATCTGCTTCTGTAGCAGCCTACCGTGGTTTAGGTGAAGCTATTGCTGCTGCTGCAAAGACTGCTCAGGCTAGTAATGTTGCTGTGTGTCTCGTTTCTTCAGATGGGCTCTCAGAACAATCTAAGCTGAACACTCTTTCAGCCATTGCATCTGGTACATACCTGATGTTCCTTCTTAGTTGTATGTGAAATGTGCTGTGTTTTATGGATGAGATATTGATCTTTTGGAGTTATTATGATAGGGACTGTGCTCGGCATACATGAAGATAATAGGTTCAAATCAGAAGCAAAGAAGCCAGCCCTCAAATCTTTGGATATCATTGGGTTTGGGACTGGGCCGGATTTGGAAAAGAAGCTTAAGTACATTGAAGATGTCTGCTCTGGAGTTATTTTTGGAAAAGAGCTTGTGAATGCACCTGCTAATGTACTTACCCCTGGTCTGTAATTTCATTCTTCTTCACTACATATCAGAATTTCTTCCTTTCTGCTTCGTTTTATGTTAAAAGATTAAATGTATTGGTTCATTTTATACACTAGAGGCTCTTGCCGAGGAGGCATCCAAGATTGCTTCCACATATGGTGACGTGTTCTCTGCAAAGATCCTGGATGCTGAGCAGTGCAAAGAATTGAAAATGGGCTCCTACCTGGGGGTTGCTGCAGCTTCTGCAAATCCACCCCGTTTTATCCATTTATGTTATAAACCTTCAAATGGACCAATTAAAGCCAAGTTAGGTCTTGTTGGAAAAGGACTGACATTTGACAGGTGATCACCCATGTCCTCATCTGGATTAAGAGTTTCTCATTTAAAGACATTTTGCCATATGGAAATAGGGAGTGTGTTTAGATTCTACTTCAGTTGTCACTTGGATGCTACAGGAAGGATAATCCTACTAATAAAACAAATTCTTTTGATTGCTGATTTTTGCAGCCATGTTACATTTTTTTCTGACTAAATATTGACAATAGAAATGTTGGTGCTCTTGTGTTGATGTTGCTTTCCCTATTCCTGTATGTCTGTAGCTCCTATTTGTTTTGAAAGCCAAATTCTTAATTGCAAGAATGATGAGGAGCATTTTAGATCTAACTCTAGCATTTTCATAAACAATAACTTTTTTTATTTGGTTTCTAGTGGGGGCTACAACATTAAGACTGGGCCAGGTTGCTCAATTGAGCTTATGAAGTTTGATATGGGCGGTTCTGCAGCTGTTCTAGGTGCAGCCAAAGCCATTGGTCAAATCAGGCCCCCGGGAGTTGAGGTAAATCCCAGTCTATGTTAATTGAAGGGTAAAAAGCTAAAGAAATGTGTGGCTTATTTTGACAAATAGGCACACAATTTAATTCCATTCTTATTTCAGCAAGAAGCGCTAAGCTGGAAAACAGTTGCAAGCTTATTCATACTCTTAGTTTAGTGGATGGAGGGGCGTCACTCTTATCTGATATCGGCATATGTTGATTATGTTTGATAGTTTATCGTTGAGTATTTCATGTGTATGCAGGTTCATTTCATTGTTGCTGCCTGTGAAAACATGATTAGTGGGACTGGTATGAGGCCTGGAGACATTGTTACTGCTTCCAATGGAAAGACTATAGAGGTAGTTAACAATTCGAGCAAAATCATAAGAGGTTCTCACCAGAAAATTGCATTCATGGGTGTAAGCTTTTTAGTGTTTACTTTTGTCCCCCCCCCCTTCTGGCTAGGGTTGGGTTACTTAACTGTTCTTCTGTGGTCAAGATATTTCTGCAACCTCCAATTCCACAGCGAATATTTTTTTTTTCTTTCTGTTGAAGGAACATGAACCTCAGGGATTTGGTTTTGTAACGAGCAGTTGGCAATCGTAAATAGATCAATAGAAAGAAACAAGTAGATGGGGCAAAAGTTTAAATCAAGTGCTTGAATTATTAAACCAAGTAGTTATTATCAATTAGCATTTAGGCCACCTACATGAAGGTTTCGATTGAAGACGAGCAAGGCTGTAGCAGTTGAATGACAGTAGAGGTTCTGAAAAGCTTTTAGGTCAATTAAAGAGACTGTTGATAGCGTATGATGGTATTCTAGTTTCTTTCATTCCGTTTTCTGGATTGGAGGGAATGCCTGTTCTTTTCTTTTTTCTTTTTTTCACTTATGTAACGGAATGTCTGTTTAGAGTTTTTTTAGCTGTCTTTTTAAATTCTGTCTCCAATTGAAGTGGATCTAGTGTAAAAAAAAAATATAACATCAAATAAATGATTAAAAAACATATATATATATATATAAATAGATATATATAGATAAATATATATATATATATATATATATATATATATTGAAATTATATCCTGGTGGAGTTAGAGGAACCAATGGAAGGTGACGGTAAAATGTAAGGACAGTAGACGGAAAGAGTGTGTGGACAGGACGTGCACTGATAATCCCTTCATTAAAAGTGAAAAGAAAATGGTTGGATTCTTCAATTGTCCTGTTGCACTGGCATGGTTATGGTTTTTAATCATCTATTTGCTGCTATACTTTTTAATCCAGGTGAACAATACAGATGCTGAAGGCAGACTTACTCTTGCAGATGCTTTGGTGTATGCTTGCAACCAAGGTGTAGGAAAGGTACAATCTTAATCAGACAACCGACTCTTCAGTGTTCTTGTGACAAATTAAATTCAGCAAATCCCTCTTTCCTTGACTAAACAAGTTTAGTGAGAAACTGTTAATTAAGGCTTTGGACTTTGGGGAAAACTTTTTCCTGTTTGTAACTTTCTTGCATTTTTGAAAGTGAAATCATTTCTGCCTATCAACAGCCAATTAGTCAGACCAAAGGTTTTGTTTTCCCGGTGCACATCACTCTATCCTCCATTGGTTTCTGACACCTATGAGGCATAGGGCGGGGGACGTGTAAAGTTTTCACATCTTCCTTTCTGTCCTCTCTTCTGAGAGTGGCTGGTCAGCGCAGCTACTTAACAGCAATTGAGTTTGAAATGATTCAATTTCGTAGGACCCGCGAAACAATGACAATAATATGGGGTGATTACATTTTTGGTACGGAGATGCTTGTATGCTATAGCCAATTTTTTGTGAGTAGAGAATATTTCCTGCTGCCAACACAGCTGAATTCTGTTTCATCTAGTGACACATATTCTTTGTCTACTGCCAAAAATGTGTGCTTATGTGCCAATAAGAGGGAAGGGACCTCAATATGCTGAGTTCATGTGTGAATCAGAGAAATATGAGGATAGGGTTCTTGTGGGTTGAATGCCTAAAACTCTTCTCAGATCTGTGCATGGAAGTTATGAATGTTCCTGTAGCAAACTATTCTTGTCTGTTTCACAGGCTCACAGCACCCGCCTTGTTTACTGGCAATATCTACACTTGATGCGTTGCTTCTTTCTGAACTTGTATCAAAACAACCTTCTCTTCTCTAGAGAAAAGTCCTCCTGTGACTCTGGTCTTATTACTTATTGCATGGAACACCATGAAGTTGTCAAGAGTTAGCCTCACATTTCATGAAGGGCCCTTGTGTAACATGGTTTCTGGACTTATTAGACGCTGCTTCAGAGCAGTCCCTGGATTCATGCTAATGCTTTTCTTGACATGTCGGAAAATTTGATTTGCCATCTGTTCTAGGTTTTTTGAGAACTAACATGAACGGTTACAACACTAGTTTTTGTTGGCATTGTTGCCAATTCTCGAGATTTAGTAAGAACTAATGAAAATGGCTTAATGTGTCAAGTGAAATACCAAGAGATGAAATTCAACAAAGCCAAGCGAGTCCTTGCTGTTATGAATGTTTGGAACATGCCTTTCCTTTCATGAGGGGAAGTCTTCTATGCTCTTTTTGTTAATTGTGAGCAAATTTTGTTGATGAAACTGCACTATTCCTTCTTGTTTCCTTTCTGTTTTTTTGTGTCAAAATGATTTTCATTATAGCATCTCCAAACTATGCGAACTAGTAAGAGGAGGATTTCACTCACCCTGGGTGGTCAGTCCTGTAAGATGCATTGTCCATGAGTGGGGTTTTCAGTATGTACCTTCTAGGAAGGGTCCCACCAGGAAACTATCACAGTGCAAAATGTAGCTATGACATGTTTTTCATATACAACATTAATGCTTACTTTGGGATGGAACCTTCTTTTGCAGATAGTTGATCTGGCAACATTAACTGGAGCCTGCGTTGTAGCTCTGGGACCCTCTATAGCTGGTAAAGTGTATACTTACATCCTCTTTCTGCTGAGAATAGATTGTTGCGTAGTTTATGGCATCAATATGTTTTAGCGATGGGTTAATTCACCTTTTCAAGAAGAGGAACATGTTATGATTTGGAACTTTAGTTCTAACATTAGACATCTTTTCAAACAATCACAGCAGAATTGGTTTGCTATTATCATCATAGAGTTTGTTATAATGAGATTGAAGATTGATATTCAATTCACTGTTCCCTATTGTCTTTTCATTTGTAGAATACCGTAACTTGGGAAACAAAAAGAGCACACTTCTTTATGGTCCTCCTTCATTGTGGTTGGGCTACAATTACCTATGTTACAAACCTGTTCTTTTGTGTAGGCGTGTTTACACCCAATGACACACTTGCGAAAGAGTTATTTGCTGCATCAGAGGCTACTGGGGAGAAGCTTTGGAGGATGCCATTGGAAGACAGTTACTGGGAATCTATGAAATCAGGAGTCGCTGATATGGTCAACACAGGCGGTCGTCAAGGTGGTGCCATCACTGCTGCTCTGTTTTTGAAACAGGTAAAGAATTTGATGAATCATTTTTTGTCCGTTCTTCTGCAATGCAATGTTATTTGGGAGATGCTGGAGATGCGAATGATAATTTTTCCCCCCTCATTCCTGAGCACATCTTATTATGAACTTTGATACAGATGACAAACGACTAATCTAGTAAGAGAAGCACTATCATGGGACATAAAGATGTACTCTTTCCCTTTTGGGGGGGGGGTAGGGTTGGGTGGATGAAATGTATAAACAAAAACATTTAGGGCCCAGCCGGCTTCGAACCGGCGACCACTTGATCTGTGGTCAAATGCTCTACCACTGAGCTATGGACCCTTTTGGTGGAATCAGAGTTTCCTTGCACTCCTACTGAATTAGAGGCTCCTATTTACGTAACAAAGTAAAAACATTGAGGGCCGAGATAGGAGATCCCATCAACTAGAAGCATTACCAAACTGAAAGTCTGAAACCCTTGTTACCCAAGTCTTTTGGTGCAGTTGATGTGTTATTTGAATTCTTGTGCATTTGGTTCAGGCAGCTATGCTGGTGAGACCTCTTCTTTCGTGCCTTTTTTGGGGGGTTGGTGTGCCAACTCTTGCATGAGATGATCTTATGAATCGTTTCTTTGGGATTGACCTCGTTTGTTTGGCTTGCCTTTTGCCTTGAGGTAAATTTCCTTGTGTTTCACAATTAAGGTGAGACAATCTCACATAAAATGAGCTCTTTGCTCATTGTTTCTTAGGTTGCAGATGGAGTTTTGGGTATGTGATATGTTATTCAATGGAGGATCCAGTAGGTGATTGAACTTTGAAAGGGTTTCCTTTTTCCCTTTTTTTTGTGGGGGTTGGGGAGTTGGGGAGAGTGTCACATCGTCTCTTTATGCCTCGCTTTTAGTCAGTGACCTGGTCCAGAGGTTGCCTTCATCCCTATATGCTCCTCTTTAGATCATTACTTGAGAACATTCTATTTCTCTGAAGCCTCCCTTTGGAAAACAACGGATTACATTAGTATTCTAAATACATGGCATCATAATGAAACTGGCTATTAATTTGAGGTGAACTAGAAAATATTCTGCTTTACTTTTAATAAGCTTGGGTGTGAAATTTAATTTCCTCCCCAAGCATTATCTTATTATGATGTAGTACATAGATGACAAAAGATTTGTAATAGAATCAGGATGATAGAAAGAAGAGATTTTCATATACTTGAGGAGGAAACAAAATGAAAAAAAAAAGCATTTAGGGCCCAACCGGAGTTGAACCAATGGCCACTTGATCTGCAGTCAAATGCTCTACCACTGAGCTATGGACCCGTTTTGTAGCATAGTCATCAATTATAAAATATAAATGAATTTGTTTGAATGCCACTTGAAAGTGACGAGAGAGCGTCAGAACTATTTAATCTTTTACTGGGGCTTTTTCATCAAAGTTATTTCTTCTCCGTATAAATTTATAATAGGGGATTTTGATAATTTAATTCGGCCATAATTTCTTTTAGATAAGTTATATTTTATGAGGGTAATTGTATAATTTCATAGTACAGAATATTGTTTTTAATGATTTTTGAACATTTCTAGAGAAAGCATGCCTTGCATCCGTGACGCTTGTGCCTCTGCCTTGCTCCTCATGCTTTTGTTTTGTTTTGTTTTTTTTTTAAACTAAGGTGTGAGTTGGTTAACTTGTTTGCTAGGTCCCTAATGTGTATCAGCCCTCAGAATAGATTAATTGGGGGAGAAAGGGGGGGGGGGAATCTAACTGACCATCTCAACCTGGAAAAAACCTGCTGCAGTTGGATGATGCTTGGAGATGTGAAATACAATTTCCCTTGTGCACATAAGCACATTGTATCGTGATTTAGATGACCCAAGATTTATATAGTAAGAGAAATAGCATCATGGAACACCTTGATAAACCCCAGGTTTTGAAAAAAATGACATAGGTACAGTAAAATATTTAGGGCCCAACCGGTTTCGAACCGGAGACCTCTCGATCTGCAGTCAAATGCTCTACCACTGAGCTATGAAACCTTTTGCTGGCATGAGAGTCAATTCCCAAAAAATCAATTTTTGAGTGCCAGTTGAATCAGGGCCTCCCTTCTTTGTAAATAGAATGGAAACATTGACGGTTTAGAAGCGAAATTCCATTAATTTGAGATATGGCCTGTGGTGAAAGACGTGTTTGGTTGTCATTTGGCACATTTGATTTGTCATTTCAATTGTTGTGCATTTGGTTAGGGCAACTCAACCATTAGAACCCCCTGTTTTCTTTTGTGTGGGAGAGGTGGGCTCTATTTGACTATCAACTGAGTGAGGACATATGCATTTGCTCGGGGGGGGGGGGGGTTCTACTTGAATATCAACTGAGGTGTGAGGACGTAGGCATTTACTCGTAACCAAATGTTGCATGAGATAAATCTCATGAACTGATCCTTTGAGATCCTCCTGTTCTTTGGGCCTCTTGTGGCTTTAAGTAGTTTTCTCTATATCTTTGAACTTATGTAGGTTGGTCTCAAATAAGAGAAGCCCTTTTGCTTATAGTTTCCTGGGTTCTGGAGTGAGTTTGGGCATGTCATATGCCAGTCTAAGGGAGATAATGACGATTTGTATTTTTCTTCTTCTAATTTCTCCCCCTTTCTGGTTTCCTTGTTGGGGGAGGGGAAATGGCTGCCTCTCTTTTAAACAGTGACCCAGTTTCTTCATCTCTCTGTACGTTTCTATTTAAATCAATAACATGAAAAGTGAAAACATTTCTATTTCTCAAAAGATTTCCCCTAAAAAATTGATGACGTATTAGCCATAAGATTACATCATATCTGATTATGAAACTTGCTAATTGCTATTAATCTGAGGCAAGCTAGGAAATATTCTGATATACTTTTGAGATGCTGGTTGATGTGAAATTAAATTTGCTTTCCCTATGTATATCTTTTTGACAAAGATTATATAGTAATAGAAGAGTTTTTGGGTTGTGGGGGGGGGGGGGGGAGCATTTAGGGCAACCGGGATCGAACTGCTGACCACTTGATCTGCGGTCTAAATGCTCTACCACTGAGCTATGGACCCATCTGATAGCACCAGGGTAAATTACAAAATATTTTCCCTCAGAATTAGAATCAATTTCTAGATATTAATGAGTTTATTTGCAATCTAGTTGAATAAGGGCCACTCCTCCATCCTGCCCCCAAAAATATCTATGTAAATAAAAACATTGTGAGCCCAGGTTGAAAATTCCATGAACCTGAATATGGTGCTACTTAGTTAACCTATTTGCTAAGTCTGTGATGACATTATCCCTCAGAATAGACTAATGGTGGCCATCTCAACCTAGAAAATAACCTGCCACTGGCAAGATGCTTTTTTTTGGGGGGGGGGGGGAATATCCCTTCCTACCTGCACGCAATCTTATCATGGTGTAGATGACAAAAGATGTAAATGGTCAAAGAAGCAGCATCGTGGTTTATGGGAAAAACCAAGTTATACCCCAGGTATTAAAAACGTAGATACATTTAACATTTAGGGCCCAACCGGGTTGAACCCATGACCACTTGATCTGTGGTCAAATGCTCTTTCACTGAGCTATGGACTGATTTGATAGCATGAGAATTGGTTACTTAAAAAAACATAATTTGCTTCCGTTCCAGTTGAATCAGGGCCTAAATAGAATATAAACATTCATGGCCAAGATAGGAAACTCCATTAATTTTAGACATGACATTAATATCAAGGAAGACCTATTTGGTTGACTTTTGGTGCATTTGATTTGTTATTTTAATTGCTGTGCATTCAGTTAGGGCAACTCTACCATTAGACTCTCCCTTGTTTGGGATCCTGGAGGGGGACCGGGGGGTGTGTTTTATTGTGTACCACCCTATGTTTAAAAAAGTGCGCTCGGGGGGTGCGTAGGCTCACAAAAGCCCGAAGTCCACCCTGATGCGCCTTGGAATGGGGTAGGTAAGAATTCAAAATGCAGTTTTGATCGCGATTTCAGTTTCGGTAGCGGTACAGCAAAATCGCTCTAATACAGCAATTGCGTTCCATATCGCAGCATAAAAACGCGGTTCGCCCTACTCCAAAACCTTTCCAATGCGGCAGTTTCGTCGCGGTTCGCCCCGATTTTGAATCCATGGGGTCAGGCATAGGTCATTCTTATAGCCTACGCTTTTCTAGGCTTTTTTGGGTTTTAGACCAAGGCGTAAAGTCCACAAAGCGCGTGTTTGATAGATTACAATAGACCATTTGGGGGAAAAAAAAGAAAAAAACCTTTAAGGGGCCTCGACTTCGTGTTTTCTTTCTGGAAGCCTGTCAATCAAGCTACTACTTGAAGTACAGAAGACATATTGCTGGTGCTGTTTCCAACCTGGTGACAGCTATCTAGTAAGTGTTTTGTCCTCGTCTTCTTTCAGACTTCCTTCTTCATTCTCCTCCTCTCCTCTATCATTCGACAGCCATGGAAGGTTTTCCTTTATTCCCTTTTGATTTTGGTTTTTTCGAGCTTCAAGTAAGTCGAAAATGGTTCCTCCTACAGGGCTATAATGGTATCGAACCCTTGCTTTTTTTTGTTGTGCTTCTTAATCTTTCTCCCTTTCTTTCCATCCCTCTTTCTCTTCCCTCCCTTGGCAGCATGTGTAATGTTTTTGGGGTTCAATTTATAGTAATCCAATTGCGTTGTTTAATGTTTATAGTGTATTTTGCTGTGTGAATTGATTCTATCTGTTTTGTTTTTTTTGGGGGGGGGGGGTTTGGTGGTGAAAATCGCTTTTTTGATGCCATTATCTAGTTTACTTTCAAAGAAATATGGTTTGGGATTTCAAGCATTTTTTTAAGTAGAAGTGCGTCTTGCGTCTTAAAAGCCCACACCCGGGGCCCCAGGACCCTTTGTGCCTTTTTGCGCATCGAGCTTTTTTAATCTAAGGTACCACCTGAGGGACATAGGCATTTGCTTGTGAGCACATGTTGTATGAGATTATCTCATGAACTGAGTCTGCCACCGTCCTCTATTTTGGGCTTCTTATGGCATTATAACTAGTCTTCCCATGTCTTTTGACTTGGGTGAGCTGCTCTCAGATAAGAAAAGCTTATTTGCTCATAGTTTTTTGGGTTCTGGAAAGAGTTTGGGCATGTCATATTCTATGACTCTTCATTTTATGCTATCATACCCTTGTTAGGCCCTCGACATTCAGACAAGGGTATGACACTCAACACTTGAAATTACAATGAAAATCTGCAAATTGCCTTGAAAATAGCTGACTCTGACACTTGGACATGTATGTGTATCGGATACCTGTACGCTTACCCATACCTGACTTTGAGTAACATAGGTCATATTCCAATCTAGGGAAGTTCCCCATATTTAACTAAGTTCTGTATTTTTTTGCCCTCTTTTTGTAGTCTCCTTTGCGTGTGTGTGTGTGCCTATTTCTTTCCCCTCTTTTTTTGGGGGGGAAGGGGCGGTATCTTCTTTAATTAATGATTTTCTTGATCCCATGTATGCTTCTCTTTGAATCAATAGCTTGAAAACATCTCTACTGCTCGAAGGATGTCCACTGAAAATTTGACATGTATTAGCGATAAGATCAGCACCATATCTGGTCATGGAAATAGCTAGTGATCTGAGGCAAGCTGGGAAATATGATGATCTATTTTTAAAATTCCGGGAATGTGAAATTTAAGTTGCTCTCTAAGCGTATCTTGTCCTGATATAGATGACAAAAGATGTAGGAATTCAGGTGTTTAGAAAGAAAAAACATTTAGGGCCCAACCGGGATCGAACCACTGACCACTTGATCTGCAGTCAAATGCCCTACCACTGAGCTATGGACCCATTTGAGTCACTTGACACAATTACAATCAATGTTAAAACAAATATATATATATATTTGTGATAAGGCAAATCAATTAGGAAATATTAATGAATTTGTTTGAAATCTACTTCAATCAGGGACAGTCATCTATGTAAATAAAATAAAAACATTGTGGGCCTGGGTTGGAAATCCCACCAACCTGAATGTGGCGCAACTTGGTTAACTTATTTTGCTAAGCCTGTGATACAATAACCCAGGAGTAAATTAACGTAAAAAATAATAATAAAATGCAACTGGCCATCTCAACCTAGAAAACAACATGCTGCATGGGCAAGATGCTTGGGGATGTGAAAGGTGATTTCCTTCAGACCTGTACGCACATATTATGATGTAGATGACAGTGGGTATAAATGGTAAAAAGAGCAGCATTGTGGTTCATGGAAAACCAAGTTATACCCCAGGTATTGAAAAAATATACACAATATAAAACTATAAAAACATTTAGGGCCCAACCGGGTTCGAACCAGTGACCTCTTGATCTGCAGTCAAATGCTCTACCACTGAGCTATGGGCCCATTAGGTGATGTGAGAATCGGTTGCAAAAGTTAATTTGTTTGAGTTCCAAGTTGTATCCGGGCCTCCCATTTATATAATAAATAAAATAAAGACATTGAGGGTGAAGATTGAAAATTTCTTCAACTAGATATGTAGCCTTATGTGAAAGATCTGTTTGGTAGTCTTTAGGTGCATTTGATTTGTTATTTGAATCACTGTCCATTCAGTCTGGCAACTTTAGTGTTAGTTTTTTTTTTTTTTTGGGGGGGGGGGGGGGTGTGGGGGATATAACTAACAGAACACAGGGATTTGATCCTATTGCCGTCTTGCAGGAGACGGCTGCACGAACTAATTCTTTGAGACCAGCCTCTTCTTGTTGTAGTCTCTTATGTCCTTAACTAATTTCCCCTCACACAAGGCAAGCTATTTTGCTCATAGTTTCCTGTGTTATGGACTGAGCTTGGGTACTATGTGATATGCCATCTGGTGGGATTCTCATAATCCAACTGTTTGGATTTTTTGTTTTTTTGGGGGGGGGGGGGGAGATGTGTCTGAGTGTCTGTGTGAGTTCATGCCCAAAAATGCCTCCAAGTTTTGCAATTTTTCCAAAAATGCCATCAAGTTCTTTTCTCCCTTATTGCAAGTTTGCAATTATGTTTAGTACTTCCCCCCTCCCCCCCGCGGCTGCCACCTAGTGGTGATTTAACTTGTTATTGTCGGTGGCAATTTGGAATAAAAGTTAACAACTCAATGGAAAATTGGAAAAGAAACAAATAACTTGATGGCAAATTTTCCAAAATACTGAACATATTGGCATTAAGGAAGAAAAAAATAACTTGATGGTAGATTGGGAAAAATTGAAAAAAAAAACTTGGTGGCATTTTTGGGGCATGAACTTTTCTGTGCCTCTTTTAATCAATGACCCAGTCTAAGACTTGTCTTCATCCCTCTGCGTGCTTTTCCTTGAATAATAACATTTTTGTTTTTGATCAAATCTTTAAATAAATTGCTTGAAAGCATCTATGTCTCATGGAAGTTTCCCCCCTGAAGGATTTAAAATATATGTTAGCCAGCCCAATAGATCAGCATCATATCTGAAAATGAAACTGGCTTTTATCTGAGGAATCTAGGAAATATTCCGCTCTACTTTTGAGATGCCTGGGGATATGAAATTCTAATTCCCTCCCTGAATGTCGGTATAGTTGACAGAAGATCTTACAGTAGTGGAGAGGGAAAAAAATCAACCAGGGCCCAACTGGGATCGAACCGGTGACCACTTGATCCGCAGTCAAATGCTCTACCACTGAGCTATGGACCCATTTGATGGCAGTTGAGTCAGTTAAAGTTTGTAAATACTTATTTGAACTTCAGTTGAATAAGGGACAATTGCATTTATATAGATAAATAGAGACACAGGACCTAGACTGGAAATTATATCAACTTGAACATGAACTGATCTGAGCGACCTCTTGCTAAGTCTCCTTTTTTATTATGTTTGTTACTTAAGGTTCTGTTGCGTTTGGTATGGACTACTCCAATTTAGGAAGGCTAAGATTTATAATATTTTGGTGCAGTTTGTGGACGAGAAAGTTGAGTGGATGCATATAGACATGGCTGGTCCTGTTTGGAATGAGAAGAAACGCTCAGCAACTGGCTTCGGAGTTTCAACGCTGGTGGAATGGGTTCTGAAGAATTCCTCATAATTAACCAGGTCAACTTCTCGAGACTCATCCTAGTGCTCAATAATAGTGTGATTTCAGAATAAATTCACAGCTTGAAGCAAGAGAGAGAGAGAGAGAGAGAGGTTAAGTGCATCTAATATGCACTGTGTTTCAAGTTGCAGAACTTGAACATTGCAGAGAGCACAATATGTTTTGGTCTGGAATCCCCCCTCCCCCTTCTCTGGTTTTCTCGTATGCGTTTAGTGCAGAATTGACGAGCATCTTCTATTTGGAGAGATTAGAAGTTATTAGTGGCGTTTCTTGTTTGGGGTTTGGATTATAGTGGAGCAAAGCTAAATACCAATGCCTTACAATGTGTCCTCCAGTAGCAACTGCTTTTTTTACGATTTTTTAAGTTGTACAAATGAACATGTTTTGACGCCCTTCTAGACACTTTGGGTGAGACTTGGGAATAATGGTTTGCCTGGATCAGTTAATTGGAGCTGTATGATTCACCCCTCCCTTTTGCAGTAAGGTAAATTACAATTTAGGTGAGTAGTGTTATATAGTTTGACGTGAATTCCCTGTCTGTCTTTGCCACAAACTGATGGTGAGAAACATCATGATCAAATGGATATTCGGAAGTCCCCTCGGATGCATACAATGAAATTGGAGCTAATGTATTGTAGCGAAAATTTGTCAATCAATTTGTGGCTTGATCACTGCTCTTACCTGGCCATCTTACAATGATCATACATAACATGGAGACAGAACATCCCTTTTATCCTTCCGTTTATGGTTGCTGTGAATGCCCAAATTCGCCTCCTAATGCTTGTATGATAGCCCTATTATTGCCTTTAACATAATTGTGTTTACAGGGTTGAATTTTACGTGACAAACTTGCCTTGGTTAACTTAGAATGTTTTGATAGTTTAGAGAAATTGAGTAGCCTTGGAAGATTTATGTTTTTCTTCGTGTTTTGCATAGAAAGAAATTTGATATTGCTTTTTGGCCTTTCTTACTGTCAACTTCGACTACAAACTGCGTAAGTTGGTTTTGTAATCTGGAGTACTGATGTACTTACGAAGTCTGGAGGAATCAGCATCGTTTTTGGTTTCTTTGTTCATCTATTCAGGGGGATGTGATTCTCCAACCAATTGCCTGTGTTGGCCGGGCCTATTAAGTGAGGCCTGATGGCCACAAGTGTTGCCCTGGGCAAACCTAGCTGCCCCCCCATAATCAGGAGGTTTGGGGGGGGGGGGATCAGCTAAGATACGCACAAGTCTTATCTCTCACACTTTCCTCCCCCTCCCCACGGTTGCCTTACCATCACTACCAGGGATTCGGGTTTAAGATGTGGACAACCATAAGGTGACTCTGGTAGCCTCCCCCTCATCATTAATTCGCGGACTATCCCTGACAGTAATTTCTCTATATCAGTCCTAATTTGTCTAGCAGTAGTATTAGAGCTAAACTGATCGGATTTAGTCCCGTCGAATACGTTGAATGATTTGAATGATAAGCATGCTTAATTCTTTAAGTATGGCTATACGATTAGTTGTTTAATTTTTGTAATTATGCAACTCATGACATGCTTCTGTGATTCCAATGTCTTGAATTGGCTAAAGATTAAACATTTAGTCATAACACTAATTATTTGATAATCTGTCTTGCCAGATGAGTTCTCATGAATGTGCTTTAATTTATTCTAAACATAAATTAATAGAATAAACAACCCATTCCAGATTGATTACATTACAAACATCCAGTGTTGGAGTAACGATTTCAATGTTTAGACATGAATATACAATGCCCAGTTTTTTGTGTGTAATTATGCCTACTGAATCAATCTGGACATGCTTTTATGCGTTCTGAAAGGCGTACTTCTATAATTGAGTGCGGTTGTGCAAAATTGAATCTATGGCTTGTTTGCAACCAATTAATTTTTCATGATTAGTCCATGACAATCCAGAAAACATGTTTACTTATGGTCAAGAAGTTTTTAATTATGCATCTGTAATACCGGTCGGCTAAAGATTGAATCTTTAGTCAAAGTTTAAATCATGAAGACACAATTCTTGGTATATGTAGTTGAATATGGAATGATTTAGCCCTAGACACAAACACTTCTGTCAAGCCCAGACCCATAACCCTAAACCCCCTTTGCTTGAGACTTGACCCCTCGGCTAAAACGAAAGAAAAAAATTAATAATATTAAAAGGAAGAAGGGGTAGAAAACGGAAATAGGGGAACTCAAACCATACCCATCAGAAAACACAGCGAAGGAGTGGCGCGTGACCTTCACGCGTCGCCAACGAAGGTCGTTTCACGATCTTCCTCCCAAAATCCCTCATCATCGCCTATCTATGCAACCTTGATGAAAACAAGCTAGAAAACATGATTCCAGGAAGTGCGTGAGACCACGAGCCGCAACCTTTGTGGCGCGTTTGCCGTGTGGGCCCCTTCCTCAGACTGGTTTTTGGCTGATCTACAAAGGGGTGGTGATGGCTCTCGTTAGATTAGCGTAGATCTACAATGGGTGTGCATGTGCTAAAAGTTGGACACATTAACCCAGGATAACTAGACAGTAAGGCCGGGTCAATGAGCGCAAAGACAGCCAGAGAAACAAGGAAGAAGAACAATGCAAAAATTCGGCACTAGCCAAAGCCCTATTTTGCTTTGTTGTTGTCCCGAAATCTAGAAATTTGGCACGGTGTGCCCGTGCCACAAGGCATTTCTGTGCTAAATTCGTTGATTCAGGGTCTATATAGACTCCCCTTCCCCCATTTGTGAAATCATCTAGGTTTTTAGTTAGGCCTTAGAGGTACGGTTAGCATAATTATTGGGGTTCTCAAGATAGTATTTAGGAGCAGATTAGTGTTTAATTAAGCTAATGCAGTAACATTTCAAGTGTTAATTTCAAGCATTTGATTCTCTTTCAATGTCATTTACTCTTCAAGCACTTCAATTGAATGGTTAGTTTGTTCAATCTCTCTCCTTTACTCTTCTCTTTTATCATTCAAACTTTCTTGGATTAGGTTAATTAGATGCTTTACCGATGTTATTTACTTTAGAATCTTGTTTTATTTTCTTTCTCTACTCCCAATCTTTCTCTTTCTGATCTCAAGTCTCCATCTTCAACTCTCGACTTTCTTATTCAAGTTAGGTTTGAAAACCCATTTTCACAAATTTGTGTTTTTGGTTCAGAATGGGTTAAATTAGAAGTAGTTAAGTTAGATTAGTAGGAATAAGTAGAGAACCACCACCAAAATGCTTTCCCTTGCTCCAACATTGGAGGCCAACCTCCATTGTTGGATTCTTGAGCTTTTAAAGTACTCGTTCTCCCTCTTCTTTTAGCTATTAGATTTAATGCTTTCATAGTTAAATCAGATGCTTTGCTAGTCATTGTTAGTTAATACAATGGTTTGTGTTAATGTTGTTAATTATGCTTTGTTTTAGGTTGGTTTAATTAATTATACTTAGATTAGGATTAGTGAATGATTAGTTTAATTAATCATGTTTAGTCACATTTATTACTTTACGTAGGCTAGAATTAGGGTTAGAATAACAAGTGAATTGATTTCAACATCCTCCCAGAGAATGACAAACTTTCCACCCTTACTCTTCAAAAACCATTTCAACAAATTGGCGCCATTGTCAGATGCAATGATGTGAAATTAAGTCACTTTTTGTAAATCAACCCTTTCAGTTTATTGTGTGCTAATTTAGTCTCTTTTTATTTCTTTGTTTTTTGTTTTGAGTTATGGGGTAGCTACTTATTTGGATGACATTGAAAAATGCAAAAGGAAATTTGAAAATATGAAAAGTCCAAAAAAATCAAAAAAATTTAAAAACACAAAAGTTGTGACTCATGGGATGTTCATGATGGGATTTGGAATTTTGTGCAAACAAATATGATTAATGTTAAGCCAAAGTCTATCAATGTTGATGAGTCAATTATTAAAAGAGCGGAACCCGACCCACCACGTTCATTAAGAGATCACTTCTATCATCAACGAACTTCCTCGCTATCAGGTTTTGGCCTCCCTCCTATCCTTAAGGATATGACATTTTAAGCCTAACCTGAATTATGTTGACATGCTTACTAGTTTACTGGCTTTGAGGATCCTTATTTGTTTATTCGTGCTTTGAGGAAGTGTGTTTGTGGATTCACATGCCTAGGGTGTCAAGCAATGTTGTGAGGGTGAAATTCATTCCCTTTGCTCTTAAAGATGATGCTAAAAGGTGGATGTATAGTCTTAATGTTGGTTCTATTAGTTCTTGGGATTCCTTTGTTAATATCTTCCATAAGAGATACTTCCCTTCTAGCAAGACCATTAGGCTTAGTAATGAAATCCTCTCCTTTGCCCAACTTGAACAAGAGCCTTTGTGGGGATACATGAGTAGGTTCAAGGAGTTGCTTGTGCAATGTCCTCATCATGGTTCAAAGAGATGAAATTTGTGCCAAGAGTACTAGGACAATGATTGAATCTATTTGTGGGGGAGGCATTCTTTGCAAGAATGCTATTGAGACTTTCTTGAGGATTTAAGTGATAAGACATATGAGTAAGAGACAATTAGGAAAGCCCCTTGTATTGCGTCTAAGATTGTTATGGACAATGAAGGCAAACTACCTAATGACTTTGTTGCTTGGAGGAAACTGCGATTAATTATGACTATCAACTTAAAGTTCCTTTTTTTTCAACATCCTCGACCTCATGAGTACATTTCTCCCTCTTGCTCTTATGATCTTCTCTTAGACTATGGTGTTAGTTCATACTCTCACCCTTTTAATCAAATGTCTTTTCAGGGTGTGAGTGATCCTTTTTTCCATACCCTAATGATCAACCCTCATTTCGATGCTAGGGATGCTCTTTGGGGTGATATGGTTTCTGATGATTCACCTTTTCTTTTAGCCCCCTTGAGAGTGAATGATGAGAATAAGAAACTAGTGGTTAAGGCTAGTTATGATCTTAAGCATGACATGATTGTGGTTTCTAAGGATATTTTTGTTAAGGAGGAGTATTCACGTGAGGAGACTTATGATGATGAGGTGGTTGAGGTCATGTCTTGTGATTTGGAACTTGTTGATCCAATCTCTATTAAGTGTCGTCTTAAGTCCATTCTTCTATTGTCTTGCCCCCTTCATTGTTGTTTCACTCTTCCATAGATCCCTAATGTCCACCTTCCTCAAGTATGAGACTTGTATGATTTATGCCCCTAATTTAAACCAGACTCATGAGCTTGATGTGGCTATAGCACTTGATAATCGGGCAGAGGATTTAAGACTCATGCCTAGTTTGTGCGCTCATACTTCTTGTGAAACTTCTAGGCCCTTATCTTCTACATTAAGTGATGTTGGCATGTGTGTAACTCTCTTGATTGGGCCTAGAGTTTTGATAAGCTCAAGAGAGCATTCACTTCTATTCCGGTGCCATTCTTTCTTTGGAACATCCTCCTTGTAATGGTTTTCACTTTTTTGAGGATTGCTCCCATTCATTTGATAAGTTGCTATAAGCTTTGTTAGGGATTGGTACAAGTGGCAACTGGGTGATTTGATGGAGTGGCTGATGCTCCTCTAGCCTCTTGTAGCACATCTTAGAGAGGCATGGTTTAGGTGTATTCAACAACTAACAAGGTATGATCGTTCAAACTCTTACCTTTTCTCCTTTTTATTTTCTTTATTTCTTTATGTACATAGTTGTGGATACTTAGGAATGTGATTATGTGGGTGATCAATTTTGAGAGAAATTTGGGATTTGTTGAGTTGAATTAGCTATGATCGTCCTTGTTTGTTTTGTGTGATGTGTTTTATATGTGGTTGATGGTGGTGTATTTTGTGTTGTAAATATTTGTTAGCGTTTTTGGTTTTGTGTTTTGTTTAGTGGCGTCATGATTTATTTTTATATTTGTTAGATTTGTGGGGGTATTGGGGCTGTATTGCTTATGTGTTTGCTTTTTGGCGCCTTAGTTCTCATAATTAGGACATTGTGGAGTTTTGGTGTGGGGATGAGGTGCTTACTTGTACATATTTTATGAAAAATTTTCAATTTTGGTATACTTTTGCTTTGTTCTAGGGACTTTTGTGCCTTCTTAATTGGTTTAAGATCTCTAATGGCTTGTTGGTAGTTTGTATACAGGTAGAATATGCATGATAGAACACTTGTCTATGGTGCAATTTTCAATTTTTCATAATAACTCAATCTCATAGGTGCAATATTATGCTTACCTTGTACACTTGAACATTGACTTTTGATGTTAGTTCGGTAAAGCTTAAATTGAGGATATTTTACTTGATTAGTTGGCTTTTGACTTTTCCTTTAAAAAAAGAAAAAAAGAAGAAAAAGAAGAGTGTGAGAGAGAGCTTGACTTCGAAACCTTTATTTGGGCTTGAATAAATGCTTTGTACGTCCAAATAAAACCCCTAATTACGAAAGAAGTCCAAATACGTGCTAAGTTGTTTGTCCAGGAGTTCAAGGCTTAATAAGCCAAGAATTATCCACCCGTATAAAGAAGCATAAGGAGACAAGCAGGGACTAAATAGAGTAAAGAAAAATAAGAGGAAAGAAAAGGGAGGTGAGGTTGATCATCTAATAAAGGACAGTCTATTAGCCAAGTAAAATGACCTTTTGGCTCGATTTTAGCTTAGTATTAAGAGCTAATACACTTTGTGTGGAGCACTAAGGTGTGCATATTATTGGCATTGTGTGTGAGGGGTGAAAAATGAGTGTCAGGGTCGCATTCATGGCCTGACTGTCTCCATATTGTGTGTTAGGGAGGTTAAATCAATTTAGATGTGTACATATTTTCCCCTTTTCGATGTGTATAGGCTATAATTTTGAAAAATCAAAAACATTGCAAAGATTTTGTGGGTATATCTTCTCCAAACCCTCACGAAATCTCACTCATCCACTTGGAGAAACAAAGGATTTAAAGGGCTTGTTGCGTACACCAATGGCAACAATGATTCATATGAGAATGAGTTAGGTTTTAGTAGTTTTGTTTTGTTTTGCTCAAGGACAAGCAAAGTCTTGGCGCAGGGGTCTTTGTTCAGGTTCAATATGCATAAATTTTATAGCTTATTCTACCTAGATTTTGCCCATAATAAATGGTAAATTAGGTTGTTTATTAATGTTTTGTTGGTTTTATAGGTAATAAAGACAATTTCTCAAATGACAGATGAGTGTGAATATGTTGAAAGTTGGGCACGTTAACCTGAGATAACCATAAAACAAGGCTAGATCAACGAGTGCAAATATGGGCTGAGAAATAAGGAAGAAGAATAATATAGAAATTTGGTAAAGGCTGTCCGTACCAAGTGGCAAGGCCGTACAAAAACCTGTTTTACTCTGTTGTTGTCCCAAAATATAGAAACTTGGCACGGTCTGCCCATGCCATAAGGCACGATTATGCCAAATTTGTTGATTTGAGGTCTATATAAACTCCCCTTCCCCCATTTATGAAATCATCTAGATTTTTAGCTAGATTTTAGAGGTAGGGTTAGCTTAATTGTTATGGTTCTCAAGGTAGTGTTTAGAAGTAGATTAGTTCTTAATTTAGCTAATGTAGCAACATTTTAAGTCTTGATTTCAAGTATTTGATTCTCTTTCAATGTGATTTACTCTTCAAGTTTTGCAATTGAATGGTTAGTTTGCTCAATCTCTCTCCTTACTCCTCTTTTAGAATTCAAACTTTCCTGCTTTAGGATGGTTTGATGCTTTAATGATGTTACTTACGTTTGATTCTTGTTTTTTCCCCCTTATTCTACGCCTAATCTTTCTCTTTCTTATCTCAAATCTCCATCTTCAAACTTTCTCATTCAAGGTAGGGTTTGAAAACTCATTTTTTATAAGTTTGTGTTTTTGGTTCAGAATGGGCTAAATTAGGAGTAGTTAAGTTAGATTAGTGAGAATAAGTAGAGAATCCACCACCAAAACTCGTTCCCTTGCTCCAACAATGGAGACCAGCCTCCATTGTTGGATACTTTTGCTTTTAACATACTCCCTTTTGTCTCTCTTCTTTTAGCTATCAGATTTAATGCTTTCTTAATTAAATAGATGCTTTGCTAGTTATTGTTAGTTAATATGATGTTTTGTGTTGATTTTGTTAATTATGCTTTATTTTAGACTAGTTTAATTAATTATGTTTAGATTAGAATTAGTGAATAATTAGTTTAATTAATTATATTTAGTCACATTTATTGCTTTACTTAGTCTAGAATTAGGGTTAGAATAACAAGTGACTTGATTTCAATTCCGTTCTAGAGGATGACAAATTTTCTACCCTTACTCCCAAGAACTACTTCAATAAAGGTCTCCATCACTCTAAAAATTTTGTCCACTATTTAAATATTCAAGGCTTGAGGGTTTCCTCCTTTTCAAAATTCAATCCTTAAAGGTCTCCATCATTTAAAATTTAAGTCTAGAAGGTCTCCACCATTTTGAAAAATTCGAGGTTGAAGGTCTCCACCATTTGAAAATTCGAGGCTTGAAAGTTTCCACTATTTTAAAAATCCAAGGCTTGAAGGTCTCCACTAGTTAAAAAATTTGAGGCTTTCCGGTCTCCACAATTTAAAAAATTAAAGTTTGAAGGTCTAACACCTGTAAAACATTTTTTTGGTAAGGTCATATGTTTAGAGGGGGTGTTTATTATTACACTGTATGGTTGTAGAATGCACATGTTGCCCTTACAACATCGGAAGACGCACTACACATATGGTGTCATGTAAACCTTAGCATGTGATGATAGACATATAAATCCAAGTATGTCGGACTATAGGCATGCTGCAGATCTTGTGATGTTGTATGCAAATTCCTATGCATGCGAATCTTAGTATGTTAAGAAATATGATGTTTTATGTAGCATGGTTGCTTTGCAACTTTTCATTTTTTTGTTCATTGAATGAATTGGCACGTTTGTACTTGAGTTGGAGAGTTAATCTTAGGCACCAAGTCCCAAATATTGGCAAGAAATTTAAGCAAGTTTGAATTTCACGAAAAACTCTACGATTTGGAAAACGTTTGGATAGGTATAAAGATTAGGACCTTCTCCCCCAACTTTTTGTGCAAAAATTTAAATTTTCCTAGGGAAGGGTTCAGGAAGTTCTCATCCTTACATTGCATTATTGTAGAGAAGAATTGGGGGTGAAACCCTACATGCATCTGATATGTTCCAGAATGATAATATTGTTTTTCTTATAAGAAGACAATTTCATGATTTGGATTGCTTTTTAGTCAGGCTTATAAAATTACTGGTTCTATAAAAGGTGACATATCATGCTCTCTTCCATGAAAACACTTAAGGCCATCTCCATGGGATGGTAAATGTAGCCATGTAAGCAAGACCCCACCTTAGATTAGGAAAGCAGGAGAAATGCTACTTGTGCTATCCTTCCTTAGCACACAAAGACAGCTTGTTGTTAGAAGTGCAACTATTCTACCTTGATTTTGGGTGGTTACAAAAAGATTTTTAAGATATGTTCATTCTATCCTTTTTTTCTTTATCTCCTGTTTTTTAACTCGCCTTTTGCTTTTGTTTTGAAGTTTGGTTCGTGAGTAGAGATGGATCAGCATTTGAAGTTTTCAAAAGTGTTTTGCTTGCGAGGTTGGGAAAACACATGGAATTGTAGTTGACATGACGAACTCATTCTATGGAACGGAAGTGCAGAATACTCTTTTGAGAGTCAAATCTTACGTTCTAATCTAGGACTCTTGTAGAGTAGGAAAGATAAATGTATTCAAGTGCCAATCTCGCTTCGAGATGTAGACACTTGTAATAACATGCATTTTTGAGGTGTATGCTTGACTTAATGAACTTTGGAATTTTAAAACAAAGTGAACTGTTATCCAATTCCATGGGAATGAAAAGGATAGAATCACTATGCCGCCCCCAAGTATTGACTGCAATGACATGATGTGAGATGGCCCTCCAAGCAAGTGGCAAACCCTTAGTATGTTGAGGCAATCTATTCAATCTTTTATCCATGGTGATATTGGGAGATTAGGCTATCAAGGCTATGTAGCCTGCTTTTGTTGCGACTAAAAGGGTTTTGAGATTGTTGCATGCAAGGTTGAGAGAACCGACCCGGTGATCGACCCGGTCGACCGAGTGGGTCGATGGTTCAACCGGTTGGACCGTTTGGACCGGGTTTGGACCGGTTGACCCGGTTTACCGTCCAACCGGGTTAGACCGGCACAACCCGGTGAACCTGAAATTTTTTTTATATATATTTGTTATATATATTTTTTTCAAATTACTAACTAAAATCTAATAGAAAAGTTACAAGTACAAAATAATAAAGAAGAAGAGAAATGAGAAATTTATTTATGGTCCCACATTGATGGAGTAGAAAGTGATTACAAGACTCTCATTGCATAAATATGAGTTCTATTATAGAATGAGAATTGAGAAGTCTCACATTGCCAATTTGAATATATTCTCAAACTTGGTAGCCTTATAAAAAAGCATGGAAGGCAAGCCCATGTCAATACAAAGTCATGGGTTTATAATTAAAGCTATGCTTTGTTAAAGAACTCAAGGTTCTTGTGTGTTTTTTTCACCTATAATTGACATTCACACTCCAAAAAAAAATAATACAATTTGGATATAAATAATATATAGTGACATGACTAATTAATTAGAGGGTCATAATTTTTTTGATTTGGATATAATAATTTGGTAAACCATGCTTGAATATACAAATTACAAGAGTTTGATGATAAACAAAAACTATACATTTATTACATTAAATGAAATAAAATTACAATAAATGAACTACTACAAAATAATGTGGAAGAAGAGATCATTAAATATTTGATGAAAAAAATACTTTCTGATTTAACAACATAAATTACTAAAATCTAATAAAAAAAGTTACAAGTACAAAATAATGAGGAAAATAATGAGGAAGAAGAGAAATAAGAAATTTAATTATAGTCCCACATTGATAGAGTAAAAGGTGATTGCAATACCCTCATTACATAAATATAGGGTTTGTTAGATTGTGAGAAATGAGAAGTCCCACATCGCCATTTTGAGAAAATTCTCAAACTTGGTAGCCTTATAAAAAAGTATGGAAGGAGTAGGCAATTCAAGGATGTTATTGAAGGGTTGAGTTGTGCTCAAAACTTTCATAGCAAAAAAAAATTGATTATTTTTTATAAAAAATTAAGAAAAACCGGTCCAACCGCGGGTGGGCTGGTTTGACCAAGTCAGCCGGTCCAACCGGGTTGTACCGGTTTTTTCCGGTTCAGTAGCTTAAACGGTTTTGGAGAAGATCCGGACCGGTGCTGTTGCCGGTTCCCGGTCCAACCGGTTGAACCGGCCGGTCCGGTCCGGTTCTCTCAACCATGGTTGCATGGAATGCCAAAGTAATGTGTTTGTGCACATGAGGTCTTTGAATAGAGGGCAAAATGATAAGATACATTCAATGCCCTGAAGGGTCTGATTTTATGAGGCTTTGATGCTAAGCTATTGGTTCTCTTTACAATTCGAGAGGTCATTTCATTGAGTGATTTTTCTCATGTAAACCTTTAGTCCTTTTCGTGACTATCGAGGAGCGAAACCTACATGCAAGGTGCCTCCTCTTTAGAAAATCACCTCTTGGTGGGAGGTCATGCCATTTCTTTTCTTTAAAGTAATGCCTTCTTTTTGTTTTTTTTTTTTTTTTTGGGCATAATCCACAAGGTGGATTGTCTTTTGCCAATTAGCTAGATGATGCTAGTGTATGATTGCTAATACTTTTTTTTTTGGTTTTTTTGAAGAAGTGCTTTGTTTCTTAGGAGATTAGCCCTTGTTGGGATGTCGACCCAATGGCCTTACTCTTTGATATTATTTTCTCCTTAAGTCTTTTGTTCAGATGGTGTTAAACAAGAAAAGGATATGTCACCTATTTGTCCTTATGAGGGCTTGGATTTTAGACCACTATATGAACCATACATGTAAGTGCATGTGGTAAGGTGGAATGGTAATCGGGTTGAAATGAAATATGCCCTGAGATGAGGAGCTCAAGAATTTAACATGTCTTGATGAAAATCTAAAATACATAGTATGCCTCAGGATGAAAATTTCTAGTAAGATATTTATCTTGAGATAAGAAATCCTAAAGTTGAAAATCATCTTAGGATAAAAATCCCAAAAGGGTAATGTATCCCACAATGGAAATCCCAAGCGTGAGGCATGCTTTGGAATTGAGATATGTGAGTGCATATATGTACATACAAATGCATTGGTATCCTGTGGTATAAGTGTATGTGTGTGGGCATCTCATGGATTGTATATATGAATGTAGATGAGTATTTGCTCATTGTGGATGAATGCCATGCGCATGCATGTGGGCATATTAAGTGCAAGTTAAGACTTAGAATGCATGTGAATGTATTGACACGTGATGGATGAATGAACTAAGTAAATGCTTACATAAATGGATGCGTATGAATGGATGTGCATGAATGCATGTATGCTTATCAAGTGTTACACAATGGGCATATGGTGTTCGCCAAGATGCAAACATGATTTTTCCGTCAAGATATACTATCGGTTAAAGACAGACCTAGTGTGGCTAAAAGTATGGCTAGGTAGGGAATCCAACAGTATGGATGGTAGGGTGGTGTAAGGGAATGATTTTGCTTACTCTTGGGGGGCGAGATGAAGGTGGGATAGACTTAGGTGACGAGCTAGGTTAGGCAAGTAGGGTGTAGGACAGGATTAGTACAAATGACTAGGTCAAGCTAGTGCTAAGGCCATGGTGATTAGGATGAATGTGGTGAAGTTAACTGAGGCAATGAAAGAGGGATGCAAAGACTAAGTCTAGATTGGACCAAATATAGCATGAGGAAGATTAGTTTAGTTTGATCTACATTATGGTCAATGAGGATGGGTGATCCACATTAGGTTAAACTTTCCCTTTATAGAAGATTGTCTCTTGGTCAAGGGAGCTCATTTGTGCGGGTCGTTTGCTCATTCATATATATACTAATCTCACGAATGTGTGTGTAGCTTATTTCTAGAGATTAAATTCTAAGTCTAGGGCCATGTTCAAAAGTTAGGGGTGTTCGGTCTAAGGTTCTTTGTAGAGGTAAGAGAAAGGTTAAAAGGTGCTTTGCAGGATTAATGGTACTTTATGTTTGTGGAAGGATATGAATGTAGGGCAAACGGTATGGAAGGTGGTGGTAGGGTAGTGATGTCCAAGTCTTGAAAGGAGGGTAGGGGTAACAAAAATACTTCGTAAACCCTCAAAGAGGCAAATTACTCCTTTTTTTTTGGGAATTAGGCTTGGATGCGTGTTTCAGCCATTAGCAGTGGTAAATATGCACTTGGTTGCATAACTTGTTTCCTTTGGTTACCAACGGTGAGGAAAATGTCGCTTATTTTGATTTTATAGATTTTCATCACTAAGAATCTTGATTAAACTTTATGTGAGATAGCTTTTATGGCCGAACCAACGAAATACTACATACTTATCTGGATGGGAATCAGGCAAATGGTAGTTCTTAAAAATGTATGTGATTTAAAGAATTTTGTCTCTAGGACAGCTGTTGTGGCAAGGCTAACAGTGTAGCTAATCAAATGAAGGGGAATCAGCTTGAAGGCTAAAAATCATCCTAAATCTATACCTAAGTGTGTGAGGAGATATATCCAACTTGTTACGGATGTAAACTCAAAGCAACCTTTTTTTCTTGCTTTTCTCCATCTAAGTAGACAATTATGATATGTTCATCCTTCATTAAGATGGTCCATCCAGTATGCATTTAACTAAGTGGGTCATATAACTTAAGCTCTCTTGTGGGATTTATGCACTACTTGCAGATATTCATAGCACTTGTTGTCATTCTTGTTCGTTGCCTTTCTTGGTTTGCTTTTCATGATGATTGTCGCAAAGATCTTACCATTTCAAAGATTCTTTGACTTTCGATCTTTTGTTTAGATAATGTTATCAACTGTTCATAACTTCACCTTTTAAATGATTTGGCAAAATGAAAGTCCTTTAAAAAAAAAAGAACAATATATTTAAGGAAGACCCTTTTTTCTTCCCCTTTTTATCAATGTCAAGTATGATGACTTTCAACATTTACCTAGGGCTGTTAAAGTCTGACCCGATCCGATAACCCGACCCAAACCTGTCCCGAATTTACTGAGAAAAACACGAACCCGATCCGAAAACCGAACCGATTTTGACCCGAAGTCGACACTATTTGACCGTTTAGTGTGAAAACTTGTTATTTTTCAGTTTTGAGCAAATCTAAGCTATTTTTAAGGTCGAGACGAAATTGACCTGTTTATTACATGAGTCGACCCGACCCGACCCGACCCGACCCGTTTGACAGCCCTACATTTACCCACAAGAGCTTGAATCTTTTTGATATTGTACTAATTTAGTTTGTATGAGATCATCACATAACAACCTTGTAATTGTTTTGAACTATACGGGCAAGGTTGTTACATGAGATCGTTGGAGAAATAAATCTTTAAGATTGATGGAACTACAGGTTGAGTTCCACGTGTGAACGTTGGTACTAGAGCATTTTCCCTCTTCAATGCTTATATATGATTTTGGCATCATAGATTGTGCACTTTAAATCCATGTTAGGTTTAGGATGATTGAATCTCATCAAAGTTCAGGTTTGAAAGGTGCAAATCGACGTACATAGGTTGAAAAAGGGCACTTCTCCAAAGGAGGCTTACTGTCCTAGGCAAGTCTCGCTACACTTTTTATCTTTTTTTTTGGGTTCTCGCAATTTTTATTTATTTATTTTTCTAGTTTTTTTATATTTATTTCCAATTTTTATTTGTCATAGGATAGAAATATTCACAAGTAAGAAGGAGATAAAAAATGTATGCATAGATGTACGGATGGAAAAGATAATTGACTTTTATTGATGTGAATAAGGAATACAAAACTTAGACTTAAAAGGGGAAAAAATGGCTAGAGGACACCCCAACTTCAACATGGAATTATCCTGGGGATCTAAGCTTATGCTGCGGGCATTGATGCTAATTCTTCCTTATGGTCAGGAAATGAGAATGGCACCACCCTGTAGTGATTCCTCTAGTGTCGAGGTAAGTCCATCGGGGTCATTGTTGAACATTTGAGATATCGGGATTGAAATTATCCCATTATCTATCATATCTTGAATGAGGGGCTTCAACCTCAAACATTAGTTAGTAATTTGACCTTTGCCTTAGTGGTAAATGCAATAGGCATTCTGAGCCCATCTTTAGGTCTTTTGTCTAATGGAGGGATCAGTATGGGCTTGTTGGCTTGATGAGACCTTTTCGGTATAGTAGACCAAAATTCAACTCCATACCTAAGGGTGTACAGTCCCTAGTGGGAGTTCTCCTGCCTATTGGTAGGTACGCTTTTGCTTCCTTTGGTTTTAGCCTGATGATGATGGGTTCTTGTCTGAGGCCTTGTATCTCGTTTTATTGGGTCTCAATGTGGGTAGTGAGGTTGGCGATCACTTGGAACATCTTCTTGTCATTCATTCATGATGCTATTGATAATTTTCTTCTTTGACCTCAATCATTAATGGTGATTAGAAAAATGTTCTATGAAGGTGACTTTAGAAAAGAAATGGGAGTTTGGCCTAAATTTGTCTGTTCTAGATGGAAAATGATCCTAGTTTAGGGTAGGGAGTGGGATCAAGATTACAGAATAACGTTAGAAGTATGGATCTAAAGTAAAAGAAGAGATAAAATATACTTATGTTAGAGATCACAAGGGAGGACAAAGGCTTACATAATGGATGAGATATAAACTTGGGGCTAAGGACCAAGGTGAGGTCAAATAAACTAGTTTAAGGGTGGAGGCTCAAATAAAAGCCTAAGGTAGAAGGATGTTAATGATCATAAGCTCGATCATAGGATAAGGACATGGTAGATTAGGTGCTTACATTAGGGCCCAAAGACGGAAGGATGGAGTCCTATGTCAAGGATGTAGGCTAGGCAAGCGAATCCCAGGATGAGGACATGGGTAAGGCATGCATGGTCCCAAGTTAAGGTTCAAGAGTGAAGTTGGTGTAAGCCTAAGTCTAGCTTAGGATAAGAGAGTCAAACTCTAGGTTAGGACATAAATATGCTGAGCAATTTTAGGTTGGATTATATATGGTGACACTAACCTTATTGGGGCTTAGGGATCTGCATGATGATGTGTCCTAGGAAGGGTTATGCTATATGTAAAAGGGAACGTTATGTGTAGGACTAGCATGTAAAAATTCTAAAGGAGCATCCTAGGTCGGGCTACCATGTATGCAAATTAGCTAATGTAAGTTAGATCAGGATGTGAACAAGTGGACTCAACCTAAGTCAATCATGGTTTATGCGTGGTGGACTACTCTATACTTAGGGTGTTTGAAGATGGACTCTAGGCTAGAGGCATGCAAGTTCACAAATGGGCTACTATAAATGTGTTAGAATGATGGGCCCATGGTATGATGGACCATGCAAGATGAATATAAGATGTGCCAGTCTATGTGCTTCATGAATGAACTAAGGTATCAAATGCATGTGACCCTAAATGACCATAATGATATTGGCTCTAGATAGAGTATGATGACAGACCCATTAGTGAGTATATGAATGCATGTTGTATGCTAAGTGGGCTATGAATGCATGAGTCTATGTGCAATAAGCCCTTGATAGCCTAATATGAATGCAAGGATGATGAAGATGATAATGGAAGATACAAAAGATATGACTTTTAATACATACAAATAAAGACGAACAGGGACCTTAAACAACCCTCAAGATTATCAGTATAGAAGAAGCCGAAACCTTGAGGTACCCATAAAGACCAAGTGAAGTAAAGGGAAGCGTGGGGCTAATGACATAACTTGGTGGCACTGTTGACTTCCTTTCAACCCTTACTGATATGAAAGACATGATCTCTAGGTTACAACAACATCCTATTCACACTAGTAGGGTAGAATTTCAACGGCCACTGACATGAATCTCTTCGTTGCTGAGTTTTGTCCACTAGCCCTTAATGATGATACTTTGTATTCCTGATAGAGCTTTGGTTTTTGGTAATAAAGGTAAAGGGGTATAAACTTATTTTTGATAAATGACTCTCTTAACACACAAAGGGTACAACAAGACTCACTTAGCAGTTATTCAAGCGCATATCTTTGAGGTCAATTCCTAAGGGTAGAACTTCCTCTGGCTAAATTCCTGATGCTTTCAGAAATGTCAATGTTGTAATAACTTTGAGGTCAGGATCAGAGATTGATAATCATGTGGGTGATAACTTGAATAAAGCATCTGATTTACCCCCATCCTCATCTTCTACTATTTCTCCTATTACAGTCGATAACCATAGAGAGTCTAAAGAGGATAAACTTACTGCTATAGTGACTACACCTCCTCTTAAGACTACCTACACTCCTCTTTTATAGGTTTAGAAGCCTACAGTTTCTTTCACCAATAGGATGCAAGGGAAGAAGGACCAGACACATATTGATAAGATTAGTGAGACTTTCTCCTATATCATGATTAACATACCCCTATTGCATGCTATCTGGAAAATGCACCCATATGCTAGATTTTTTAAGCAGCTTTGTACTACTAAGTGGACAACTGTTGTGCCCAAGATAGCTTTGTTAGCCTCTAATGTTAGATTCACTATCCAATTAAATTTCTGTCAAGTATAGGGATCTAGGTTGCCCTATTATTTCCGTAGTGATAGGACCATACCATTCAGAGCTTTATTGGACTTAGGACCTAGTGTAACTTGCTCCATTCATTGTATATGAGAGACTTGGATTAGGCGAGCTGAGACCTACCAAGATTATCCTCCAGTTAGCTGACAGTTCTATTAGACTTCTAAGGGGTATTTTAGAGTATGTGCTTATAAAGATGGCGGAATTCATTTTTCCCGGTGACTTTGTGGTGCTCGATATTAGGATGAAGGCTAATGCTGAGTGCTATATTCTTGTAATTTTGGGGTGCCCTTTTTCAGCTACATCTAATGCTTTGACTAACTGCAGGAATGAAATGATGGAATGTCTTTTGGCAATATGATTTTTGACTTGAATATATTTAATTTACAAAGATGGATTGATGGTTTTGATTATGCGGATCATTATACCTGTAACTAGTTTAGTTTTTTGATGAGTTAGAGTTTGAGTATGTGGATGAGTTTACTGTCATGTACGAGTCCTTTCTTATAGATGATGAGCCTGAGTATGATGTCTTTAACTTTGATGATGTATGTTCTATGGACTTTATTGCTGATGTTGTTTCTGCATGCGATGGTTTTGCTATTTCACTTGATTTAAAGCCCGTTCCTAGCTCTGTTAAGTATGCTTTTCTTGATGTTAATGAGTGCTTACTCATAATTATTGTTTCTTATTTAGACAAGGCAAAGAGGACAAATTGCTTGACTTGCCTAGGGAAGATAATGAGGCCTTAGGGTGGACCTTAGGAGAACGCCAAGGAGGTTGACCTAGTTATATTTATTATATTTTGATGAAAACTATAAAGGCAATTATATATTTACTTGAATGAATTGATATGTTCAAAGTGAGTATGATATGTATTTGATATAAGTGAATATTTAATATGATGGCATGTTTGTATATGTGATTAAGCATGCTAAGTAAGACTTGCTATGTCATTGCATAGTTTTGCTTAAAGTGTCATATTTATAAGCTTAATGAAGTTTGATCTAATTTTGTCAAAGTCCCAGGTTTAAATCATACATTCAAAGTCTTATGCTCAAAGTCCTATGTTCAAAGTCCTTTGAATGATTCTTTGATCTTTTTGAGTGAAAGAAAAACTTCAATTTGTATATCTTGCTATGACAGTGTATATGTATGTAAAGAATCATAGTTGCAAATTTATAAATGAGTTTTGGTCAATTCTAGTTAAATTTGTTAAGCTAACTTTGGAGTACTTATTCTTTTAAGCTATTTTATAATTCTCATTCGTTAAATTTCACAATATGTCTGAGAGGTTTATACCTAGTTAATGTTATGAGATATTATATTGATCTTTGGGTTTAAATGCTTGCCTTTAATTATCGATTTTGACATGATTATCAAATTCTTTGATAAAGTGTTATGAGTCTTATTTGGAAAGTATTTTCATAAAATCTTTTGATTATTCTCAGCCAATGTCTTTCGAGATTTCATGGCATTGTTTGGTAAGTATTATTGTCACCTTTTTCTAAAGATTACGTGCCATTTAAGCTAAACAAATTATCTATGCTCTATTTGTGGAAAACATCTTGTGTCATTAATTTTATTGATGTGGGTGAATATTCTGATATTGACATTGATATTCTTTTATGATACTTTCCAAAGTAAGAAGAGTAGCAACCAAGCAAAGATATTGTCTATATTTATTTATGGGAATTGCATATTTCAAATCAAGTCAAAGTCTTTGAAAAAGACTTAGGGTATCATAATGAGAATATTATGGATCTCCTCTAATGCAGTTCAATGGATACAAGATTTAGACAACAGTATAATGAAGATCAAATACCAAATAAAGATCTAGGAACTCGACTTAAGGTACCTAGTTGAGTGATAGATCTAGGAGAGTGTTTCTAGATTGAGTGGCTAGCCTTGGAAGTATTTAAGGAAGCTATTGTAGAGTCGAGGACTCAACATTGAAACTTCTTAAGTGAATAAGAAGTGGAGCAGTTTGGATCCTAAGGAGATAAGAGCCTTAGGCGGTGACCAACCCTATTGAGAGGGATCAACATCATAAAAACATCACGTGTTTTATCCTCTTTAACTTTGGGATTTATAATCTTGTTTAAAGTCTTTGACTACTAACTTGTTTTATAGTGACTTTCGCAAATCTCCCTTCAAAGTGCTTTGAAACTTTGTTTAGCTTTAATTTTATATCAATCACCCGATTCACCTCCTCTGGGTGATATATCTTTAGCTTTAGGACCTTCAATCGGTATAAGAGAAGGTCCACTCACTTTGACTTTATCATCTTGTGGGACAGATTATGCCTTCAAGTGGAATGCTGATGTTGGTCAAGGGCATTCCTTCACAAGACCTCCTTTGTTTCATGGTTCTAAATTTGCGCATTGAAAAAAAAAACTTATGGAGATTTTCATCCAAGACCATGACCATGATCTTTGTGAAATCATCACCAAAGGAGGCTTTATCCCCAATGTGAAGAAAGACGACAAAGTCATTCCAAAGTCAAGATCAAAATTCACTCTGAAAGAAACTAATAGAGTTGCCAAAAATTATAGAGCTTTGAACACTTTATATTGTAGTTTAGATTCCAATGAATTTAATTGTGTATTTGCATGTGATACAGCTAAAGAAATTTGGGACACTTTGGAAACTACCTATGAAGGAACAAGTCAGGTTTGTGAATCAAAGATTAGCCTATATGTCTATCAATACAAACTTTTCAAGATGTTACCAGGAGAATCTATCAAAGACATGTACATACAATTCACGAAAATCATTAATAATCTAAAGTCATTGGAAAAACCATACAACAATGAAGATATGGTAATAAAGGCATTACGATGCCTTCCAAGAAGCAAGTGGGGACCCAAAGACACTGTAACTAAAGAAGCTCAAGATCTGAAGAGCCTCAAGTTGGATGATCTCTTTAAAAAACTTTTAACCCATGAAATTCACTTGTGAGGAAGAAAGTGATGAGCAAGCACCAAAGCAAGGATTTTCTCTAAAGTCCACATATGATGACTTTAAAATAAAAAGTGAAGAATCTAATGATGAGGAGGCTGAGACAATAACCATGATAGCTAGAGGATTCAAGGAAATGTTTCAAAAGCATCCAAAATTCTAAGAACTTTGGAAAAGATTAACTTCAAAGAGAGATGGTAGAACTTCCAAATACAAAAACCTTAACAAAGTTGATACTAACTTGGACATTTGTTATGGATATGCAATTCCAAGTCAGGTGATCAAACAATGTGCAAATAAAAGAAGAAAAATGAAAAGAAGATGTTCAAAGATAAAAGCGAAACAATAGAGCCATGGGTGCCGCATTAAGTAACAATAAAAGCAATGAAAGTAAAGGTGGAGAAGGAATGAGAAATCGTTGCCTTATGGACAAAGGAGACCCTGAAAAAGAAGAAGATGCGAATTCCATAAAGGCAACACTTAAACATCTTCTTACTTTTGGAAAAGAATATGTAGCACAAGGATTATAAAATTCGGTCAGGTATGAACATGAATATTTACATAAGATTAAATCACTTAGAAGGACTATCAAAGTGTTGAAAGAAGAAAATCTGAATTTACAAAACACCTATGAAAGTCTACACACAAAGGCCAAAGACCTTGAACTTGAAAAATCTGATTTACAAAACAAGTACAATGACTGTCACAAATCTCTTTTAAAACTTACTAAGAGATGAGAAAATCTAGATTAGTTACTTGGCTCTCAATGTATGACTTTTAAGAAAGAAGGCCTTGGTTTCAACTCGAACAACAGAAGGAATTCTTATAAAAACTTCTTTGATAAACACATGAGAAATTGCAAAGTCAATCTGTTCCTCAAAAGAAATAAAGCTTGGAACAAAGCCTAAATATGCTTCAAAGTTGATATATCAAACCCTAATTTAGAAGTGAATTTTTTTAAGTATAGATTGACATAGTTTGAAAGGCTTTGAAATTTTGGGTCAATGTGATACATTGTATATTTAGCCCAAAAGTAGTAGCTGTTGGCCAATCTCATTATACTTCTTGAAATCTATCTCTATTTCTATATGCCTTGATGACATAATTGATCATTTGCTCTTAAATACTGATACTTGTCAAATTCTATAATATGATTGTATCATCCTATACTTTTATGTAAACCATTACATGATTTCATTACATGCTTTCATGCGCCTATGTTTATAAATCTTATACTATGGGGGAGCTATATATGCCTATTTTGTTTTTTATCCTCTGCTTATGGTTTTTCCTACCCAAATAACCATTTTGATGAAATCCAAAAAGGGGAAGAAATATTTTGATAAGCTTACTATGTGTCTATGGTTTTGACTTTCATAAAAAAGGATGAGATTGTTGACTTGGTTGTATTTGTTATATTTTGATGAAAGCCAAAAAGGAATTATATATGTGCTTGATGAATTGATATGTTTAACGTATGTTTGATATGTATTTGATATAAGTGAATGTTTTAGATGATATTTTTGAGAATACTTGTTCTTTTGAATTGGCTTTGGAATTCTTGTTTGTTAAATTTCATAATATTTTTTAGAGGTTATACCTAGTTAATATTATGAGATATTATCTCAATTTTTGTGTTTAAGATGCTCGCCTTTAATTGTTAATTTTTGTATGATTATCAAATTCCTTCCCAAAGCATGATGAGTCTTATTTGGAAAGCATTTTTATAAAATCTTTTGATAATCCTTAGTCAATATCTTTAGAGATTTCATAAGATTGTTTGGTAAGTATTACTACTATACATTTTTTTCAAGGATTACGTGCTATTTAAGATGAGAAAATTATCTATGCTATATTTATGAAAAACATCTTTGAAATATCTTGAATTATATTATGTGATTAATTTTATTTACATAGATTTATATTCTAATATTAACATTGATATTATTTGATGATAGTTGCCTAAGTACGAAGAGTAGCAACCAAGCGAAGATCTCGTCTATATTTATTTATGGGAGGTGAATATTTTAAATTTAGTCAAAGTCTTTGACGTAGACCTAAGGTATCATAATCAGAATATTCTTGATCTTGTCTAATGTGGTTCAATGGGTACAAGATTTAGTACAATGGTATAATAATCATTTGAATTATACTCATGCTATTAATTGCACTCTCTTGTGAGAATTAAATCTTTGTAAGGGAAAGTTATAACAAGTCGGGAAACTTACTTGGGTAGCTAAGTGTTTAGTGAAACAATACTTAGTGAAAAACTCAACTAAAAGTACCTAGTTGGCTGGTAGATCTAGGAGAGTGTCTTTGGATTGAGTGGCTAGCCTTGGAGGTACTCAAGGAAACTATTATGGAGTCAGCATTGTACCTTCTTAAGTGAATAAGAAGTGGAGTGGTTTAAATTCTAAGGAGATAAGACCCTTAGGTGGTAACTAACCCTGTTTAGAAGGGGTAACATCGTAAAAATATCACGTGTTTAGCCCTCTTTAATTTTTGCATTTATGATCACGTTCAAAGTCTTTGATTTCTAACCTGTTTTATAGTGACCTTGGCAGGTCTACTTTCAAAGGGCTGTGAAGTTTCATTTAGTTTTAATTTTATGTTAATCACCATATTCACTACCTCTTGGGTGATAAATCTTTAGCTTTGAAACCTTCAATTGGTATAGAGGAAGGCCGATCACTTTGATTGAACCGTCTTATGTGAAAGATCATGGCTTTTATTAGAATTGCCGATATTGATCAAGGATATTCCTTCCATAGACCTCATTTGTTTCATGGTTCTAACTTTGCACGTTGGACAACGTTTATGCAGAGTTTCATCAAAGACCATGACTATGATCTTTGGGAAATCATGACTAGAGGAGACTTCATCCCCGCTATGAAGAAAGACGACAAAGTCTTTCAAATGTCAATATCAAAAATCAGTCTGAAGAAACTAAAAGAATTACTGAACATTTTTGAGCCCTGAACTTTTTATGTTGTGGTTTAGATTCCAATTATTTTAATTGTGTGTTTGCATGTGATATAGCTAAGAAAATTTGGGACGCTTTAGAAATTACCTATGAAGGAACAAGTCAAGTTCGTGAATCAAAGATCAGCATATGTGTCCATCAATATGAACTTTTCAAAATGTTACCTGGAGGATACATCAAAGGCATGTACGTACAATTCACGAAAATCATCAACAATATAAAGTCGTTAGAAAAAGAATACACTAACGAGGAGAGCGTGCGAAAGGTGCTGTGATGCCCTCTAAGAAGCAAGTGGGACCCAAAGTCACATCGATTGAAGAAGCTCAAGATCTAAAGATCCTCAAGTTAGATGATCTTATTGGAAAACTTTTAACCCATGAAATTCACTTACAGGACGAAAGTGATGTGCAAGCACCAAAGTAAAGAATTGCTCTAAAGTCCACATATGACAACTTTGAAACAGAAGGTGAAGAATCTACCAATGAGGAGGATGAGACCATAACCACGATAGCTAGAGGATTCAAGGAGATGTTTTAAGAATGTCCAGAATTTCAAGGACTTTAACTTCAAAGAGAAATGCTGAACTTCCAAAGGTAAAATATCTTCCAAAGTTCATACTAATTTGGATATTTGTTATGGTTATGTAATTCTAGGTCATATTATCAAACAAGATCCAAATACAAAGAAGAAAAATGAAACTAAGAAGTTCAAAGATAAGAAGAGAAACAATATAGCCATGGTTGCTAAATGGAGTGACAACAAAAGCAATGAAAGCGAAAGTGGAGAAGAGGGAATGAGAAATTGCTACCTTATAATACCTTAGGAAGAAGAATATGCAAAGTCCAAAGAGGTAGCACTTAAACATATTCTTACTTTCACAAAAGAATATCTAGCACAAGGTTTATTAATTCTATTAGATCTGAACAAGAATATTTACCTATGATAAAATCCCCTAAAGGACTATCAAAATATGAAAAGAAGAAAATGAGAATTTCCAAAACTCTTGTGAAAGTCTACACACAAAGGTCAAAGACCTTGAACTTGAAAATCTAATTTACAAAACAAATGTGACGACTCTCACAAGTCTCTTTTGAAACTTACCAGGGGATAAAAAAATCTAGATAAATTACCTTATTCTCAACATATGTCTTTTAACAAAGAAGATGCAGGTTTCAACCCAAAAAATAGAAAGAATTCTTATAAAAACTTCTTTGACAAAGAGACAACACATGAGAAATTGTAAACTCATACTGTTTGTCAAAATTAGCATAGTAAGTTTGGATATGGATATCTAAGTCACTTTATTCCTCAAAGGAGAAACAACAACTTTAGTCATGGATATCAAAGTCACTCAACTTATCAAAGAAGATAGAGCAACTTTGGTTATCCTAGATACGAAAGTTATTCCCATCCTAGACTTATTCAAGTTTGGGTAGGTAAAGGAACGAGACCAACCAACTAGGTAGTTATTAACAATCCAAGGCTCGAACTTGTTGTTCAAACCTGCTTTGAGAAAGGTTGTTTGAATTTGACTTTGTAGGTACACCTAGTTCCTAACCAAAGAGATAAAAGACATTAAAAAAGTTGGAGGATCGAGAAAATTTGAAGGGCCCATGAGAAACAAAGCATAAATAGGCATGCCAATTGTATTTCAAAGCCAGACTTTGAGGTCACCATGAAACTTGAGGTGATCTAGTCTCAAACACTTGAAGCTTGATTTCAAAGACTTTGAAATGAGCCCAGAGTAGGAAGAAATATAAATTTTCTTATTTTACCTAAAAGGCACAAGGATCATATATACTGAGATGAGTATAAATTTTGTATTGCCTTGACGATGTACTATGGATATTTACATAGCTTTATGTTTGAATGTTGCTAGTTCACTTTTGCCATTATTTGACATTCAATCTTCATGGAAAAATTGAGGGATAATCCCTCTCTTAGTTTTAACAAGTTCTTGAGTGGTTTCAGAAAATCAAATGACTCAAACATATCTCAATGACCTTGAGTACAATTTTGATTTCAAAGTTGTAATTTCAACCTTAAAATGACACTACTTCAAAGACCTTGAAACAAAGTCAGACGCTGCACTTGAAATGCATAAATGAAGAAATTAAAAATCTTAAAGCTTTAATGTTTTAAACAAGAATGTTTGAATCTTATGAAATAAGAAGTTGTTAGTCCGTTCATGATACAAATTAATTCAAGGTCAAAATTCAAACTTTGAAAATAGGGTAGAAAATATAGTTGCATTTTTGGATGAACACAAGGGAAGTTAGATGTTCTGCTTACACGTTTAATTTTCCTAAGTCCAAATGATTGATTAGCTTGCTATATGTTCTTGTTCTTACACTATCTTTCAAAAAGGGACTAACACTATACTTCTAAATCCCTATGTTTGCTTACTTTTATAGTTAGATGCATTTTTGATTCGCCTTTATTATACAATCTCTTCTATTTATTTTACGGCACATTATATCTTCCATATGCATCCGTATTAAACATCCTTTTCAAATCCCTTTGTAATGCGTGAATACTATTTTAGACTTTGGTAGTTTATATTTATCCAAATGTGCAATATCTTGATTCATCTCTATAAGTACATATATATGTGCTACCATAGCCAATGCTCATTTTGATACCTCACCTCTTAGACTCTCTTTAGTTCATGCTTTGAACTTGTTACATGTTTCATGCGCACTTTGGTGTGACACTTTCAACATGATTGGAGTATGCTCATTTAGCAATTTGACATTATCGTTGCATTATTGATTCTTTACATGGGTAGGAAATATTCATCACATGTTCTTGCTTGATGCTTTTGTCTTGCTTGAATTACCTTTTTAAGGGGGGATAATGTGTTATATTACATGAGTTCTTTCATATATGTTACTTTGCAATTCATTATTCAAATTCGTATGGATGAGCATATGTGATTGATTATTTCTTTGTATGTCAAGAGCTCTTATTGCTCATTTTATCAATATAATATTGAAATAAGTTATTTTTGATATGAATTGAGGGGAAGGGTCTCACTTAGTGGTAATAAGTGTATTACGTAAATGTAGGAGATCCAAATCCTAAATATGCTTCAAAGTTAATATATCATAACTAGGAATGATAAGAATGAGCTAAACCCTTACCCGAGTCCAATCTAGATGGAGAGTATGTATTGATTATAGGAAATTGGGTGTTGTCACTCAAAAAGACCATTTCCCCCTCCCTTTCTTATACCAGATATTGGAGAGGTTAGCTAGACACTCACACTACTGTTTTCTTCATTATTACTTTAGCCATACCCAGATCTCCATTGCTTTTTGAGGATTTGGAGAAGATTGCCTTTACCTATCCCCTTGGCACCTGTGCTTTTAGGAGGATGCCATTTAGTCTATGTAATGACCTTATTACTTTCTAGAGATGTATGATTTCTATATTATTTAATTTGGTTGAACACTATATGGAAATTTCATGGATGATTTCTCTATGTTAGGGTGTTTAGTAAACTACAATTTGACCAATTTAGGGAAAGGTTTGAGAAGGTTTAAGGAGAAATATTTGACTCTAAATTGGGAGAAGTTTCACTTTGTAGTGAAAAGAGGATAGTCTTAGGAAATGTGATTTCTAGTGGTGGCATTAAGGTTGATAAGGCTAAGATTAATTTGATTACTTATCTCCCCCCTCACATCTATGTGAATGATGTTAGGTCCTTTCTTGTACATGCTGGATTTTATCGTAGATTTATTAAGGATTTTAGTAAGATTGCTATGCCCTTGTCTACCCTTCTAGCTAAGGATGTGCCCTTTCACTTCGCTGAGGAATGTTTAGAGGCATTTAATAAGTTGAAATGAGCCCTAACCACTACCTTCATTTTGCATCCTCTTGTTTGGGGTGAGGCTTTTGAGTTGATGTGTGATCCTTCTGACTATGCTGTTAGGATGATTCTAGGACAATGCATTGTTAAGAAACCCTATGTGGTCTATTATGTGAGGCACACATTAAGTGATGCCTATAAGAAATATATAGTGATTGAGAAAGAATGTTTGACTGTGATATTTGCTTTCGAAAAGTTTAGACCTTATTCTATTGGTCATCATGTTATTGTTTTTACTAATCATACTACACTTAAGCATCTTTTTTCAAAGAGGGATGCTAAACCCAAGCTTGTAAGATGGATGCTCCTGTTGTAGGAGTTTGATTGTGAGATTAGAGATGTGAAGGGTTTTGATAACCAAAATATACTCATTCTCAAAAGTATTGGTAGGATTTTCAAGGGTTGCAATAAGTATGATAGGGATAGATTTTTGCAATTGATGAAGTCTTATATTTGGGATGAAGCTTATTTATTCGAATACCATTTGATCAAACTATTAGGAGATGTCTCCTAGACCATGAGGTTAGGAGTATCCTATATTTTGGTTTTAACCAGGTATACGGAGGGCACTTTAGTGGAAAAACAATTATGACCAAAGTACTTTAGTGTGGATTCTACTAGCATACTTTATTTAAAGATGCCCAAGAGTATTGTAGGAGATGCATTAGATGTCAGCAATTAGGCTATATCACTGGGAGGGATATGATGCCCCCTACTTGATGTGTGGGTATATATTTTATAAGACCATTCCCGATCACTTTTGAGAATGAGTATATTTTGCTGGCAGTTGATTATGTGTCTAAGGGGGTTGAGGCCATCCCCACTGGGACTAATGAAGCTAGAGTGATGGTGAAATTTCTAAGGGGGAACCGCTTTTCTAGGTATGACATGACTTGCGCTATTATTAGTGACAAGGTACTCACAACAATTGGTCCTTTGATTCACTATTGAGATGGTACTATGTTATTTATTAGCCAGCCACTCCCTACCATTGCTAGACCAGTTGGCAAGTTGAGGTTTCTAACAGGCAGATTAAGCATATTTTGGAGAAAATTGTTAATAGGAATATGAACGATTAGGTAGGAAAACTTATTGATGCTTTATGGGCATATATAGTATGAATTTCGAGACAACTTTAGGTATGTCACCTTATCAGGTAGTCTATGGGAAGCCCTCGTATCTCCCCGTTGAGCTTGAGCATTGAGCTTGATGGGCCATTGAGACCCTTAACTATTATTATTACATCAGGTGAGGATAGGAGAGTGCAATTGAGTGAGATAGAGGAGATATGAGCTGAGGTGTATTGGAGGGCTAGATTGTCTAAGGAAAGGGCGAAGTTGATACATGATAAAGTGATTCTCATAAAACACTTTGCCCTAGGCATAAAGGTGCACTTGTATGATTCGAGACTGCACCTACTCCTAGGTAAACGTAGGTTCCACTTGACGGGTCCCTTTGTTGTTACTCAAATATTTTCTTCTAGTGCAATTAAGATCTACAATCCTATTACTGGAGCCAAACAGAAGGTTAATGGACAAATATTGAAGTAGTTCTTGGAAGTCCCTAGAGAGGAGGATACGGAGCGTCTGATGCTCTACTAGCAACCCAGTGATTTCTTATAGGTGGTGAGGTAGCTTAGGTACATTCAATATCCAACTTGATAGTATTGTTCTGTCCCTTGCATTTAGTTTTATGTGGTGTCTTCATCTTCTTCCTTTGTTTTGTTTTTTTAATTCTTGATACTCCTTTTTCCCACAATGCGGAGATTGTGTGATTTTAGTGTGTGGAAGATGAAGCCATACTTAACAATTTTTGAAAAAGAAAAGGAGAGAAACATTTTCAAAAAAACAAATATTTTCTATTTTTATGTGTTTTTGGGGAATTTTACTATCTCTTATCGACTTTGACCCCTAATGACTTAGTTATTAGGTTGTGTATGAGTATTGTGTACATGATAAACCTTAGTCTAAAATGTGTCGTTCCACTCCCCAGTTCTAAACTTATCATTCTGTGACAATTTTGAGTCTAGTCCTAATTTTTATATTACACTCCTTTTATACTCTTAGGCTTTCATGGTTGATTCTCCCACTTGTCGTTTCTCTTATTTTTGCTTTAAAAAAAGAAAAAAGAGGGCGCAAAAAACAAATCAAAATAAAAAGTCTTAGAGTTAGGAGTTACAAGTATCCCTTTGAGACATGTGCTACTAGGTGTTACCCTTTGAGGCAATGCTGCAATTGGAAAATTTTGCTTCCCAAGTCAGTGAGTCAATAAAGTAGTCAAGTGGGATTGAGTTAGACTCCAATATAGCCAAGCTCTTAAGGTGTGATGGTGCACTTACACACTAAGCACTGGGATAGATTCATAGTTGCAATCGATTGTGGGTGTCAGTGGGTGGCTGCCATCCTTGGACACCAAGAGTTTTAATATGTATGTTGTGCTTGTGTACAATTTAGTGCTTGAGTTACTAGGATGATATTGTTGATTAAGTATGCACAATTTTTTCTAGTGTATATTTGAGTATGTTTGAAGAATTCAAAAAGATTTTCTCTTTCTTTTTCTCTTTCAAGATTTTTTCTGCAAACCATTACAATGACACACTTGTTCACTAGGGGAACCTAGGAGTTTAAAGGACTTGTTGCACATACTATATACAGCCGTGATTCCTATGAAAGTGAGTTACATATCTTAAGTAGATTTTCCTTTTCTTTAATTTTAGACGAGGACGAGTAAAGTTTTGGTGTCGGGGCATTTGTTTGGGCACCAAAAATCTTCATTTAAATAACTTTTAGTCATTTGTTTTTTTTATCGTAATCAAGATTATTTTTGGGTTTGACTCAGGTTTTGTATAACTATGCAGAGTATAATATATTGGAGAAAAAAAAAATTAGCGTTACATTATAAATTTGGATATGGAACTAAGTGGATTCGTTGAGTACGGATGTCCAAGTGAGAAAAGTAGGCGAAGCCAACACCCACAAGCAAACATCACATTTAAGGGTGAAACCGTGAAATCGAACAATTTGTGCGGAAACATAATTGGACGACCCTCATAATGAAGTCATCAAGCAAATCAACGCCTAATCTTTTGCGTACCTCACGCCAAGAGCCCAAGTGAATGCCATGAACCCACCTTCCTTATTTCCTCATTATGCCCCCATCATTATGCAAGTCTATATGCAGCTCACGGGATGCGCAAGCCCAGACCATGTCTGCTAATTAGAGCAAGGTGTAAACGTTTCGAAAATCAGGAAGCCGGTTCTAACTAAGGCTTGATTTAGGAAAATACGGCTAGGTGGCGTTGGCAAAAGTAAATTTTATTTAGGAATCTTTAAGAGGTTAATACTAGTATAAATAGGAGCCTTGGGTACCTTGTAGATTATCAAATTTTCTCCCTCTCAATTGTGACATTAGTTCCTAGAGTTTGAGAGACTATTGTGGTCATAAAAATTCTTCCCTATTGAGTTAATTCAATTTTTTCTAGTTTTAGTTTCAAGTCAACTTTTTTAAGTTCTAGTTATAGTTCAAGTTTACTAGTTCTGATTTTGTTTCAATTTTTTTAGTTCAAGTTTTAATTCAATTTTGTGGTTTCCATTTTAGTTTGATTCAAAATTCTCTCGATCAAAGTTTAGATTTTTATTTTTCTCTTGGGCTTATGGTGGATATTAAAGTTTCATTATTGACACTTATCGAAAGTTCAAGAATTCCCCAATTGGTTCTAGCAGTTTTGGTTATTATCAAAGGATCATATTTTTTCTACTAGAGTTATCGATTATGTTTCATAATTTTTCTTCTCTATTAATTCTAAGTGATTAACGCAATATCTTCCTAGTGGTTTTTATTACTTTATTTGCTTTTCGTAGTCCCTCACAACGGAACCAAAAACTTATACAATCCTAAAAGGATGTGTAAAATAACTGCAACCGTACAGTTATCAGCCATAATAAGTGAGGATCAAATCCACAGAGATGGGTCGAATGTAGGCCATTAAAGCTAAAAACTAACCCATATTAATTAAATTGAAAGCAAGAAAGCAAAATAGAATCATTTAACTAATAGAAATTGAATCTAACCTAAACATGATTCGATTTTATAGCAATAACAATTTAGAAAGCAATATATTTTCATGAAGAAGAGAGGGGGTGATAGAGAGGAGAAAGAAATTACCAGCTAATTGAAAGCAAAGGCTGAAAGTTGAATCGAATCGATGAATCAAAAGTCAAACTAGCATTAAAGGTAAGTACTTGAATCAAAGGTTTTCAGACAGAATTACAGTAAACTGATCTACTCCTAAAAGCTAAAGTAATACCTAAACTAAGATGATTAAGAATTGATTCATAAATTGTGGTACCCAAGACTATTTTTATAGGGGTGATAGCCTTCATTCACGTTCCGAATTCTAGTTAGAGTAGATTTCTTATTCTCCACTTTGAATCAATATTAGGAAAGTCACCATACTAACAAAGGAGTCCACCTCATTTCTAATTTTCACTTGGATACAACTATCCAAAATTAGCTTCAATAAGTCTACCATGCCAAGGAAATAAATTATTATTCCCTGCACAAACACACAAAATCCATATAAAATCCAAAAATAATCTCAATTACGAGTAAAAAGTAAGTAATTCGGAGTACATACTTAGGGCCTGTTCTTTTCGTGGGTCAATCCATTTTTACCCACTTCAACCTATTTCAACATACTTCAACCTACTTGAAAAAAAAATACCAACTTCAACCTATCTCAACCTACTTCAACCCACCCCCTTCATAGTTTTAATAATTTGTAAAGTATCATGTGAGATTTAAGGCTTGTTGTTTTCGTGGGTAAATTGGGTGGGTAAAAGGGTGAAGTAAGTTGAGGTAGGTTAAGGTAGGTTGAAGTTGGTATTTTTTTTTTTGGAAATGAGTTGAAATAGGTTGAAGTGGTTGATATTGGTTGAAGAGAGTTGAAGTTGGTATATTTTTTATGTGGTGGGTTGAAGTGGGTTAAAATAATGAGAATATAATTAATGTGTGATAACTTATGAAGTTATCGGAATTTTGTGAAATTCTTGTTTATTCTTTTTTATTTTTTTGATTTTTAATTCTTAGTTTTTAATTTTTAATTTTTAATTTTTTTTCATTTTTGGTTTTTAATTTTTAATTTTTAATTTTTAAATTTTTAATTTTTTTATTTTCATTTTTTTTAATTTCTTATTTTTCAATTTTAATTTTAATTTTTTATTTCTTATATTTTTATTTTTTTATTTTTTATTTATCTATTTTTTATTTATTCTTATTTTTATTTTTAATTTTGAATTTTTGAATTTTTTATTTTTAGTGTTTAATTTTTTTTTATTTTTAATTTTCTAATTTTTCATTTTTAATTTTTTTTAAATTTTTAATTTTTTTAATTTTAATTTTTCAATTTTTACTTTTGATTTTTTTCTTTTTAATTTTTTATTCTTTTATTTTTTATTTTTATGTTTTATTTTTTATTTTATTTTTTATTTTTCCATGTTTTTATGTTTTTTATATTTTTATTTTTTCATTTTGTATTTCTTATTTTTTATGTTTTATGTTTTACTTTTTACTTTTTTATTTCTTATTTTTTATATTTTATTTTTTACTTTTTCATTTTAATTTTTTATTTTGTACTTCTTATTTCTTATTTTGTTATGTTTTTATGCTTTTATGTTTTTATTTTTAATTTCTTATTCCTTTTTTTTGCAATTTAAATAAACCAAAAACAAACAAAAACTAAAAAAATACAAAATGAAATACAAAAAACTAAAAATAAAAAAAATGTGAAATAAGAAATTAAAATTAAAAATTAAAAAATTATAATTCAAATGTAAAAAAAATAAAAAAAATTAGAATTAAAAAATAAAAACATAAAATATAAAAACAGCAAAAATGAAAAATAAAAAATAAAAAAAAAATATGAAAAATAAAAAATAAGCAATAAACAATAAGAAATAAGAAATAGAAAAATAAAAACACAAAAACATAAAATTATTGAAAATTAATAAATTAAAAATGAAAAATAAAGAACTAAAAAACTAACAAAATAAACAGTACAAAGTAAAAAATAAAAAATAAAAATAAAATTTAAATTTAAAATTTAAAAATAAATATAAAAATAAATAAATAAAAATAAAAACTAAACTTAAAAAATAAGAAAGAAACAACAAAAAATAAAAAATAAAAAAACGAAATTAAAAAAATAAAAAAATATAAACAAATAAAATATAAAAATAAAAAATAAATGAAAATAAAAAAGTAAAAAATAAAAAATAAAACTAAAAAAATAAAACATAAACCATAAAACATAAAAACTTAAAAATAAACACATAAAAAAATACAAATTAAAAAATAACAGAAAAAATTAGGAAATAAAAAATAAAAAATAAAAAAGTATAAAATAAGAAATTTAAAAAATTACAAATTAAAAATTGAAAATAAAAAATAAAAAACAAAAAATAAAAAAAATAAATAAGAAATAAGAAAATAAAAAAATCGAAAAGAAAAAAGAAAAATTTAAAATTTAAAATTAAAAGTTTAAAACTAAGAATAAAAAATAAAAACTAAAAAAATGAAAAAATGAAAAAATTAAAGATCGAAAATTTGAAAAATAAGAAATAAAAAATAAGAAATAAGAAAGAAGAAACTAAAAAAATAAGAAATAAAAAATAAAAAATAAAAATAGAAAAATAAAAAATAAAAAATAAAAAATAAAAAATAAAATAAAATAAAAATAAAAAATAAAAATAAAAAATAGAAAATAAAAAATAGAAAATAAAAAAAAATAAAAAATCAAGAAATAAAGAAATAAAAAAATAAAAAAAAAGAAATAAAAAATAAAAAAGTAAAAACATAAAAAAGTAAAAACATAAAAAATGAAAAATGAAAAATGAAAAACTAAAAATTAAAAATTAAAAATTAAAAAAATTAAAAAAAAGAAATAACAAACAAAAATTTCACAAAATTTCGATAACTTCATAAATTAAAAAAATCTCATTATTTTAACCTATTTCAACCCACCACATAAAAAATATACCAACTTCAACCAACATCAACCCACTTCAACCTACTTCAACCCACCTAAAAAAAAGAAAATACCAACTTCAACCTATCTCAACCTACCTCAACCAACTTCAACCCCCTTCATCCTTTTGACGCATCTAATTTACCCACGAAAGAAATAGGCCCTTAGATGGTTACTTTTGGAGACCAAACAGATATATCAAACCATGAGTACATCCACTCTAATGTTGGAGACACTCACTTGATTACAAGTGAATTCTCTCAACTTTCCTACCGCATATTACGAGAGTGGTTGCCACTTTTGCTTATATAGAATAACTAGATAAAACTATTGTAGTAGATTTATAAGCCAAACATAAAGTTATATTGCGCATAAATTGTAAGGAAAGCAATTTATGTTTCATATATATTTAGTTTACAATTAGATAGCAATTTAGGTTTCAAGAAGTAATTTAGATATTAAAATTCAAATGTCAACGAGCATTTTCATAAAAAAGTAAAAAAAATAAAAATATCTACAAATAACTTGCCATGTGAAGGATGGTATTACAACTAGTAATATATAATTAAAGAAGGATATTCTTCCTATGTATTAAGCATGTAAGCATTCAATGGTTCAAAAATATATTTTAAACACCTAGGGTTACAAGTCCTAAATGCTATTGTTTTGCGGATAGTTCCAAATTCAACCCTCAAAACATCCCAAATGCTAACAACACCAAATTTGAATAGATCAAAATATCCAACACAAGAAATAAGCGCTCCAACGACTAGTACATTAAATCTCAAAACAATTTTTGTTCTGGGTTGTTGTGGAAATTAATCATGTCATATAAAGATGAAAAAAAGAAATAGATTATGATTAAAGAAAAGTATGGGAAAGTTTATACTTGCAACTAATTGAGATGGGACCCTTTTTCCTAAGCGTTAGATGGGTCAAGCTTGAGTAAATTTGTGCTACAATTTAAACTTATTAGGAGGACGAGTTGTGTTTTATTAGCTGAACACGGATGTTTCTATCTATTTTTATTATTTTGTGTTGATCTAAGAAGTAACGGTCATATTATTTCAGCATAATGAACATTGATTTGGTATTTATAAGAAGATTAATTCAATAATTAATGTCCTGATTCTGTATATACTGTGTCCTATTATAAAGGAGGGAAAATAGATCAGGAAGCTGTACAACCAAGACGAGAAGCACTCCCCATACGACTCAATCTCTTTGCCCTCTCCCTCTCACAACCTAGCCATCTACAAGGTTCAGGTTTGGACCGTGAACAACTACGGTGACTTTAGTAGCCACCATCAGTCATGGTTCAACAATTCATGAGCGATTCCCAAGTAACAAGATCTACACTTCTGCATTACTAAGGTACCCCTTATTTTTCACTAGTGGTATCAGAGCCAGTGTTGCTCAGTTTTGGCCGCCAATGAATCGAGTATGATTGTGTACAACTAGTTCATTCAATATTATCAATTATACTAAATTGAATCATGAAAAACATGCTTCTGTGCTGTATGAGTTCTAAAAAGGCATAATCTTTGCATACTATTGAGTGATTATGCTAAAACAAGTTCGTTTTGTTTTGTTTTATAGAATGGTTAAACCAAGAATTCATGATCAGTTCATGCAACTATACAATTCAGAGAGCATGTTTGATATAATTCAATCATCCGATTTTGCAATCATGCTCTTCCAATTTTTTGGAATAATTTAAATCTCGTGGCCCCACCTTAACCCTAACTCCAACCTGACCAAGTCATGGTCTTGCCAGTCCAACCTCAAGAACTAGCCTGCCTTTGCCTTTGTGGTTGCGGCAACAATTTTTCGCTAGGCCTTGGTGGCCTACGCAACACCTCCTACCAAAACTTCCACTAGCCTTTGTGGCCATGGCAATATCCACCCATAACAATGACTTACCTCCTTGCCCACCACCCATGCCTTAAAGGCTGCGGTGTCGGAAGATCTAGCGGAGCTTGTTGTAGCGTCCGCCACCTTCACACCAAAAACTGAAGAATAATAAGTTAAAAAAAAAGGTAGACGGAGGCAACAGACCTAAGACTCACCCATCGGATCCGCTTAGAGGTGGTGGCGTGTGTAAGCACGCGCCTCCAATGAAGACCGTTTTTGGTTGTCTTCTCCCTATCAAAGCCCTCATCGTACCTGATCTATATCACACTGGCCACAAATCCATCGATCGGCCACCGGTAGAGAGCCATCGCCTTGGTGGTGTTTTGGTGTTTGGATTGCGTCTGGTAACTCAGTTTTGGCCGATCCAAACGTTGGCCTTCGAGGAGTGACTCAAGGTGACCCGAAATAGTGGCTTAGTGCACAAATTAAATGGCGGAGGAGGACGGTGATGAGGCAGATTCATCATCTTGGTGGTTTTTGAGATGACAGCTAACTTCTCAGTGGCGTGGTTGCCTAGAAGTGAAAAGGCCGATGCAAAAGGGCTGGAGGAGGCATTGGAGATTGGAGATGGAGGAGCTCGGTACTCCTGTTAATCTGCCGGTGTGAGAATAAATAGTCAGAGAGGGCCGAGCAAGGGGTAGGGAGTGAGACTGGGAGGTTAGACAGGGTGAGAGTTTAGGTTTTTTTTTACCGTGGGCCCAAGTTGTTTTGTGGAGTGTTTTGGACCAGTTATTTATTTATTTATTTGGGTCGTCCTAGTTCTACTCCTTATCGTATCTGTTTGAATGGATTTGCAGTTTTAAGGGGTTAGAATTAACTTTATTTCATTCTATCGAAATCTGTAATATTATATGAATCATTTCATATAATTTAAATTTAAAATGTCATTTGAATGAGTTTCACGTCATTGTTTAGATATGTATGGTATATAAGTATTTTATGATTTATTTCATATGATTTAAATTTGTAATATCATATGAATACGTTTTAAATAATTTGCAACCAATATTTGAATTTGTTTCATGTATATTGAGAATTTTATTTGAATTTGTTTCATATTTTAAATTACATTAAGAATTTCTACTTGAATTTGTTTCATTTTATTTGTAATATTATATGGATGTGTTCTATATGATTACTAGCAATTAAAATATGAACATGTTTCATTCTATAAGTTATATTGTATAAATATGTTTTATGCAAAATATGTCATTAAGCAAAATGTTATGCTTTTGTTTCATAAATTGGTAGTTACTATAAAAATGTGTTTTATATGGCTATTTGCGACTGATAAATGAATATGTTTCATGAGTTAAATTATATAAATATGTTTTATATTATATAGTATTTAAAAATGTTACAAGAATATGTTTCATGTCAATCATCACTTAGTGATATTATATAAATATGTCTTATGTAATTATATAATTTGCTAGTTGTATTAGCACTTTTCCGTTACCCAAATTAATGATGATGAATTTGTTTCATGTATCCTGCTAATTATGTAATTTAGCAGTATTTTATGAATTCATTTCATGAAATTTAGATTAATAAAATTATGAATGTGTTTTATAATTTTTAAATGACATTTGAATAAGTTTTATGTTATCTATAATTATATAGATGTGTTTTATATAATGTTCTTTAGGCTTTATTGAGCTTTATTTGGAAAATGTTATTATTCTAATATGTTTCGCAACATAAATTCATTTTATTTTATATAATAATCTGAATTTTATGGTTGATATGTCATTGATAGAGTTTTAAATGGCACATTCGTTTTATGTAACGATAACTTCATGTAAATTTATTTTACATTATCAAACTAAATATCTTTGTGATATTTTCAAAAGTGTTAATTAGTTTGACCATAATGCTCTCCATAAATTTTTGTTTTATGGAAAATGTGATAATTAAATTGTAGAAACTTCTAATTCATGTTTGCATGTAATGATTATGAGCCTAGCGAAATTTTTGATCATGCAACATGAATGATGGAGTTTTTGACAATTTAATTATTTAAAAATATGCCTAATGTCCATATTTTAAACATACACTTCTAGATATGGCAATAAAATATGGGTGGTAATTTGTTTACCAATGAAAAACTTGATAGCACTGACTATGGCACAAAGTGTCAGAAGATTCAATTTCTTCTGAATGAGTGTCAAGTATTAGAGCACTCTTTAAGTTCTAGATCTCCTAGAATGGCAAAGATGGTACAACTAGTGAGCAGTATCAAGAAAACTTAAAGGCATACAAAAAATGGTTTGAGAATAGAGCAATCAACATGTTATACTTCGTTGTATTGCATCAATGACGATCTAGTGAGGGAATTGAAAGTTATCCCATTGTTGAGTACATGTGGGATTAACTTAGCATCAGGTTCGTCTAGATTCATTTTCTCTTAAAGTTTCGAACACAAGGTTGGTATTGGAAAAGGGAAAAAGGCTAAGGGAAATAAAGTGACGCATATAGCATGTGTGAAGTGTTGTAACTGTGGAAATAAGGGACCCTTTGCTCGAGATTGCCTTGAGCCAATTAAGGTACCTTCTTTCACAGTTGCTTTTGAATAATATCTGTGCTTCCAGGCATTGATTGCAAACTATAATACCTAGTGGATTGTAGACACGAGAGCAACCGAGCACATAGTTCAGGATCGAGCTGATTTTGTGAACTTTCGTCGCTACACGAAGGGTTCACAAATTGTTGTTTTTGGTAATGACAGTGAAGAAGGTGTCCTTAAAATAAGGACATATCTTTGTGAACAAAATGCGTTGCTTTTTCACGATGATCTCTATCCACCTGGGTACGATGTTCCCTTGGGTCTTTTGTTTTTGAGATTAGTTTTCTCTTTAATTTTCATCTCGATGTCTTAGATATCGTATACAATGGCAATTTGTTTGGTCATGCCACATTGAAAGGTGTTTTGGACGAACTACAACATCTACCATCTTTGCGTCATTTTCAACTCTATTTTAGGCATGCTCAACTTGACCATGAGGGCCAAGATAGAGTTATCAAACTAGCTAAATATGGTCTTTTAAGGCCGACTCATTAGGGTTAGGTTGCCCATGTGTGAGTCAAGTTTAGCTAGCAAAGCAACTATAAAGTCTTTTAGTAAGGCTTCAAGGGCATCGAATCCCTTATTGTTCATTTACTCCAAGCATCTGCAGGCCCATCAATGTGAAAGCCTCACATGGAGCGACATATTATTCATGATATAGGTATGTACCTATTATCTCGCCGCTATTAGGTACTTGATGTGTTCATATACTTTGTAATAGTAGTAGGACTAAATCGGAGCGAAGTATTAGAACTTTTCGAACCAATTGAGATTGTGAAATGAATTTTCGCAATGTCATTTTCCTTGAGGATGATTTCCCATGATTTTGGTGAAATTTAAAATTGACTTTGAATTGTATGAGTTACAACAAGATCTTCAACCATCTCTTAGTAAAGGGAAAGACTTGAATTCTAACTAAGTCACCGATGATGGTACACCTTTCTTATTTGATAGGAATGGTGAAGATTTGTCCATTAAGGAAAATGAGATTTGTTCTCTAAATGTTGAGAGAGTGAGCCTGGGAATGAGGCTTATCCTATATCTCCCATTCCTGAATATGCAGTTAGTCCACACGTTCAGGATACCACCTCCAATGGATAGTGGGAGTATTTCTCTCTGTGCTTAGGGTCCCATACCTCTTAGAGAAAGAGGGAGGGATTCCTGGTCCCATACCTGTTAGAAAAAGGGGACATGATTTCTCACCAAGGCAGACAAATAATGAAGGTCTTAGGATCCAAATGAGTGGGAATGGAAGAACTCCTTGACGATATTTCTAAGTTAAAGAGGACGTATTCTTATGTGTTTCCTTGGAGGTTGAAGAACCTGCCTCTTATCAAGAGGTGATTTATTCACCAAATCATAAAGAGTTGATTGATGCCATGAGCGATGAGATGGATCCAATGGCAAGAAAAAGGTTTGAGAACTTGTTGATCCTCTACCCCGATGCAAGTCTATAAAAAACATATGAGTTTTTAAGATAAAGCGTTGGGCAGATAGTTTGATCAGTAAGTTCAAGTCTTGCTTGTCCATGGTTTCTGAAGACCATTGTATATATGTTAAGAAATCAATAAGGGTATTGTGTTTCTTACCCTGCACATTGATGGCATACCGATGGCTGGGAAACAACTTGGAGATTATCGAAGCTACTAAAAGTAGTTCTCCTATATCTTTGAGATGAAGGATATTGGTGAAGCTAGGTATCTCCTAGGAGTGGAAATAATCCAAACCCTTCCTAAAAATCATGCATCAAAATGTCTTGGAATGATTTGGATTTATAATTTGGAACCCGTAGACACTCCAATTGAGAAGGGTTTAACCTTGAGTCTTGTTCAATGCCCTAAAATAGACGATGAAATGGATAATGTCTTTTACGCTAGTGTTATAGGAAGGAAAATGAAAGCCATGTTATGTTCAAAGCTTAACATTTGCTTTGCTGTTGGTTTGGTATGTTATTATCAAAGTAACCTAGGACTTGTTGAGTGGAAAGCCATCAAGAGAATTAAGTGCTACCTTCGTGGTATTGCTAACTTAGTCTTTGCTATCAAGGAGGAGACCTCAAGTTGAGAGGATACTCAAATCTCAATTGGGATGGTGACCCAGATGAGTCTAGGTTAACTTCAGGATATGCCTTCGCCCTAGTTAAGAGGGCCATGTCATGGTGCAGTAAGAAGCAAAACTGAACAAAAATGCCATCTATGGAGGCAGATTTTGTATCTTGTTATCATATAGACAAGAAACATTGACATTAGGTATATTTATATATTAACAAGGTAATTATATTCCCTTAACTAAACGTATTCCTAGTGATGCATTCAAAGCTCATTTGTTAAGTCTAGGAATTCATAAGGTTTAGTGCTTAGATGTGCCTTGTGACGGACATGTTTCTTTGTAAATGAGCAAAATGCAAATGATTCATTATTGCATGTTAGGCATATTGAAATGTCACAGGCTTTTAATTGGCCTAGTCACACAGGCAATTGCCCAGACACTTGAGTAACGGGCAGGATGAGATGTGCAATATTGATTACTCACACTGGAAGTGTATGAGTAAAATGCTCACCTTAATGAGTCCGAGATGAGGATTGAGGGAGTCGAGTATGAAATAAGATTTTATATTAAAGCCCTAAAAGTCGAATCTTGAGTGTCAAGAATAACATTCAATATGTTAATTTAGTGGCTCAAGTTAGATTTTTGGGTGAAAATCTAGACTAGCGATTCACATGTCATAAAGAGTGGCGTACTCAACTATGTGAGATTTATGCCATGACACACTTTTCATACTGTGTGTACTTGTAAAACGACCAATATATGGAGTGACAATTGACTTCCCTATCTCTTGTCACTACGTGACCCTATGGAAGATAACCCTTCGACTGAAAGCTGTGATATGAAGTTGAAACTTGATGATGCTACTTTAATGTGTTTCTTAAGGGCCATGATGTATATGGTTAAATGAGAACACATTAAGAAAGCAGTTAAGTTGAGATGAAATTTCATGAGTTTTTAAGGAAAAATGTACCCATTGTCACCACATCAGCCTGGGCGATTGTGTGGAGTATATAATCATGTGATATATCATATGGCATAAAAGGACTATATATGCCACTGGTGATGTTAAGGATGATTTGGGGTATCGTATTGTGTGAAAGTGTTATGTTAGTTAGATGGTGACTTGATATAACATTATTAGTATGTTTTTGGTCGCACGCTCCACTCCTAGCATGAAACGTGAGGAGATTTGTTCGTAGAGAGATATGAGATTTGTGATTTATGTGATCAAGAGGGAGCTGTTGGCTGGAGAAGTAACAATCACATTATTACAGCATAATGAGCATTGATTTGGCAGTTACAAGAAGATTAATTCAGTAATTAATCTTCTCATTCTGTATATCCTGTGTGCTCTTATAAAAGAGGGAAAACAGATCAGGAAGTTGTACGACCATGATCATAAGCATTCCGCATATGGCTCAATCTCTTTTCCCTATGCCTCTCACAACCTAGACATCTACCAGGTTCGCGTTTGGAGCGTGAACAACTACTGTGACTCTTGTAGCCACTGTTGTTCATAGTTGAACAATTCGTTGGCGATTCCTGAGCAACAAGATCTACGCCTTTGCATTACTAAGGTACATCCTTATTTTTCAATATCTGGCGTATAGGTCACCAGGCCTACTTGCCATGGATTATCTAATGCTGGGTCTACCTATGGTTAATGTAATGCCCCAAATGTACATAAATAATTGTTTGCATTTCTTTCACTAGTTTTTCCTAATTAGAAATGATAAACCAAATGATTAGGCGTTACCGCCGTCCAACAAGGATAAGACTTTGCTTGTACATGATAAACCTAGCCTTAATAATCAATGTTTACCATCAAAGGCATTCACACCATCACAACCTATCAGACCATTTCAATAAATATAAAAATTGTTCTAAAATTAAAACCATTCAAACATCTCAAGGATTACACCAAAATATAGAATTCTGATAAAATATATAGTCTCAACACCAAAATAATCACAATAATGGTATTATAGACATCTCAACGATAATACATCGCCATTCCATAAAGATTTCCCGGCTCACTTATCATCTTCAGCCGTTCTGCCTGTATGAGGGCGATTCACTGAACACTTTCCTAAAACAAAACATGAAAACATTTCGAACTGTGAGCTGAAGCTCAGTACATGCATTCCTGTATTGTTAAACATTCATGGAAAGAAAACTGGTTGGGCTCGTATTGCAATTCATTTTTAATTAAACACAGGGAATGGGATAAATATGAAACTGCATTGTCAATTATTATATGATAGTGAACCCCTAGTAACTATTACGATTTGAAGATAAGTGTATACCTGACAAGCCGATCGAGACCTGGCCTAAAACTGCACGGGTAACTGAAGGGCTATGCTCTGTAACTGATAACTGATTGGGTCACTAATTATGTGATAAATCACTGATTAAACTGGTTCATTGATGTACTTACCAAAACATTATAATTTTGATAAATACGTGCTGATTTTTAAAGATACAGACAATGAACATACCTGGAATTTTTAAATGTAAGCTCACTAAATAATATTATGCACAAAAGTGGAAGGAATGATAGATTAGGCCCTGATTCTGTACAAAATTATCTCGAAGGAATATACGAATAGCAAAAGTATTTATTTCATAGCTAATAATTTAGTAGAAGAAAAGTAAAAGCATAACAGAGGCTTAGAAAGAATGACTCCTACCTTAATCACCTGACCTCTGATTGAGAATCAAAACCCCAATCTAGAAAGCTTAGGAAGTCCCAAAAAGTCTTTCATTTATAACACCAAGCTTGATTCCCACAATAGAATTCCCAAAATGAGGCTAGAACACAAGTATGTCAGTCTTGGTCCATTCTGCGCAATTTTGGTAAAACGACCATAACCTTTTCCGCAGACCTCTGATTAAGGCGATTCAAAAGGAATTTGAAATATAACACACCGAAATACCTACCCACCAAAAATCATAATTTTTTAATGGGCCAATCATTACCAGTTTAATCGTAAACTCTGTCCTGTTTTTCTGAAATTTTCAGCCTCACTGTTTTGACTTTTCCCTCTCTTTTTTATACAAATTCTCAACTTAAACCATTCCTTAAAAGCATGTCAACAAGCTTTGGTCCATCCCAACACCATACAAATCACCACACTCAAATTCACTTCATAATCATATCCAATAAAGATCATTTTTCAATCTAATACACACATAAACCAAGCTTAAAGCTAGTTTAATCCAAACCTTACTTTTCTTGCCAAAACCCTAGTTCATGGCCAACTTGGACTCACACTAACTCATTTGAAATCACCAAAACATCATCATAAACACCAATAGATTAGAAGATGACCAAATTAAAGATAAAATAATCAAAATCCAACACTTTAACATCAAGCTTGCATGATCAACATCAACCCTAACCCTAGCATGATCCAACCTCAACTCCACCATGATCAGCATAAAAATAACTCTTATTTCTTATCAAAACCTAATGATCAAAGATCATAAACATCAAAACAATAATCAAAACTAAAATAAAAAGCAAAACCAACAAAATCAAGTTTCAAGATTACTCACTTTGATTGAAAATACGTAGAGATGGAGATGAGGTTTAGTGGTTTTGATGATGGAGGATGGTAGCTTTAGGTACTAGGATGGGGGGGGGGGGGTCGGAAACCACCAGGGCTGGCCGAAAAACTAGCCGAAAAACACCCAAACCTACTGACCTGCTGCTGGCCGTGAGTGAAGAGAGAGAGGAGAGAGAAAGTGAAGCTTTTGGATTAAGTTGTGTGTATTTTGACTAATCAACTCATTTTGGCTGAATTTTTATCTAGTAAAGTCACCTTTTTAAACTAGCCATGGTTAGGTTAACCATGGTAATTAGTTAGATTAATAGGTAACCCTGTTGGGCTTCAAAACGGCTGAAATAAGTTGGGTTCGGGAATAAAACGTTTCGTAATGATAACGTTTTTACAAAACTAAAAATTAAAGCTTTGTAATGTTGCAGAAAACAAAATAAATTACTTAGATTAAATTTGTTAGGGCCTACTATCAATTCTTCCAAAGTTTTCGTTAATCAATCAAATAAGCAATTAAAATCCGAATTGCAAAGTAAGGCCCCAAATAAAATTTTTCCACCTGGTGAATAAATGAAATAAATGAATATGAGAGAAAAAAAATTATGAACATGAGGTAAATAAATAAATAAACATAATTAAATAATTTTAGGGTTGAGCTATTACAGTTAAGAAAGGTGGATGACATGTTTGGTGAATTTCTTTTTCATTAGTTTCTTTTTTTTTGGATAAAAATTGGCTATCTAGGAGACTTTTAGCTAATTGACTTGATTGAACATTATTTACATATTTGATAAAACAGGTATTTGTAATAGTTTGCCCCTAAAAGCCTTTTTAAAAAAAAACTACTTTAGCAACATTTTGAGGTTGATTATTTGTGTAAAAGCTCGAAAGCTTACAACCTCTCTAATTCACATAGATTATGGTTGTAACAAATTAAAGAAAACTCTTTAACCAAGAAACAAATGTGTTGGATTTTTATCTTTTTATATTAAATAGAGTTTAACAAATGATTCATATTAATGAATTTCAATAAATTTTAAATGTGACATAGTGCTTTTTCATATTTTCTTTTTGGTAAGTAAGCAACTCTTGCTAAAGTGAGTTATTGGCCCCTTGTGACATTAAGATACTGCCTTTTTTCAATAGTGGCACTAAGTTATTTTTCGTTTTTTTTATATATGTTTTCAATATGGGTTAATAGTGACACTAGAGCATCCAATTACTTGTGTGATCAGTACACTTAGTCTTTGATTTATACGATAAATGAAGAAAGTCACAACCATTAAAATAAGCTTTATGCAACTCAAAAAATAAATCAAAAAATCAAGGATAACTAGCTAAACCAAAAAGAAAAAAAATGTTACAAAAGTTAATAAAATCGGTATTTATCCATCCCCTTTGCACTTCACGCTCTTTGATTTCCCATCAAAGAACTCTAATCCACAAATGATAACTTGAAAAGAAAAATGTTTTCTTCATGTTATTTATACAATAAATAAAGGAAGTCATGTCCATTAAAACAAGCTTTGCATAACTCAAAAAACAAATAAAAAAATCGATGATAACTAGCTACACAACCAGTTAGTTTCTTTAGAGGCCCCTTGAATCCAACTTGAAAAACATAGCGCTACAAAGGAAAGGAAAAATAATATAACTACGCCATAAAAAAAAAGGTGATAACTTGGTGTCACAAGGGGCCTAGAATTCTTATTAAGGTTCAAAACTTCTTGTTACATTCTTTTCAACTTTGCTATGGTACTTATACATTTATCTAAAAAGCTATTGGATAAACTCTATCTGTACTCCTAATTTTATATCATTTTAATTCCTACTAATTAAAAGACACATAAAATAGGCAATTAATTAATAAAAGACTACGTGAGTACAAGATAGCGTTGTGGCATAAAGGTGATTAATTTTATGTATCACATAAATGTTAAATAATTTTAGATAGAAACGTTAAACAAGATAAAGTACTATGCAATAGATAACAAAAATATGGTTATGGGAATAAAGGGAATTTCAACCAAACGACTTCTTTTGAAACTAGCTTAACAAAACAATACTTTTTCATTTAATACAAAGGGTTGCCTCCCTTATATAGGTGTCAACTGGCCTAATAGGTAAAGTCTTTAGAATTGGTTGTCAAATACTTGGGTTCAAATCCCACCTACACCAACCTTTGTGCCTTATATGCAGAAAAAAAGTTATGTCCTTTTTAGTACAATTTGCATGATAGTCTTAAGATTACCTTATTATGATAGTCGCAAGAAACAATTAGGGGAAGGGTTAAGTGGGGGCTACAAATAGCAGGGGGAAAACATTTTTATGAGAGGCCAGAACTACACTCCGGAGTATGTCATAAATTGAAAAAATTCTATTTGTACTAACAATGCTGATACCAAAGGGACATTTACTCATGTCACCTTTTCTTCATTCCTTTTTTAAAAATTTTACTCCTTATTGATTATTGTAATAGTAGTATCATATCATATTATCATATTACTATGTATAATGTCATATCATATCATCTTATATCACATCACATCACATCATATTAAAGTGAGTAGGTTCATGGTAGCTTGACAAGCATGAAGATCTTATTAGTTATTTGCTTACAATTAATTTAAGTAAGAATTAAAGGAACCTATTGGTCCCAAGTAAGTTGGTCATCCTAGAAAGGGTAAGTACGGTGATCACAAATATCCACAAGTATAAAAGATAATAACAAACTCAAGATTGTTGAGGAATAAAGTTAAGGACGCTAAGTAAAAAGATGAAGGGGATTGAGCAGAAAGACAGTAATGCAAACAGTAAAACTCACAAAGTCTATTCATGAAGTTCACGCCTCCAAGTGAGCTATGTCTCTGCCTAAGGTCCCTTCCTTAGGATTCAACCACTTTTATTAATCATCCCCGATTTACAAAATTTGTAAGCATCCAACCAACGAGTTTGACTGCAACGCACACTTGAAGACCGCACTTAAGTGATTTCTCCTAAGCCCCTACTTAGGGAAGATCATACTCTCGGTTTACCCTCTTGTTTACAAGCAGACTTTTCTTTTGCCTCCTAAGGAATCTCAAATTTGTGTATAAGATTGTAGTGAGTTGAAGATGTTCACTTAAGAGTATAATAACACTTATGATAGGAGATAAGCGCTATAGGCAATGAGAATGAGACTAATGGAGGATGTCGAAGACTTAGCTATTGGATGCTTCAGAGTACTCCATTGGATGCTTCTCTACAGCAGTTACCAATTGGTTCATGGGCCTTGACGTTTGTTCACTTTTTTGATGTCTACTCAACAGGTTATTAGGCTCTTATGCGTTGTAGAGGCAATTCTTCAGCCTCCATTTAATGTGTTGGAGAGGCAATGTTGACACTATCTTATTATAATATAGTTCATTGTCGTTGTTCCTTTGAAGAAAAGTACTCTTGATCATTTCCTGATTTGGGATATACTTGAATATACTTTCTGAGCATCCCAAGTGTTACCAACTATTAAATCATGGAAACCACAAAGTTAGTCTTGCTTATTGAAGATTGTTCAACTTAGATAATTAGCAAGATTACCTAGTTAATGAAGTTATAAATAATTTAATTAATCCAAATTAGCATAGTATGGCAAATCACAACCTCTTGAAGGACAAAATACGTAGCCAAATTCAAGCAAATAATGAACGAATTTTGTACTAAAATTTGTCCTATGTCTCATTTTCATGGAATTGCATATTTATGAGTGGATTTAGGAAATAATGAAAGCATTATAAAATTTATTTTAATCTCAATTCAAGTTATATCCATTTTATGACTCCGATAAGAGTGCATTTTTTACAAGCCAATTGAGGTACTTGATGTTGAGAGTTCAATTTAGTTGAACTCTAGCTTTGAAGCTCTAGCCTATCAGTTACCCAATTTAGTTTGATTTAGGTAGGATTCAAGCACATGGGTAGGATTCAAGCAATTGTGCAAACAAGATCTAATGATCCTTAATCTTTATGGCAAATGTGACATAAGGTCAAAACATATATCAAGCATATGATCACATTGCATTGAAGTGATACTTTAGTCTTCGCCTTTTTGATGAAATATAACATTTGTAAAATAGGTAGCATAGGGGATAGAGTTTCAAAATTATGCTCCCCTTAAGTTTACCAGTCAAAGTAAGAGATATGCAACTTAACATTCACATAAAAGCTCCCCCTTAGTTTCATACGTAGAACAACATAAAAGCATAGTGAACCAATAGAGCATATTAAGTGCCATGTAAGGTCAAGTATAAGCAGTCATGATCAAATGCATGGCAAGCAAAGTATCATGAGATGATCGTTTAAAATAATAAATAAAATATATTTCCAAGAAATTCCCAAATTCATATTTTCAAGAAGATTAGTTAGAATAAGACACATAATATATTAAGTAATAAAGTTTTCAGCGCCTCATGTATTGAAATCCTAAAATGAGTTCATCTTAAGGCCATTACATTGAGTGACGCTAACTGCTTCTTGAAGAGTTGGCCTTAGCCCAGCTTTACTTGTTCAAGGAATTTTTAAACCTTCTTCCCCCTTTGGCTTCCATCAAAAAGTAGGATCAAAATGAGAAATATGTAGGGCACTGTTCAAGCTTACAAACCAAAAACCATATTGTTTGTAAAACCAACACACAGAAACCATGGAAATTGTTTTGAAAAACTATGAAATTGTTTGCAAAGGGGAGTATGGGTTGATTAGTCATTTAGAGGGACTAAATAGAGAGGTTTGGTTGGAATAGGCTTCTTAGCTGGAATGATATTGTTTTATGTTCCTTGGAGCTCTACTGAGCTGCCATAGTTGCCTCTTTGTCGTCAACCTTAGATACCTCATTCTTCTATTAACCCTTTTCTTTTTTACTGTATTTTTGTTCCATCTTTGCTCCACAATCCTTATTGCTTCTTCTTTGAGCTCCTTTCTCTTCTTAACGAAGGCTATCACAAAGGGTTCCTTGAGTCACGTAGTGCCTCACTACCTAAGATCTTGTTCCATACCCACCTAATCTATTTTCTTCTAAATATACCTAAAGGTGATTCCCAGGGGCTTCCTTAAAAGCATCCTCGATTAATGCAAAAGCCAACTTGTAGTCTTTTGTCTAGGAATCTCAAGGCATCAATAGGAAGGATCTACTCAGATTGACATGCCTTCTGCTCAATCAGACTAGTTGCAAAATTACCACCGATGGTCATCCTAGAAATTTTAAGGCTTAAGGTGTTAAGCAGAGAGTGGAGTGAAATGGTCAGAAGTGCATTTGGCAGGCTTAGAGAAAGTTCTCTTCTTAGTGTGCTCCTTTTCATGCAACCATTGTCTAAAAGATGTGGTCTTGAATTTCAAGGCTTATAGTTTTGCCTTGTTGATTGCAATGTCAACCGCCTTAATACATTTCTCATCCTCTAAGGGAACCTTGAAGTACTCAAATAACTTTGCAAATAGATTCACATAAGGCAGAAGAGCTTACTTGATTCCTCCTTGACTTTGTCTATGTATTCCAAAAGTATCTTAAAGAAAGTATCATTATGATCTAACACAATGTGTTTAACCATTATAAGGGCCCTGATAGACAACAACTCTTTTGTGTTTTCCCTTCAGCTAGACAGTTCTAATTAGGATGTAGTGAAGAAGTATGGGTTTAGAGAAAATATAGGTGTAGAAAGCTTGCCTCTTGTTACAAGATAAAATCTTAAAGGTAGAAAACTTCTCAAAATAGGAATTTTTATAGTAGATCATGGAATGGTCTACCTTAAGGTTAAAGATTTAAAACAAGGTTGCAGTAGACACACTAAAATCTATTCCCTTAACAGAAGTGTGTAATAAAACATATCCTCAAGTCCTTGTTTTCTCATGTTCGTATAACAGAGCTTGACCAAATTAGCATAGACTTTTGTACCAACTCCAAAGAGTTCTTTGTAATTCATCTATTCCAAGACATGCAAAAAAAAAAACTTAGCATTCATTAAGAAATCTCAACCAAGATGAACATAAGCAATCATTCACTATCCTATTTGAACCACTCGTTAGGCATGTTAAGAACATTTGTAGAACTAAAGGATAGATTTACCACTTGAGATTCATCGATTTTAAACTCAATTTTCTCTGTTTTCTCATCAAGTAGTCTCTTTTCCTTTTAGGAGTAGTAGGATATGGTGATTAAGAGCATCAAGTAATTCCCTTGGGAGCAGGCTCGGATGAAGCACTGTTTCACTATTTGGAAGACATTACAGCTTCGACAATGGCAATGTAGTTAGAGAGAATATAGAGGTTCTCGGTTAGGGTTTTAAAAGTTTAAAGAGGAGAGAGAAACAACATTAAGATATGTTGAAGGAAGAAATGAAGAAAGTTAATGTCTATGGGTAATTAATGAGACATGACAGGCTTGGACAGTTTCCAACACATAAGGTCCTGACAAGTGCAAAGCATTAATAGGCTTTAGTAATAGGCATTTTGGGAATAAAATGAGGGAACTGCTAAAAACAATTTAAAGAGATTTTCTGACTCAATTTTGAAAAGATTTCAAATTAGTTTTCAAAATTCAAATTCTACTTTATGAAAAAAGTGATCTTGGTCAACAAAAGACTATTAATTAGTCTTCATCAACATAGGAACATGCCCATATTAGTATATGAAATGATTTAACTTCAACTACCTTGATATTATCAAGGTTATCAAAGTCGTGTGTCTTGAAAATCATTTCCCTTACCACAAGTAATATTTAAGAGAAGTTGCTCCCCCTTAATTCTTACAGCACGGTCAATTATTCTCAATTCCTTTTGAGTAAAATAGAATTGATATTCACTAGGGGCTTGGTAAGGATATTAGCCAATTGCATATTAGTAAACATAAAATCTAGAAAGGTATCACCTTTTTCTATATGATTTCTAATGAAATGATGCGTACTTCAGTATGCTTTGTTTTGAAGTGTTGATCTAGATTCTTAGTGATGTTAATAACACTTTGGTTATCACACTTGATAGGAATCTTCTTATAGCCTAAGCTAAGGTCTTTGAGTTGTTGGCTGAACTACAGTATTTGAGCATAACATGCTTAAGGACCAATATATTCATCCTTAAGAGTACACAAGGCCACTGAGTTTTAATTTTTAAAATGCCATGCCAAAGCAGACTATCCACGAAATTTGCACGAACCTGATGTACCCTTTGTATCAAATTTGTAACTTACATAGCATCAGAGTACCGTACAAGTTTAAGGCTACCACCTCTTGGACGCCACAAACCAAGGTCATTAGTTCTAGAAAGATATTTGAATGTTTTTTTCACAACATTAGATGAGATTCCTAGGGGGTTGATTAGAATCCTAGACATAAACAAATACTAAACAATATGCTCATTTAGCTTATTATTAAACATAATAATGATCCGATCATACTTCTGCGTACCTTTTTTAGGGATTCGCTTACCACTTGAGTCTAAGTCAAGCTTACAGTTTGAAGCACTTGGAGTTTTTTTCATTCTTTGGACTATCAAGTCCATATTTCTTTACGATTTTCTTGACACACTTTTCTTGGTTGATAAAGATCACATCTTAACATTGCTTGATTTTTAGTCTAAGGAAGAATTTCGACTCTCCCATTATATGCATCTCATATTCCTTGCTCCAGGGTTAGAGAATTCTTTGTACAAGGATGCATTCATTTTTGATTAACAACGTCTTCTCAATCTATCCTCTTTTAAAAATCATTTTTGATTAAGAACTTGTTGAGCATCCAATAGCATGCTCCAGGAGCATGTTTCAATTCAGACAGAGCTCTGTGCAAGATGAAAACATGATTAGAAAAGTCTAGATTCTCAAACCCATGGGTTGTTCAACGTAAACCTCTTCTTGTAAATATCCATTAGACATGTACATTTCACTTCTATTTGATATAACTTGATATCCATAAAAGATACAAATGCAAGCAACATTCTAATAGCTTCCAATTCAGGAATAGGGGCAAAGCTCTCCTCATAGTCAATCCCTTCCTCTTGATTATAACCATTAGCCACCAGTCTAACCTTGTTTCTAACCATATTATCATATTCATCTACCTTATTTCTTAACCACCTTTTGATTCCAATAACTGGATGGTTCTTAGGTCGTGAAAGCCCAAACTTTTTTTTTTTTTACAAACTGATTAAGTTCTTCATGCATAACTAAGATCCAGTCAGGATCTTTAAGAGCTTTATGAGGGCTCTTGCGTTCTATGAGAGAAAATAATGTAGAGAGACATAAATTTCTGAAAAAAAAGAGCTGTTGTGATTTTCACAAGCATACCATTTAAAGTTGTAACACTCGAGGATGTCATCCTCAACGTTGGGTTATGAAATTGATCACTAATAGCCTAAACTAACAAATAGTTTAAGACTAAGACAAAGTTTATCAAGTTAAACACTAGCTTTGACCAAGGAAAATTAAAGATTAAGCCATGCTACTTGATTAACTCTAAAGCAGTAACTAAATAGCAAACATGAACATTTCTCTATAATCACTATTAAATGAAGTCCAAAAATCATCATAATAGTTCACTCAACACTAATAAAAAACGACAAAACTAAAAATATAAATAGCAAGTGAGGTGAATTAACTAATACCAAACCACCAACTTGGCCCTTACTCAAATTCATATTGATTGCCTACCAAAATTGTTCCGACTGAAATAAATAAGCCTAACAATAACCAAATTAAGTCAAGTAAAAGAAGAGTCAAGATCCTAGAACAAAGACGAGATGAACAAGACTGAGAACAGTGGCTAAGCTATACGTTCCAAAGCCAGAACTGAGCAAATCACCAATGTTGACTTAGACTAGTCCAGAATGACCCTTGAACCTGAATTAGAACTCCAGACTGAAGCTCAAAATCGCAATAGGAAAGAATCAAATTCTGAAAAACCTGAAGGAATTGCTCGTAAATTTGACATCAAAACCCAAAATGTTCACCCTATATTGAAAACCAAAGAATAGAATTACACTAATTTGGGAACGAGAACTTAGATCTAAAAGTGGAAAAGAAAGGAAATTAATATCAAAATTAAAACAAAAAACTCTACTCATTCTTCTACTTCCTACTTTCTATTCAGTGGATCTTCTTGCTCCTTTTGATAACAAAACCAAGCCCAAGCTACCATCAATCATCAAAATTAAGGCCTTTGTAATTGTTCTTATAATCGCTTAGCTTTAATGCTTACCATTGATAAGGAAAAAAATGGATGGTCATAGTGAATTGATGGGTATGATTAAGAGAGTAAAGAAGAGTGAAGAATGAATGAAGAGAGAGAAGCAATTGCAACAGTGGAATAAAATTTCAACAAGAAGAAAAAAAAGGAAGCAGGGAAGGGGGTATTTTGATTTATGCGCGACTAGGGAAAAAAGAGCAAAGAAAAAATGAAAAAGGGATACAGTAAATATCACATGGGTTTACTGGGCAAATAGAATGAAATAGAAAAATAAAGATGGGAGAATTTATTTCATACATCTGGATGGGAAAACAAGAGAAGGAGAAATAAAATATCAGATGGGAGACATCACATGAGCAGCTCGTGAGGGGCTGAACAGGGCTGGAGAAATTAGGCTGGATAGCTAATTTGATCATAAGCAATGAAATGGGTTAGACCATCTTACTTTCTAATTTGTTCAATTTTCTTCTCTTGATTCAAGCCTAAAATGAAACAAAAAATCTCACAAATCATATACAAAAATTGGGATTTGTTATTATATTTGTTTTTTTTCATTTTAAGAAAACTAAATAAACCTAAATAAAATACAAAACTGAAGGATTATTGCGATAAAAAATTATGTGAACAAGGGCATAAAAATGCCACAATTTTGGGTTGGACAATGCCTTGACCTGACACCTAAATTTTGCTCATCCTTGAGTAAAATGAAACCAAAAATCCTAAGAATAGACAAGAAAAAATCTTAACTCACTTGCTTAGGGATTATGTTTGCACTAAGCATATGCAACAAACTCTTTAAATCCTTAGTTTTCCCCTAGTGAACGAGTGAAGTCTCGTAAGGATTTGCAAAAGATATACCCAAAAGATCCATGAAGAAGGAAAAGAAAATAGAAAAGAGAAATAAGAAAATCTTTTTAGGTTTTCAGAATTCATATATACAAGACTGGGAAAATATATATACATGCCTACTTTTCACATCAGTCTAGTGAACTAGGCATTAGATCACTTATATATACAATGTACACATTAAGAAACTTTTAGTCCCCATTGATGACATCCTACACTATCAATCACACCACTTAGGCAATATAAACAAACTCTACTGGTAGAACCTCACTTTAGGGAACATGTAGAACACTTTTACTCTTGTGTTTAATATATGACAAGATTCACTCAATTCGTGTTCCAATCATATAAAATACCATATGCTCGCTAGGACTATTAATTCTCGGCTACTTAATTGTAAAATATGACATGATAATCAAAAGGACCTTAGAAGGGTTGTAACGGAGCTAAGAGTTAAGGGCAAGAGACTGAAAATCAATTCAGGAATTGAGAAGCTAAAAGCTAAGTGACTCATGCGCAACTGAGCACTTCTATTAACTATGCCACACATATACTCCCCCAACCTTTTAAAAAAATAAGTACACACCCCTCAAAAAGCAACCATTGGAGATTATTTAAAATAAACAAACCAAGTATATGCACCACTCACGCTGAACGCTCTTATTCATATCCTTCTTTTTTATATATTTTTAACTTTTTCCCTTTTTTTCTTTCTTTTTTTTTTTCTTTTCTTATACGAAATAACACAAATGAAAGGCTTGAAACAAAATAACACAACTCAATTTCCAAGTAATTATAATGAAAAGTAACCCATACTATTAAGAGGGGAAAATCTCATAAACAACTCAATACCATCCCCTCACCATAACAAAAGACCAAAATGACCCTCCGACTACGTCAACAATCAAAGGCACCCAATCAAATATTGAAGTGTTACTCTTCTCGACTTAGCTTAGGTGATAGGTTATGTGTTTTAGTCAAGGGCTCAAAAGTTTAGCAAGGTGTCGAACTTTCAACTCATGCCAACAACTTGGCTAATATGGCTCACAAATCACAGGATGCCTCCATTAAATTGTCATAATGCACATGCTAAAGGTGATTCTAAAGAGAATCATATCAAGTTTTAGAGATATCATTATGCAAGACACACAGAGAAGAAAATATGAGACTAAATAATGTTGAAGTAGTTTTTAAGGCACAAAGTCGGACGGGATTCATCTATCAAAGTCAAGATAGCTTGCTTTAGAAATATCAAGGATTAGAACAAGACATAAAATTTCACACTTTAGATCAAGATCACAAAACATTCTCAATGGGAGTAGAGAAAGACATAAAACTATAAACAAAAAGAAAAGAAGACTCAAAAGGAAAGAAAGATGAACACGACTCTAAAACTAAAAAAGAAACATATATGCAAAAGAGAACAAAAAGCACCAAATATATACAAAAAAGAAAACAAAATAAAATAAGAAGAAGAGAAAGAAGGTTTAGTCAAACCAGACCAAGTGCTAAGTACACCCGACCTAATTCAATAGCACAACACTTCTCATAGACTAGCTTGCAGAGTATCAGACATTCCACATCCTTTGTGCTTTCTAACTTCAAAAACTGCTTCAATATGTGGCCTAGGATCTTGTCTTTATATTGCGCCAAAGTAAAAACATGAGAAACAACATACGGATACATCCAATGAGACCCTAGTTTCCCTGAAGAAAGATGGATCTTAGAGTTATATAAAGCACTTTCATACTGTTTCGTAAAAAACTTACTTGAATGGCACTGACGCCCAGACATATGTGTGCCTGACGTATCGATTAATCGCACAAGCTGACATGTACCCCCTTTGAAGACCTAACGAAGGTTAACCTCGATGTTTTCTTGATGAGGACCCCTCCGACACTCAAGTCAATTTCAAAAAGAATTATGAAAACAAATAGAGAGAAACGAGCAAAGAGAAAGAGAGAGTTTACTGTTTTAGGAGAGTGTTTAGTGAGGTAGTCAAGTTTTGAATAGCAAAAGTCCTCCCTAAAATGGAAAATGTTAGGATATTTATAGCCTTGGAGTTAGTATACAAGGGCAGGATGATAATCTCCCCATTTAGGGGTCAATTACCATTATCCATCCGGCATCCTTCTACCTTCCTTATGGTCAATTCTGACCCCACATTCACTTAGTCAGCATCATGTGTTGCCTTCCTACTAGACGTGTCACTAAATATCCTAATCATGTAGCCCCTCATAACTTAACAGAATGCCTCCCGAGGTGTTTGGGTGAGATGTGCGTTTACTTGGTCCACTCTTTCGGAGTATTATAAATACGCCAAGCTCATCCTTTGTGGTTTTATTTTCGGATACTTCAAACGGAGCCCCTAATTCTGCCACCTAGACCTCTCCTACCTCATTGGCCATCACTCTGCCCTTATTTCACGAAGGTCGAGGTTGAGCACTATGCATATGATGTTAGGATTCTTGAGGTAGTATAGTGGGTCTTCCATGCCTCTGTTCCTTAAGAAGTAATTCGTTTCTAGATTGTTTGCTCACTCATAGCCCAAGACTTGACTGAGGCTATATGGAGGTTCCGCTGGGAGAGTTTCGAGTTTTGGGTGGATGCCAATGGCGACCCACTCACTTGGTATTACCGGTAAAAAGCGAGTGCTAATGCCCTGGTTGGTTGTGAGGGTGTGGAGAGTTTAGGTTTTTAGTCATATTCGCTTCATCTTCCCTAGGGCATCCCCCGAAGGAGTGAAAGAGGTGCTGACCGAAAGGGAAAGAGATGAGCCTCCTTATAGGGAGAGAGATTAGTCATTTGAATGAAGAATCGAGTATCACTCTGCAGCGGAGATGACTCCTTCCTAAGGCAAAGGATGAGGCTACTCCTTGGGTGGGGACATGACCCCTATCATTTGACTGAAGAAGGCTCCTTCCTAAGGAGAAGAGTAGTCCTCCTTTATCCACAAAGGAGTTTGATTCGGATTGTGGTTTTAATGTCATGTTAACAATGGTTACTCATTCTTTGCTTATGAGTTGGAGCACTTTGTCATCTTTAAATTTAGTCTTATTTGCTTGTAATGAGAGTGTGCCCTCTTTTGATGTGTATGTGAGTGACAACACCGTTATCCCCGTTGTTGGTTTTGCTTGTTTTCATCGTATACTTGATGTTTCTGTTATCCATGAAATGTTGAACTTCAACAATTTGACCTCGTATAAATTTTCAATGCATTATAATTCACAAGCCCTTGATGCATTCGATTTTCGTTGTTTGTTCTGGGACTTATTTTCATAATTCAACCGATGGGTATTGTGTGAAGATATTCTTGTATATAAACCAATTTTTATTGAATATAGGAAGACCAAATAGGAGAGGGGTCACCTCTCCATTTGGTTAGCCTGAGTAGAAGAGGGATCTCCTCCCCATTCGGCTAACTGAATGGAAGAGGACCCTCTTCCATTCGGCTGACTGGATGGAGAGTCGCTATCCATCTAGAGGAATACCTCTCCATTCTGTTGACTAGATTAATAGGACGGAGCATGACGGTAGTCTTCTGGCGAGCAAAAGATATCTTCCCGTTCAATCAATAGAACAGATGCGAGATTCCCTCCCTACACGATTTGTCTAAACCGAATCAATATGTTGTCACATCGGAATTGATGACTATTAGACTTGACTTCATCATGACTAACTCGGATATATCCACACGGCCGAATCGAAGACTCTCCGACTCGAATTTGTCATATCCAAATCGGAGAGGTCGCTGCTGCCGAATCGAAGAGGTCACCATGGCCGAATCGAAGACTTTCTAACTTCGCCTCACCATGGTCGAATCGAGGAGGCGCCGCACACGATTCAAAGAGGTCGTCGAGTTTGAATCAAAGACTTTTTAACTTGGCTTCGTCATACTCGAATGGGAGAGATTGCTGTTGCCAAATCGAAGACTTTCCAACTCAACTTCATCATGAACGAATCGGAGAGGTCATCACAACCAAATCGAAGACTCTCTGTCCTGCCCTTGACATGGCTGAATAAGAAAGATTGTTGCTGCTGAATCGAAGACTTTCCGTCTCAGCTTCCTCATGGTTGAATCAGAGAAGTCGTCGCTGCCGAATTGAAGAGGCCATTACGGCCGAATTGAAGAGGCCATTGCGGCCGAATTGAAGACTCTCTAACTCAGCATTGTTATGTCCAATTCGAAGGCTCTCTAACTTGGCCTTGTCGTGGTTGAATCGAAAACTTTCCAACCTAGCTTCATTATGGCTGGATCGGAGAGGCGCCATGGCCAATTCGGAGAGGTCACCATAGCTGAATTGAAGACTCTCTAACTCGGCATTGTCATGGGCAAATTGAAGAGGTTACCACGGCCGAATCGAAGACTTTCTGACGGGGCTTCATCTTGGCCGAATCAGAGAGATCGTTGCGGCCGAAGACACTCCATCTTAGCCTTGTCATGGCCGAATAGGAGAGGTCGTTGTGGCCGAATAGAAGATTTTCCAACTCAGCTTCCTCATAGCCGAATCAAAGAGGTCGTCGTGGCCAAATTGAAGATATTGCCTCGACCGAATCAAAGGCTCTCAAACTCGACCTTGCCTTGCCAAATCGAACACGTTGCCATAGCCGAATCGAAGACGTTGCTGCGGATGAATCAAAGGCTCTTCGACTTAGCCTTGTTGTGGCCAAATCAAAGACTTTCCAACTTGGCTTCCTCATGGTTGAAACGGAGAGCCGCAACTGTCGAATCAGAGAGGTTTTCATGGATGAATAGAAGACTCTCTAACTCGGCCTCGTCATGGATGAATCGGAAAGGTCGCCGCAGCCGAATCAAAGGCATCGCCATACTTGAATTGAAGACTATTCAACTTGGCCATGATCGAAACGAAGAGATTGCTTCGGCCGAATCAAAGACCTTTTAACTTAACTTCATCATGGTCGAATCAGAGAGGCACCACGGACGAATCGGGGAGATCATTGTGGCTGAATGGGAGACTCTCTAACTTGGCCACGTCATGGCCGAATCGGAGTGGTCGCTGTGGCCAAATCCAAGACTGTCCAACGCGGCTTCATCATGGTCGAATCGGAGACGTCACTGTGGACGAATCGAAGGCTCCCTATCTTGGAGTCATCATGGCCGAATCGGAGAGATCGTGACGACTGAATTTAAGACTTTCTGACCGGGCTTTCTCATGGATAAATAAGAGAGGTCGCCTCTGCTGAATCAAAGAGGTCGTCATGGATGAATGGAAGACTCTCTAACTCGGCCTCACCACGCCCTGATCGGACAGGTCCCCGCAGTCAAATTGAAGAAGTTGTAGTGGCTAAATTGAAGACTCCTCAACTTGACCTCGTCATAGCCGAATCAAAGAGATTGTCACGGTTGAACTGGAGACTTTTTGATTCGGCTTCATAACAGCATAATAGGAGAGACGTCACGACCGAATCGAAGATTTTTCAATTCCTCTTCATTATAGTCGAATTGGAGATATCAGTGAGACCAAATTGAAGACTTCCCGACTCGGCCTCGTCATGGTCAAATCGAAGGGCTCTTCGTTGTCGAACGGAAGATTCTCTAATTCAGCCGCGTCATGGCTGAATTGAAGAGGTCGCCACGTCCAAATTGCAGATGTCGTTGTGGCGAATTGAAGAGGCGAATTGAAGGGCTCTTCGTTGTCGAACGGAAGATTCTCTAATTCAGCCGCGTCATGGCTGAATCGAAGAGGTCGCCACGTCCAAATTGCAGATGTCGTTGTGGCGAATTGAAGACTCTCCAACTTGGCCTTGTCATGGCCGAATTGAAGAGATTATCGTGGCCAAATTAAAGGCTTTTCAACTCGGTTTCATAATAGCCAAAATCGAAGAGGCGTTGTGGATGAATCGGGAATTTCGTCATGGCTGAATGAAAACTCTCTAACTCGGCCTCGTCATGCAAAATCGAAGAGGTCGTCGTGGCTGAATCTAAGACTTTTCGATGCATCTTCATTATGGCTGAATCAGAGAGGTCACCGCCGCCGAATCTAAGACTTTCTGCCGTGGGTGAACCGAAGACTCTATGCATTAGCCTCGTCATAGCCGAATAGGAGAGATCATTATGGCCGAATCAGAGACTTTTTGACTCAGTTTCCTTATGGCCAGTCGAGGAGGTCGCTGCAACCTAATCGAAGAGGTCATCACTAAATATCCTAATCTTATACCAAAGGCAAACTCCTTCCTAAGAATGTGTCTATCATGAAACAACTTATCCCTATTCTTGTAGGATCTAACACTCTCATATGCCTTAACTCTAATCTCCCTAGCACACTTAATTTCAGTCTCCTCTCCTAACTAGCCTTAACCAAGTCAAAATTAAGCATCATGATGGCCCACCAAGCCCTATGCTTAATCTCAACGAAGACATGACGACACTTACCACAAATAACCCGATAAGGTGACATACCTAAGAGAGACTTGAAAGTTGTCCTTTAACCGTAAAGCATCTACAAGCTTGTCGGCCTAATCCTTTTGGCTACTACTCATAGTCTTTTCAAGAATCTTCTTAATTTGCTTGTTGGAAACTTCTACCTGGCTATTGGTATGTAGATGATATGTTATTGGCACATCTATGGACTATAGAGTACCCCTTCAACAAAGTATCAAAAGCACTATCAATAAAGTAGGTACCCTGGTCACTAATGATAACTCGGGGCATGCCAAATCTAACAAAAATATTCTCCCTAAGGAATTTCACAACAACTTTAGCATACGTGGTGCTAGTAGGGATGAGTTGTACCTACTTAAAAACATAATCCATAACTAAGAAGATATACACATTGTTGAATAGTTTTTGGGAAGTAAGAGTGAAAAAAGTTGTCGTCCTCTAGGAGGTGTTGAAATTGAGTCACTTATTATTTTAGCCTCAATCTAACCAAAGGAAGGTAACAAATATGACTAAATATGATTAATTAAACCAGTTACTTACTAATCGCAATCTAAATTTAAAAATTACATAAATCTAAATGAAAACACAATTAACACAATTGACACAAAATATCATTCTTACTAATGATAATATAACAAAACATCGAATTTAACTAGGAAAGCATTAAATTAACCAGCTAAAAGAGGAGAGAGAAAATAGAGTATCTTAAAAGCTTAAGAATCTAACAATGGAGGCTACACTTTTATTGATGGAGCAAGGAGATGGAATCGATGGCTAGTTTCCACTTATTCTCACTAATCTCTAGCTTATTCTAATTTAACCTAGAATTAAATCAAAAACTCAAGCATTGAAAATGGGGTTTGAAACCCTAAGATGGAAGAGAGAGAAAAAAACTTAAAATTTGTATTTTTAAAAGAAGAGATTGAGAAATTAAGAGTAGGTACAGGAGTACAAGAATTGATCAAGGGAAACACTAATTTCAATTAAATAACAAGCAAAAGCATGCAAATTTATGCACTAAATAGTACATTAAAACTCAACAAAGCAAAAGCTTGAATGCAAATGAAGGTTGAAGAGACAGAAAGAATGCAAGTTGCATTAACACTTCCTTAATCTTGAAGTGTTCCCACAAATGAAGCTATATATACACTAATCTCTCTTAAAACCTAGTCTAAATCTTGAAATCCTACTAGAAAACCTCCTTTATAACTTCGTTTTTTACACAGATGGTGGAAGGGGATTTAAAGAGGCCCTGAGTTTGTGAGCTTCACAGGGTCATGCCAAGTTTTTGGAATTCTCCATAAGAATTGCGGCAGACACAAGGGGTGGAATGGGTAGCCTGTGCCAACTCCCTATCTTGTTTTTCTTCTTTGTTTTTTTCTGATAGCTTTTATTCTTCCTAACCCGGCCCTATTTCATGGTTATCCCGTGTTAACGTGTCTCACTTTTAGCATGTTTTGCGTCCATTATCTGCAATTTGAACAATTCTATTTATTACCTACAAAACTAACAAAACACTAATAAACAATCTAACTTACCAATTATTATGGGATAAATCTAGATAAAATGAGGTGTAAAATTCACACATATTGAAGCCTGAACAAATAACCCTTAATCAAGACTTTACTCATCCTCGAGCAAAACAAATAAACCTACTAGAGCTTAACTCACTTTTATATGAATCATGGTTATATTTAGCATACCCAACAAGCTCCTTAAACTCATTAGTTCCTCTAACTGGATGAGTGAGGTCTCATGACGATGTATAGAAGACCCACAAAATCTTTTAAATATTTTTGGATTTTCAAATGTAAAGCATATATACTGGCAAAACAGAAAAATATGCACCCATCTAATTTGAGTTTATCCCCTCATAACCCAACTATCAAATCATATACAAGAAAAACATACAATCAATAGACACTTAGGCTATGAATGCACCTTGACTTTCATTTTTCACCCCCACACAACATAATGACACGATATGTACATCTTGGTGCTCTATACAAAGTGTATTAAATCTTAATCATAGGTTGGAATTGGGCCAAAAGTTTATCTTTAATAGACTTCCTTTACAGATGATCAAGCTCACCTTTCCTTTCTTTCATCTTTTTTTTTCACTTGTCTCCTTATGCTTATTTGCCTAAGTTGGTAGTTCTTAGCTTATTAGACCTTGATCTCCTAATAAATCAACTTAGCACATATTTGGACTTCATCCCTAATTAGCAGTTCTATTTAGATGCGCAAAGCACTTATTCAAGGTCAAGTAGAGGTGTTAGAGGTAAGCTCCCTAAAACATTGTTGTTTTTCTTCCTTTTTTTTGTTGAAGGGAAAGCTACAAGTCAACTAACCAAATAGATTTTCCTCAAACCCAAGTTTCGACATATTAACACCAAGAGTCAGTTCAAGTGTAGACAGTAGGCATAATATCACACATGTGAGATGGAGTTATTATGAAAAATTAGAAAGAAAAAAAAACATCCTAGATAATTGTTTCATCATACATATTTTACCTATATATAAGTTAGCAACCAAACAACTAGAGATCACAAACCAATCAAAATGGAACAAAAACTCCTAATGCTAAGAAAGAAAACTAAACAAAATTTAACATTTTGACAAAAATATGTTCAAAATAGATATATGACTTCCCCACCCCCACACCTAAAGCTCACTATGTCCTCATTGGAGATAAGGAGTCATAGCCAACCATAAAACATATAATATCCACAAAAAGCATCTAATAAACCATATATACAAAACCAAGATATCCAAGAAAAGAAGAATAAGATATATACAAAATGAAAATAAGAAGGAAAAGAGATTACTCACAACCACTAGCACAAGACACATACGTACAAAAACTAACAACACAACAACATAACCATGTGCAACCATCAACAACAAGTATATACAAAATTTTTAAAAAAAGCCACTAATAATAGAACACAAAAAGTATACACAACATGTATAATGGTGATCTTAGCCTTCCATCAGCTCAACAATGTCCCAAGTTTTATCTCAAAATTGATCACTAATAAAACCATAACATAATATCCACAACTAAATAGAAAAAAGAGATAGAAAATAAAAGGAAGGGAGAAGAGTTAGAACGATTATGCCAGGTTTAGTGCTAATTGTACCTGAACTATACTTCTCTAAGATGGTACTATAGGAGGCTTGAGGAGCATCAACCACGACTCGACATCATCGTGTTGCCACAAATATTAATTCTTATCAAAGTCTGAAGCAACTTATCAAATGAACTTGATTAATCCTCAAAAATGTAAAAACCATTAGTATAACAAGACAAATGTTCCAAAGAAAGCACAACACTGGAATAGAAGTGAGAGCTCTCTTCAGCTCATCATAGCTCTAGGCCCAATAATAAAAATTATGCATATACTGGAAATTTCTTAATGCAGAAGATAAGGGCCTAGAAGTTTCATAAAAAGCATGAACGCACATACTGGGCATGAATCCTAAATCTTCCACTCAATCCTCAAGTCATTTAGTTATATTAAGCTTATGAGTCCACTCTAAATTAAGGGTATCTATCACACTAGTTTCAGGCTCAAGTATAGGGGACATTGAGTGGTCAATGAAAGATTGAAACAATATAGGAGGGAGGGGGGTAAGACAATAAAGGTGGGGATGGGCTAAGTAAGAGATTCACATCACAAGGCATAAACTCAACAACTCCCACATCATAAGACTCTTCTAAAGGGTCGCCTTAAGAAAATGTTCCTTTTCAACTAAGATCTTCTCAGAATCCACACTTATATCATGCATAAGATCACAACTAGCCTTAGCCAGTAGTTTCTTGCTTTTATCGAACTCTCCAAGGGAAGCTAAAGGAAGTTGCGCATGAGTACTCAATAACCATATTAGCCTTTAGATTACACATAGATTTATCAATCCTAAGAGAAGGAAATAGTTCTAGGGAAGGAAAAGAAAGGTCACTCACATACTCATAAGAAAATTGATCATAAGAGGGAAGGCAAGAGCTAACACCATGGTTTGAGGAATGCTGATAAACACTAGAATATTAGACATAATCATGATATTAAGGGGGACGAAAAGGTGAAACGCTAAGTTGACTCTCATAATTAACCATGGTTGCTTCATAGACACCAACAACATTAGGTAACTTACCCTTATTAGTAATAGAAATCAAAGAACCAAGACCAAGGGTCTCCCTAATTGTCTCCCAAGCCTCACTAGCATTTTTACAAAGAAACTCTTCCTCACCCATTGATTCTACTATTGCCCAAGTACTCATAGCCAAACCCTCATAGGCTATTTGGCACAAATTCCAGCTCTTTAAACCATAGCGAGGGTATTTGGCAAGCAACTCCTTGAACATGTTTGATGCATATTAAGCCTCAAACCACCTCTTAGCTACTCTCTCACCCACGCCAAACTCCAAACCTAACTCCTTACAATAAGATTGTTACCACTCCAGTTCTAGCCCCAACTTTGGCATAACTTTTCATCCACCAAACTAAGTCCATTTAGGTTGTTCCACTCCTTTTTTGAGAAGCATAGGAAGTTTACTTTAAGAATATGGAGTGGATTTCGGTATTACTTCACATTTTCTTTCCCTAAAAAATAAGGAAGATTGCAACTCCTACAATGTAGGTTTTTACTGGTAAATTTGGTGAATTTGGGATAAGTTTGAGTCCTACCTAATGGTGCCCAATTGATCCAAATCCAAGTTTTCTTCAATTCATAACATGTCTATTTTCGTGTCACATGCTGAAATTCGCATTGGATACCCTTTTTTAGAGTGGAACGGCTGAAGTTAAGAGAAGTATGCGTAAAATTAAGTTTTGGAGCAATCTGGGTTTTGACTTTATTTTGGGTGGATGCAGCTATAATCCTTGGCATTTCCCATTATGGAATGACTCTACACTCGCCAAGGAAGGGGATCTAAGTGGCAACACCACAACCTTTCAGAAGCTTCGCAGAAGATGGGGAAGAAATCCCTAAAATTACAACTCATGGCAATTGTCATTTTCTTTGAATTTGCAACATCCCAAAATGCGCATGTTTTACTATTTGTATTCTCCATAATAAATCCCTTAATTAGGACTAATAAACTCAGTGATAGGGGTGTTACTGATGTCCAAAAGGACAAGGCTTGATGCGTATGTACTAGAAATAACATAGTTAGGCATAGCTTCACCTATACACGTAAGCACATGATCAAACCATACACAATCAACTGTTAGCCAACATAAGGTTTATACACCACAATAAAGCAATTTACCATAAAATTTACACCTCTATCCACTAAAGATTTCAAAATACAGCTCCAAAAAGATATATGCACTATGTCAGTGTTGATCCATCTAGATTTTCCTGCTCAACTTATATTCTCCAGCTGGTTTGCTAGCATGACGGCAATTCACTAAGCATTTGTCTAAAACAAAACATGAAAAACATTTTGAATTGTTAGCCGAAGCTCAGTTCGTGCATTCGTATATTGTTAAATGATCTCTGCATAAATTGGTTGGGCGCCCACTTTTGTAATTCATTTTAAGTTAAAACAGTGAATGAGATGAATTTAAAACTGCATTACTAGGTACTATCTATAATGAACCCTTTGATACTATTATGATCTAAGGTACACCTGCCAAGCCGATCGGGGGACTTGGCATGAAGCTGCACGAGTAACTGAAGGGTCAATGCCCTATGAATGATAACTAGCGGGGTCATTAACTAAATGATAAATCAGTGTGTAAACTGATTCATTTATGTACTTTCCAAAACATCATAACTTTGATAAATACACTCTGATTTCTAAAGATACAAGCAATTAATGGACCTAAAGTCTTTAAAATACAATCTCACTTGATAATACTTATGCACTATGGGAAATGATAGCCTAAACCCCATTTCTGCTAAAGAAATATAATTATAGGTAAACGACAGTTAGTGAACAACTTTCATCCCATAATTTGTAACTTTAATAGAAATTGATTAATTATAAGGCCGTCAACAATTCAAACAATTCAATATAAGATAAATTACACTAAAGTGATTTGAAAACTAAATAAGTTAAGGTCATTAAACCCAAACTAAAACAAATTGGAGCAAAATAGACCAAAATGAAATAATTGCGATGATAATGAAAAGACTTTAATGGATATAGAGAAATTATGGGTTTTTGATACATTTGAAATGGATAATAAAAGATTTAATGCCAAGGGGTTGTTGTGAGGTTCAGGAAAGCTTATATAACCCCAACTTGGCCTGATAGACACCAATCTTGAGTCACTACTCTCCCCACTTCTCAAATTTCATTCTTATGCTCATTTAACTCGATTTTCCAACCCAGGTAAGCTTCTATATACAATCAAAGTTGTTGAACTCACTGATAATTGTAATTTCTTTGCAATATCCGTAATTATTTAGAAACTCCTGATAATATCTCCAAATCTCATGATTTCTTTCCTCCCTCACATTACTGTTTCAAGGTCTACTTTAGAAAACTCATATCTTTCACCCCTGACCTCAAATTGAGCCCTAAAGCCCCAATATGAAAAGTTTAAGAAGTCTTGAAACACTTTTATTCATAGTGTGAAACTCAGTTACCCTAGCAAGGCTCCCAAAATTGGGCTTCAACAAAACTGTGCTTAGCTTCTACGTATGCTACAGAGTCTTAGCCAACCAACTGTAACTTTTTCCACAAAGCTTAGAATGAAGTGATTCTAAAGGCATTTGAACAATAACTCCTTGATCTATCTATCCACCAAAAATCATAATTTTTCGATGGACCAAACAATGCCAGTTTGTTCATAAAGGGACCCCTGTTTCGGGTGTGTTCACGACCCTACTGCCCATTTCTATCAACCTTTTCTTCACATAACTTCCCTCTAAAATTACTCTTTAAATCACTAACCCAAGATTTGTTCCTTATCATCACCTTAAAAATCCATGTTACTCAAATTTACTCCATAATCATCTTCATCAAATTTTCAATTCTTCTCTTTACAAAAACACTTAAAACACAACCATAACTCACCTGCTTACATAAATCTAGAAAATAACCTTTTTTAGTCAATTGAAGAAATTTTCCATAATCCACCCCTATTTTTTAAAAATCACCTCAAGGCATTATAGAAGTTAGACAACACATCGAAATTTTATTTTTCATCCAATTATATACAATCAACATATTTAAAGCTAAAAATAAACTAATTTATGCATGATCACTAAAACCATAGCTTATGACCTACTTGTACTTGAATTTAAACTCATGTAAAATCAACATAAACATCATGATATGCATCACTAATGCCAAAGATCACAAAATCAAATACAAAACAATACAAATCTATCACTTCAAACTTAAGCTTGCATGATCATGAACAACCTCAACCCTTGCATGCTTTCAAGTTTAATCAACAAATAAAACATCAAAATTATTCCTATTTCTATCAAGATTACATGATCAACAATCAAAATTAACATAAACAAGAATTAAAACTAAAAATCAACAAGAAGAGTGTTGGGGTTTACTCACTTTGAACTAGAAAAAGGAGGAGAGAGAGAAGCTTGATACTTTGATAGTTTACTTGGTGGAAAATAACTTAGATAATACTTGTCTGAGTTTTTAAACTCCAAAAGCATCCTTTTGCTAATGATAATTAGGCATAATTGAGGATAATCAGTTAAGCAAATGGCTAGTAACTTGTTAGGCCAAAATTAGGCATAACTGAATTTGGGCTTGAAAGAAAATACACTTTACACGATTGAATTTTTTTTATAGCTCAAAATTAAATTTTGGGTTGTTATAAAAAATAATTTAATCTTTTAAAACATATTTACGCCAGCTATCAATTGGCTCAAAAATTTACAATAATAAAAGTTGAATTGCAAAGTGGGGCTCAAATGGAATTTTCCCAACCGGGATGATTAAATGCGATAACTAAGTATGAGAAAAATAACAACATGACTTAATTAAATAAATAAACATGATTCAGGGTCGGGGTATTAAAGCCTTCCTCCCTTAAAGAATTTCGTCCTCGAAACTTATGAACTCTGTCAAAAATATGCAAGATTACCTCAAATAGGTGTGGGTACTTGGCTTTCATTTCTTCCTCAATTGCCCAAGTGGCTTCTGAGGAGGTATGATTTGTCCAAATTACTTTAACTAAAGGTGGCTGCTTGTTGCCTAGCTTCTTAATCCTGCGATATTGGACGGGGTGCTCTTCGTACACTAAGGTCGCAGTGACTGCAATGGGTTTAGTTATGATAGCATGGTTAGGATCTGAAATGTACTTCCTAATTTGTGAGGTAAGGAACACATTATGCGTGTGTTTGAGTTATACAGGCAGATCTAGTAAACAAACTACGAGATTCAATCTTTCAGTAAAATAGTATGATCCAACACATCTTGGGCTCAATTTAGCCCGCAGGTCAAACCTCCTTATACCCTTAGTTGGCAAAACTTCCTGAAAAACCTTATCATCTACCTGAAACTCCAAGGGTCTCCTTCTTTTATCATCATAGCTTTTTTATTGGTTCCAATAGTCTATTTTCAAGAGTCTTCTGATAAAGGTCACCTCATCGAGTGTTGAAGAAGATCTTCATAACCCAAAAGATGATTTTGTCATCAATTTTTGCCGTCATTTTACCCTAATGTTTCATGTAGATTTCTCTGCTAGTACTTTCACAACATCGACCACTAGGAGTTCCATGCTCTCTTCAAAGGCAAATGTTGATCGTAGGTCGTGAAGTACTATAGGCACCAACTTAAAAGAGTTGGATCCATTGATATTTTTAGATGCTTGCCGATGTGACACTAATTGAAAACGCAAGTTCTCAAGCCCTCTTAAGAGGTTCAACTAAGTAATCACTTCAGTGTTCAGGCTATGTTGTCCCTTCCTAGTCACAACATTTGCCATAACATTTGGCTTTCTTAGGTGATATTGGATCTGTAAGTTGTAATCTTTTAGCAATTCTAGTCAACACCTTTGTCTCATATTGAACTTCTTCTGAGTGAAAATGTACTTCAAGCTTTGATGATCAATATAGATCTCATAAGGTACTTCATACAAGTAATGTTTCCAAATTTTCAGTATAAAAATCACAACCACTAGATTTAGGTCATGGTTAGGGTACTTTCTCTAATAAGGGTTGAGCTATCAGGAGGCATCAGCTATCACTTTATCTTTTTACTAACTTAATAGCTTCCTTTAAAAAATTAGTCAGGGAAGATGTTAACTTTGAAAAATCCTTCCCAAAACTTGGTAATACCCAGCTAAACCCAAAAAATTTCCAATCTCAATAACATTGGTGGGCCTTGGACACTCTGTAATTGCTTTCACCTCTTACAAATCAACCTTAATCCCTTCCTTTGAAACCACATGTCCCAAAAATATCACTTTTTCTAACCACAACTCAAGCTTCTTGTATTTGCTGTGTAATTAAGGTTCCCCCAAGGTTTGCGACATTGTTCTCAAATGGGTAATGTGTTCATTTCTGTCTTTGGAGTAAATCAAAGTATTGTCTATAAATACCACGACAAACTTGTCCAAATAAGGTTTGAAAACTCTATTCATAAGATCCATAAAGGCCACGGGGGCATTGGCTAGGCCAAAAGGTATCACGGTGAATTCATAGTGACCGAACCTAGTCCTAAGTGCAGTTTTGAGAATGTCTTTAGGCATAATCCTAAGTTGATGGTATCCTGATCTCAAATAAATCTTGGAAAGACTCTTATTCTTTGCAGTTGATCAAATAAATCATCTATCAGGGGCGATGTGCATTTGTTTTTGATGGTAATCTTGTTCAGCTCCTTATAACCGATACACATCCTTAAGGCTCCATCTTTCTTCTTCACAAATAGAACTGGGGCACCCTATGGTGACACACTTGGTCTGATAAATCCCTTCTATAATAGCTCATCTAAATGATTCTTTAGTTTTCTAATCTCTATAGGGACCATACGATATGGAGCTTTAGAGATAGGTTGGACATCAGGGACTAATTTGTTCTCAAAAACAATTGTTCTTTGCGGAGCAATCTCGGTAACTCTTTATGAAAACATCTCTAAATTCACAAACTATAGGGATATCTTCTACTTTTTCTTCCTTTGGTTGAGTGTCAATAGCATAACACCAATATCCAATACATCCTTGACATAAGAGCTCACTTGCTTTTATAACAGAATTTAAAGGACAAGGTTTTTCCACTCTTTGCCCATAAAACATATTTCTTGCCCTCGTTCATCTCTTACATAACCTTAAGGTCACAATCTATCTTGGCCCCATATGTACACAACCAGCTCATTTCCATAATGATATCAAAGTCTGACGAGTCAAATTGAATAAGAGCTCCAGTGAATACTATCCCACGAATAGTAACTAGGACAAATTTATAAGACACAAGACACTTAAACTCTAGAGTCATTGGGTAACTTGATTCCATAATTGGTTGTTGTCTCCTTATTTTCAAGGTTTAGATGCATGGAAGATAGAGCATACATAAATGAATGAGTGAAAATTGAATTATATAATACAGAAAATGGCTTTGAAATTGAAAAGAGAGTTCCGGTAACTACTGCACTAGAGGGGGCAACTTCCTTCTTGCTCAACACATATGCCCTTCTTACACCTGCGGGCCTTGGTGGTGGGAGACCGTTTCTATAGCCTTCAGTATTCGAGGATAGGCAGCAATGAGATGCTTCAGGCTACCACACCACATGCATTTGTTAGTTTCCACTCGACACTTAGGAGTGGTGTGGTTAGTTCTTCCACATTTTCCACAGGGCTCTACTAAGCTTGTAGAATGACTCTTGGGAAGAGCAGCAGAACATTTCTTCCAGTTTACACTTTTGCTTGGAGCTCCCTGCTCGGTCCACTTTGTCCACTTCCTCTTCTGATAAGCGAGTTCAAAGCCCTCAACTCAATCTTCACTCTTCCACTTAAGTTGCTCGCTCATATAACTCTTGATAGCTAAGGATCGGTTGACCGGCTAGCTAGTTACAAATATAGAAAACTAATCCCTCTGCAAATCTTCTCATCTTCAATCTTCCAGATGACACAAATTCCAGAACAAACCTGGATAGTTCTGTAAACTTGCTGGCTTACTGCATCACAGTCATACTACCACTCATCTTTAGTTCCATAAATTCTTTCTCCTTTTGCCATTGAGCCACAATTGGGCAAAATTTGGCTCTCAGTTCTTCCAAAAATCTACTACGAGTGAAGTTAGGCCCTAAAAGCGTGTCCTTAACAGTGTTCCATAAAATATCAGTTTCGACAGTTAGGTAAAATGTCCCAATGTTCACCTTTTTATCCTCTGGAACATCTACTACAGTGAAAATTTTCTCCATCCATGGGATCTATTCCTCAAGTTGCACTGGGTGATACTCTCCATCATAGACTTTAGGGTTGCACAGGGCTACCTTATCTACTAGTTTATCATCCTTAGAAGGGATTTCAGTAGGTGCTAGCAGAATTCGTTTCATAAGCCCAGACACCAAAGTATGCCAGTAATTAGGGTTCCCAATGTTATTATCCAACTTAGGGGGAATCGAGGGCATTCCACAAATGTTTGGTGGCACATTACGCAAAGGTTCACTTGACCCCTGACCACAGTCCAAGTTATCTCCTATGTGGATCTCTGCATTATTTTGCACAAGTTCAGACATTCTGGATATTCAATAAACAGAGTAATTCAATTACTTTACTACAACTATCATATAAGATAAACATACATAATAGCCTACGTGTATGGACTATAATGCTATGAAACTCAGGAAAGGGATTTTGTATGCGGACTATCATATTAGCATGTAGTAGGTTGATGTCAGTGGCCATAAAAGTAAACGGCAAGGTGCTCACTGCATATGGATCAATCTAACAAAGCAGAATATAAGAGAAGAATACGTGAGAGATAAGCACACATTACTATTGTCTCTTATCTCCAACAATATCATAATAACTCTCACTAACCAACTTTCTCACTCTCCTAACTCTACTTTCCATACTCCATATCCCATCGAGAAAGAACAAACCTGCCTCTGATAACAAAAACTGTAACGCCCCAAATGCATATGTTTTATTGTTTGTATTCTCCTTAATAAATCCCATAATTAGGACTAATGAACTCGATGATAGGGGCGTTACTACCGTCCAAAAGGACAAGGCTTGAACCATGTGTACTAGAAATAACATAGTTAGGCATACCTTCAACCATATACATTAGCATATGATCAAATCATATACAATCAACTGTTAACCAACATAAGGTTTATACACCACAGTAAAGTAATTTACCATAAAATTTACACCTCTATCCACTGAAGATTTCAAAATATAGTTCCAAAAATATACATGTACTATGCCACTATTGATCCATCTAGATTCCCTTACTCAACTTATTTTCTCCAGCTAGTTTGCTAGTATGACGGCGATTCACTCAGCATCTGCCTAAAACAAAACATGAAAAATATTTCAAACTGTTAGCCAAAGCTCAGTTCGTGCATTCCTGTGTTGTTGAATGATCTCTACATAAATCGGTTGGGCGCCCACTTTTGCAATTCATGTTAAGTTAAAACAGTGAATGAGATGAATGTAAAACTGCATTACTAGTTATTTTCTGATAGTGAACCCCTTGATATTATCATGATCTAAGGTACACCTACCAAGCCGATTAGGGGACTTGGCCTAAAGCCATGCAGGTAACTGAAGGGCGAATGCCCTATAAGTGGTAACTGTTGGTGTTACTAATTAAATGGTAAATCACTATGTAAACTGATTCATTTGTGTTCTTACCAAAACATGATAACTTTGATAAATACATTCTGATTTCTAAAGATACAAACAATGGACATACCTAAAGTCTTTAAAGGGCCATCTCACTTGATAATACTTATGCACTATGGGAAACGATAGCCTAGGCCCCATTTCTACTTAAGACATATAATTACAGGTAAATGCAATTAGTAAACAACTTTCACTCCCATAATTTGTAACTTTGATGGAAATTAATTGATTAAAAGCGCATCCACAATTCAAACAATTCAATATAAGATAAGTTACACTAAAATGATTTGAAAACTAAATAAGTTAGGGTCATTAAACTCGAAGTAAAACAAATTGGAGCAAAATAGACCAAAATGAAATAATTGAGGTGATAATGAAAAGACTTTAATGGATATAGATAATATGGGTTTTTGATATAGCTAAAATGGATAATAAAAGATTTAATGCCAAGGGGGGTGTTGTGAGGTTCATAAAAGCTCATATTACCCCAACTTGGCCTGATAGGCACCGATCTTGTGTCACTACTCTCCCCACTTCTCAAATTTCATTATCATGTCCATTTAACTCAGTTGTCCAACCCAAGTAAGCTTTTATACATAATCAAAGTTGTTGAACTCAGTAAACTTTGTAATTTCTTTGCAATATCCATAATTATTTAGAAACTCTTGATAATATCTCCAAATCTCACGATTTCTTTCCTCCCTCATATTACCGTTTCAAGGTCTACTTTAGGAAATTCATATCTTTCACCCCTACCTGAAATTGAGCCCTAAAACCCCAATATGAAAAGTTTAAGAAGTCCCACAACACTTTCATTCATAGTGCCCCGATTACCACAACACAGCTCCTAAAATTGGGCTTAAACAAAACTAGCACAGCTTTTGCATATGTTGCGCAGTCTTAGCAAATAGGCTATAACTTTTTCCACAAAAGTCGGAATGGAGTGATTCCAAAGGCATTTGAAAAATAACTCAAAAGATTCCAATTCACTAAAGAGGGAAGAAAGTATCTCTTGATTGATGAAAGGACAAAGTAAAGTGCTGATTTAGTCATTGCATGTTAAGCCAAGGGAATGGTTTGCACATCCAAGACGTTTGTATTACTATATATATGACCTTGTACATATAAAGGGTCCATAGGACTAGGAAAATAATCCCTAGGCGATGTTACTAGTGTGACTAAAGTGGCTATTGATAAGTTGTCCCGAGTTAAACACAAAAATGAGTTAGCGAAAATATGTGGAGAATTTTTAAATCTCTTTTCCAAATAACAAGGTTTACAACCAAAGAGAGAAGTAGAAGAGGCGATTCAATTAATATCATATTCATCACTACCAAATTTAAGCATGCATCATTATTATGTGGCAGAAAGTGAAGAGATAAAGAAGCAAGTTCACCTTGCGGATCACCAGTGATTCTTGTTCTCAAAAAGGATGGTGGTTGTTGTATGTGCATTAATTACCCCGTCTTAAATAAGATCACTATGAAAAATCGATTTACACTCCCTAGAATAGATGACCTTCTTAATCAATTAAAGCATGCACATCACTTCACAAAGTTGTATTTGAAGTACGATTATCACTAGGTTACAATTCGAGAACATCATTCCTATAAGACAGTTTTTCAAGAGAAGGCAAGGCCTGTTTGAGTGGCTAGTCATGCCATTTGAGCTCTACAATGCCCCTCCTTCATTCATGCAATTAATAAACAATGTCTTATGACCTTTCATTGACAATTTGTCACTGTTTATCTTGATGACATTTGATCTATAGTTGTACCTAGGAGGAACATCTAGACCATATGAGAACGGTATTTAAATTATTGTAAAAGCATCATCTCTGCCTTATTAGAAGAAGTGTGACTTTGCTAAGCAATCAGTATTGTACCTTGGTTATGTCATGGGTAATGGAGAATTAAAATATACCTAAAAAAAGTTATGGCCATTCAAAATTGGTCTTGTCCAACTAACATGACTGAAGTTTGAAGTTTTATAGGTGGCATGGGCGGATCTATTTGTTGGGTAGGGGTGCCCGTGAACACCCCTAATCCAAATATATACATATATATATATATATATATATATATATATATATATATATCTGTTGAGTTATTTTGAAGGAGTTCATATTAATATATGTGAATACCCGTAAAACAGGCCTAAAAGTTATGGACAACTCTGTAAATATACCCAGTCCACATATTGATATTTAAAATTTTTTGATATAAAAACTAGTCCACATAATGATATTTTAAATTTTTTTAAATATAAAAACAACCATTATGATGTTGGAATTTGATACAAGAATAAAATAAAATTAAATACACCAAAAAAATTTATATTGAGTTATTTGTAGTTTTATTTCATGTTTCGGCATGTTCACTTCATTGGCTAATTTTTTTTAGGGTTTTCTTATTTGGTGCTGATGATTTGAGTTATGTGATCAACGGTTTTAGCAAATGGTAGGTAATTGTAATATTCTACAACTTCAACACAGTTTATGTATCAAATTCAAAATATAAAAAATAGAACAAAATATTAGTAGACTATTATTTTTTAAATAAAAAAGTGGGGTATATTATTATTGCAAGTTCTCCTAGTGCAGAAGTATAAAATGGAATGTTTGTAAAAAAATTGCGTTACAAAATGCTTTGAGTGGACCCAGAGCATGACAACACATTTCTTCCCTGAAAGAGGAAGATATGTCAGGCACCTCTTTTAGCTTTGTCGACTTTACAAAAGTCTCTTGAACTGGAGGCTAATGCATCATGATATGCGATGGGTGCCATTTTGCTACAAGAAAAAAGACTTATGGTAAAGAGGTGCTTCCTCAACACTAAGCTGTTAAGTATTGGCATGCATCTGCTGTGCAAAGAAATAGTAGTTTATTGGTTGCACCAAAAATACGATATTGTTACAATACCTTTATACTTGATTTATGATTGTAATAATTGTTATTTTTATTTGATTTTATTTGATTTTGTAGGTGTTGAATAAATTGGAAAAAACCTAGGCAAAAATAAAATAAAATAAAATAAATCCTAAATATACTCAAACCCAACCCCCGCATATGCTGGTTACGTGCCTCCTTACCCCCCCCCCCCCCATTTCTCCTTTTCTCTCCTCTCGGGCTAACTTGAGAAGCCCAACATTGCCTCCCCCCTTTCTTCGCTGATTCTATCTTCGCTTCTCCATCTTCTTGTCTCTCTCTTTGAGAAACTCCAACAACACCAGCATCATCCCCCATCTTCATCCACCTTTAACCACCCATCAACGCTCCACGCACTGCTAGCTTGCATCATCTCCGCCATCCACGATATCATTAATTGAAGGGCCAAGATCGACAAGGGTTCGAGTATAAATGGAGGCGGCGGTGCAAGGAGGTATGAATCTAGGACATGAGGTTCGATTTTTAGGGTTTAAGTCTTTAATTCCAGTTCTTAATGAATTTTAGGACTTAATTTAATTGTCGTTTTAGAATTTAGGGTTTAATTTTTAGCGATTTTTTTGTTTTCCTGTTTATTTCAATTTCATATATGAAAATCTAGCCTTAAAATTTCATGTATTGGATTCGATTTTGTCAATTTCGAGTTTCATTTGTAATGGTTGCTTTGAAATTTCAAGAATTTTGGCTCGATTTTGAGGCTTTTGTTGTCATTGTTCATCTGTTGCTATTCCCTTGTTTTCGAAGCTTTGTTGTCCACCATAAATGGAGTTTGGATAGATATCGGGTTGAGCTTTTTCAGCCAGGATGCTTAAGGCCTTGTTGTGTTTTTCATTTTTCCTTCCCCTTCGTTTCAAATCTGTGTTTTGACTCTTGATCGTTATTGAAGGAGCTTGATTTTCTGCGAGCAACCCCATTGATAGAGTTTGTGGACGCTTGGCTAAGTCCCATGAAGCAAGGAGGTTCAGTCTATTCCCATCCCCTATCTTTTGTTATTTTATTGTGCTTTTATTTATGTCGGGTATTTTTTTTAAAGGATGTGTTACTTGTGCTTTGTGTCTTAGTGGTATGTTTTTGTAAATAGGTGATTAGTGCCTTATTTTTGTTCCATTGGTTTTATATTTTATTTTCTTTTGTGTCTTGTTTTGTTTTAGGTTTCTTTTTGTTAGTTTTGTATTTAGGAGCTCCTTGGTCTTGTCTTGTTTTTATTATGGTGATTATATTTGTTTTGGCCTTGATTTTTGTTGTTTTTGTTTTGGTTTTGGTTTTTGTTTTGCTTTCTTTTGTGACTTCGATCTTTGGTTTTTGTGATTATGTGTGTGATTTGTTTTGGTTTTGATCGTAGTTTTGAATTTGATTTTGGTGATTTAGTTTTTGGTTTTGTTTTTTATTTTCATCATGTCCTAGTTTGTATATACTTGTGACTGTATAGGGCTTTTTGGTTGTATACCTTATGTGATTGCCTTTTGGCGCCATAACTCCCACAATGAAAATATTGTGGAGTTTTCATGTGGGGTTGAGGTGCTCATTTGTATATATTTTTCATTTTTGAAAAAAATTCAAAACGAATTTTGTTTTTCTTTGGGAATTTGTGTTCTTTCTTTGGCGATTGTGATGCTATGTGGCTAGTTTATTGAGTTATATGTAAGCAGAGTTTGCATGATGAGATGCCTAGTTAAAAATGTAGATTCAATTTTTTGTAATAGCCCCGTCTATTATGTACGATTTTGTGCTACCTTGCCCACTGTTTTGTCAATTCTTTGGGTCTTGTTGTTAAGTTGGCATGTGAACTTTTTCTCTGTCAAAGTTGCCTTCTCTACTCTTGAAAAATGTGGAAAAAAAGATAAAAAGAAAAATTCTAAAAAGAGAATAAAAAACCCGAGCACCAATGTTCACAGTCGCTATCTTTGTTTCATATCTTTAATTGGCTTGAATATATCCTAATTTATTTGATTTCACATCTGTTTAGGCAATGAAATAAGTGCTTTGTACATTTGAATAATACCCCTTTTTTAGGGAAGGCCCAAATATTTGCAAGTTAAGCGGGTTTAGGGTGTGTGCGTTATTATTCTTGAAATTAAAAAAAAGAGGGAAAATGGAGCAAATAAGGCAATTAGGCAAGGAAACGGGGATCGTGTCGATGTTAGCAATTTGATTCATAAGGATTGATACACATTAGCATATGCATCAAGGTGTACATATCATTGCATATTGTGTGTGGGGTGAAAAATGAGATTCGGGGTGCTTCTTGTGACTAGATTGTCTTTTGATTGTATATTCTATTTGTGTGTAATTTGGTGATTTGATTACTAGGTTATTGCAATTGCCTAAGTCATGTACATAATTTCCCCATTACTTGTACATATTTTCATGTTTTGCAAAAAATCCAAAAAGATTTTCCTTTGTTTTCAAAAGGTTTTTGTGGGTATTTCATTTGAAAACCCTTACGAAACCTTACTCGTCCACTCGATAAACTGAGGGGTTTAAAGGATTTGTTGCATATGCTAAATACAACCAAGATTTCTACGAAAGTGAGTTAAGATTTTCTTTTTCTTATTTTCTATTTCTTTTTAGGTAGTTCAGTCGTTTTACTCGACGACAAGCAACATCTTGGTGTGGGGGCTATTTGTTGCACCAAAAATACAATTACATTACAATACCTTTATACCCGATTTATGCTTGTAATAATTATTATTTTTAGATTTTTATTTGATTTTATTTGATTTTGTAGGTGTTGAATAAATTGAAAAAAAAGCAAGGCAAAAGCAAAAATAATTGCTAAATCTATTCAAACCCACGCCTCACATATGCTGGTCACGTGTCTCCTTACCCCTCCCCCCATTCCTCCTTCTCTCTCCTCTCAGGCTAACAAGAGAAGCCCGACACCACCTCCCCCTCCTTTCTTTGCTGCCTCTATCTTCGCTTCTCCATCTTCTCATCTCTCTCTACGACAAACTCCAACAACACCAGCATCATCCCCTATCTTCATCCACCTTTAACCACCCATCAACGCTCCATGCACCACCAGCTTGCATCACCTCCACCATCCACGATATCATTAATTGAAGGGCCAAGATCGATAAGGGTCAAGCGTAAATGGAGGGAGCGGCACAAGGAGGTATGAGTCTAGGACTTTAGGTTCGATTTTTAGGGTTTAAGTCTTTAATTCCAGTTCTTAGATAATTTTAGGATTTAATTTAAGTTTTGTTTTAGATTTTAAGGTTTAACTTTCGGTAGTTTGTTGTTTTCCTGTTTATTTCAATTTCATATATGAAAATCTAGCCATCAAATTTCATGTATCGGGTTCGATTTTGTCAATTTTGAGTTTCATTTGTAATGGTTGCTTTGAAATTTCAAGAATTTTGGCTCGATTTTGAGGTTTTTTGGTGTCATTGTTCATGGTTTGGTATTTCCTTATTTTCGAAGCTTTGTTGTCCACCATAAATGGAGTCTGGATAGATATCGGGCTGAGCTTCTTTAGCTAGGATGCCTAAGGCCTTACTGCGTTCTTCATTTTCCATTCCCTGTCATTTCAATTCTACGTTTTATCTCTTGATTGTTATCGAAGGAGCTCGATTTTTTGGGTTGCTGTGTTCTGAACAACCCCATTGATAGAGTTTGTGGAAGCTTGGCTAAGTTCCATGAAGCAAGGACGCTGAGTCTATCCCCTTCCCCTATCTTTTGTTTTTCTATTGTGCTTTAATTTATGTTGTTCTATTTTTGATCATGTTGGTTTTTGGGTGTTGCCTTCTGAGCTTGGACTAAGGAATGCGAGCTCCATCAATGCAGTTTTGGCTAACCTCTCAATTGAGCATGGATACCCTTCTTTGTCAGATTTGAGTTTTCTTCATTATAATTGTTAGTACTATTTTACCAACTTTAGTTTAAATTACTTATGTCAATGTGGTTGAGTTTGGTTTTTCTATTTTATCTAGTTTAAAGGATATTAAAGTTTGTAAATAATTATGGATTAATTAGAATTTGATCCATTTATATTCTATAATTTCGGTTGTTCATTTTTTAATTAGTTTAGAATGATGCTAGATTAGCTATTTTCGCATTTAGTGACCTTAATCTCATCCTCGTCCCTATGGAGATGACCCTTAAGTAATACAACGAAAGTCGTACGCTTGCAACTCTTTATTTTACAATAAAAATTATTCAACATTTATACTAATCATCGACCCCTTCAACGCCTACAAATGCAATCTAAATTGCAACAACCTCATCGCATGAAATGGGTGACCTATATTCAATACTTTAACTTAACCATAAACTGCAAAAAAGGAGTACATAATAAATTGGCCAATATGTTTTCTTGGACACCAACAATTACACTTTGTTTATCCACTGTCATGGAAGTTCAACATAGTCTACATATTGAATACATTAGTATGTGTGGTTGTAATCATTATTTTCATGATATAATGAATACGGTGAAACTTGAGAAATCATCAGAGTTCACTTCGCAAAATGGATTGCTTCACAAAGGGTCCCAGCTATATGATCCAAGTGAATGAAGTATATTATGGAAACAGGAAGCTCGCACTTGAAAGGTTGCTGGTCACTTTGGATTAAATAAGACTATACAAAATCTTTAATACGCCAATTGGCCTCAAATGTAATAAGATGTAACATGTTTTGTTAAAAGGATGTGAGTTATGTGGCACTTTGAAGCCCTCAAAATCAAATACTTGGACTTCACACAACATTGCCATTTCTAAGTAAAACCTAGGAAAACATCTCCATGGATTTTATAGGAGGTTTTCCTAAAAGTAGATATGATTATCTTTATGTAGTAGATAGATTTTCCAAGAATATTATCTTGATGCCGTGCAAAAAGACCATCACAGGAGAAGAATAAGGGTACATTTTGGGTTACCAACTTTTACTATTTCAAATCACGATAATCATTTTCTTGGAAGTTTTTGGAGATTATTGTGGTCTATGATAGATACAAAGCTAAATCGAAGTGTAGCTTTTTATCCTCAAACTGATGTTGGAATTGAAGTTGTTAATAGAACCATTGTACATCTTTTGTGAGGTTATAATGCTAGACACCCAAAGACCTGGGATGAGTTTGCTATACTTACAACTTTCCTTTAGTTGTACTTTCCATAGCTCCATCAACACATCACCCTTTGAGGTATGTCTTGGTTACTGGCCATAGAGTCCATTTGACATTGAGTTTACACTTGAACCCACATCAAGGGAAGTGTAAGATAAGAATGGTCTACAGAAGGCTTAAATGTTTTCAAAAAGCATACAAAGAGTACATGATGCAATGGAAAAGAAGTTACAAAAAGCTTAGCAAAAATTTAAAGTTAAACATGATAAACACAAACTAAAAGGAGATTTCCAAGTTGGTGATCTTATATAGTTACACTTAGGAAAAGAGAGGTTAAAAGAAGAAGATAAAAACTTGAAGCTTATTCATTATGGAATTTTTAAGATCCTTAAGTAGATTGGGGATAATCCTTGTTTGTTAGAGTTACCTAATTGTTAGACATTTACTCTATAGTTAATATTCAAAAGTTGAAGCCCTTTGAACCATCCATATTGCATGATGAACCAGGAGAATTTATGCCCTTAGTGGAGGACTTACACATCAACAAAGAGACTCCACTACTAGAAGATACCATTCTTGAGAGGAAAGCACCACAAACATGAAGGGGAACAAGAGAAGTGTTTTGTGTTGTGAAGAAAGGGAAAAAGCCTAGTGTTTCCACTAGAGAAATAGGAGAATCCATATTTTCCCATCTCAAATATTTAGATCCAAGTGAAGTAGGGTCCTCCAAAAGGGGGAGTAATGATTAGGGATAATCAAACACTATTATTGTGATTACTAATTAAGTTGCATGGTTTACACTTATGTCGATGATGTAAGGTTGTTAGAAATTAGTTTATTTCTATTTTAGGTAGTTTACTATTTCTAGGATACTCCTTTTGATTATTTTTTTTGCAAAAAAAAAAGAGTTAATTTGTACGATAGAGGGAGACAGAAAAAGGGATACTCCCACATGGATCACATGCAAAGTTGTTCACAAGTTTCACCCTCTAACTGGACTGCGTCCCCGCCTAAGGTTCCTTATTTAGGATTCAACCACTTTTATTAATTTGATTTGAGATTTATAAAATTTGCAAGTGTCTGCCCAGAGACCTTGACTATAATATACACTTCAAGCCATCTAGTGAAGTGATTTCCCCCAAGTCTCTACTTAGGACGGATGGCACTCTCAATCAACCCGCTTCTTTACAAGCAGGATTCTCATAAGCCTCTTGTCTTATAAGTAATCTCAAATGGTGTACAAAGAGTACAATGATTTGAAGATGATCACTCAAGAGTATAGTAACACTTAGGATATGAGTTAAACTCTTTGTTCTTATGTGTTATGTACTCTTTATCTTTAGCAAGGCCTCTATTTATAGGTAATGAGAAGGAGACCATTGGAAGATGTTGAAGATGTAGACGTTGGATGTGTTAGAGTATTCCATTGGACATTTCTTTCTAAAGCTATCAACTGGTCCAAGGGCTTTGATGTCCATCAAGTTTTTTGACATCTACTTGGTTAGTTCTGGGCATTGTATATGTTGGAAAGGTTGTTATTTAGCCTTCATTTAATTTGTTGACCACTGCATTCCTCTTTCACTAATACATGAACCACTGTTTCAAGGTTTGATGTTGACATACCACAATTTTGGTATAGTTTAGTGCATGTATCCCTTCTAAGAAAAGTTTGTTTGGTCTTTGCCTGATTAGGGATATAATTCAATATGCTTTTTAAGCATCCCAAGTGCTACCAGCTACTAGAAACTATGAAGTAATTTATTTATTTTTTTAAAGATTGCTCAATTTAGATAATCAACAAGACTACTTGACTAATTAAATCACAAATAATTTAATTGATTTAGACTAGCATAGTATGGTAAATTAAAGCCTCTTAAAGGACAAAATACATAGCCAAATTTCAAGCATATGATGAACCAAAATTTGTTCTATGTTTTCTTATAATGGAATTACATGTTTATGAATAATTCAAATTTTATTGAATAAATATGCAAATTGCATATTTAGAAAAATATTCAAAGTGTCATAAAATTCATTTTAAGCTTAATTCAAGTTTACCCATTTATGACTCCAGTAAGGCTTTGCTTCTAACAAGCCAGCCAAGTCCTTGAAGTTAAGAGTTAAAGGTAGTTGCACTCTAGCTTTGAAACTCTAGACAGTGAGTTACCTAATGATTTTGTTAACTGAGTTACTTGTAAGCACTTGAGCACTTAGATAGGATTCAAGCAATTGTGTAGACAAGATTTTATGACCCTTAATTTTTATGGAAAATGTGCCTTGAGATCAAAACATATATCAAGCATATAATCATGTCATGTTCACGTGATTCCCCGTAAGCAAGTTTTAATACAAAATCAATACATAATTAATACAAAACTTTATTACACATTAAAAGCAGAAAGTTGTTAGGTCTAATTGGGAAGCAACTAATTATGTAAAACAATTTCATTGTTTGTCTAATAGGACTTGACTGTTTTCTACGCTATTGTTTTTCATGTCTCATTCATCTTTTACTTTTATCTTATTAATTTTTAAATTGAGATAATCTCATCTAAAATAAAACCTTCTGGTTTATTTTTCTAATTAGTTATTTGAAAAAATATTAATTAATAGTTTTACAAAGCATGAGAACTAAGCTAGTTTAATATCGAGAATAACCCTAATAAACAACCCGTGACAACTCATCATTTGCTAGTCCAACTCTTCCTACTCTTTCTCTTTGTCACCTCCCAAATAATTGATGTCTCTCTCCTTAATTTTCCACGTGTCATGGGTAGAGTTTCTATAATCTTTTAGATACTTGAAGGACTTTTGAATATGCAATGGAGCCTTATGGAGTAGTCTAGAACCTTCTAGGTTCTACTATAATCTTCTAAACTGCTCTCTATAAAAGCTTCCGTAATATTCTATTCTTGTAAATATATAGAAAGATCTAGATACTTATAAGAAGAATAAACTCAATACTTGTAATATAATATCTAAATATTTAAGAAGATATTAAGGTGGAAACTTATGAAAGCTTAGGACGAAATCAATTGGGATGATTTTTACACAACCATAAATTGCTTGCAGTGTTAGCGAACTTTACATTGACCAACCAAGTTTGCCAGTAAACCCTCATGGTGATGATTGGCTTAAGCTTAGAAAACTAAGAATACTGAGAGAACACAAGGGAGTGAATGAGAGCTTGAGACCTATTGGCCGACCCTAGTAGACTACGGTTAGGTTGCCACTATCGCCACTTAAGTGGTGGCAGCTAATATAGCCTTAACATATATAAAGAGGGATTTAGAGGAATAAATTGTATCAACTATATTAACCCCAAAACAAAACCTCCTGTCTCTCCCTCTATCTCATGGTTGCTTCACTATCAAGGGGGTTCAAGTTTAGGATGTGACTTCTCTAGCGACTCTAGTAGCCACCTGTGAACTATGTGGCCAATTACCGAGCAACAAATTTCTTCACTTTCGCACTCTAAAGGTTAGTTTATTTACCAATAGCAGTATCAGAGTCATTATTGCTCATTTTTGCCTGAATGATTTGATTATAGTATAACTATTCATTATTGCTCATTTTTGCCCGAATGATTTGATTATAGTATAAACATTTGATTAGTTCGTTGATTTTTTGCAATTATGCTATTTAATTAATGAAAGCATGATTGAGCATATGGCTATGTGTAAATATGCTTATCAAATTCATGAAAGGATAATTCCTTATGCGTCTGTGTGTTTGTTTGCCCCAATCCTAAGACTGGACCTTTGCCCAAGACCCTAGAATTTGACTAACTATCCAAGTGGTCTCGGTGTCAAAACTTTCATGTATCCTCAATCCCAACTTCACCATCACTACCACCACTTTGTAGTTGTTGCGATGACGGTGAGCCTCAGTGGCCCACCAAATTGGAAAACCTCCTTGATGCCCTAACATTAATTAAATGAAAAGAGGAATTTCAAGGAAGGCATGGCATTTTATTCATCCCTTGGGTGGCCTTATGAATGATGGGTGGCCTTGTTGGCATCTTGGTGACCACCAAAAGGTATAGGACTATAAGCAAGGTAGTGATTTTTTGGGGGCTCGTCCATGGCTATGAGGCCATTGAAGAAGAAGGGCTTTTTGAGCTCTATGTTTGCCAAGGAAGAGAACCACGGGGAGTAGAGGACTTATCGATTTTTCATCCATAACGCTAGGTAGATCTTAAAGCTCTATGTTTCTCTAGAGTTTTTTTAGAGAGCTAATCAAGTCAGTAGGAGAAGTGAAATAAGTGAGGGTTTTAATTTGGGGTGTGTAGTTTGTTTTTGGGACCATGAGCTTTCCCTTTTCTCTTGATTTATCTTAATTTTGGTCTTTCATGCTACAAACCTCCAGTGTGTTCTAAAATATGGATGGGTTTCAATAGTTGACATGAATTTGTTTCATGTTAATTTAATAAAGTTATAATTGAGTCACTTTGTTTAAATTTTTTTCTGTGAGGCTTAAATTTTATGAGGGTTCGTATTATATATGAGTAGTTTTATATGAGTTATGTTGAGTTATTATATTTAAGTTTTGATGATAACAAATCCAAGTGTAAAAATTTGTCCAAGTAATGTTGCTCCAAACACGATCTCCAAACAGGATTAACTGATGTTTGTAATCTTTATTGTATTAACTGGTTTGTTACATGTGAGAACAAGTTCTTAAAACAGGTTTCACGTGGTGATTCTATATTAAGTCAAGAACGTCATCTCGACAGTTGATTGTAAGGCATGTTCCTGAACTCTAGCAATGCAAAGAACAACCCCAACAAACAAGGTGGCATTGGTGTTCTCAGCAGCTCTACAAATCTTGGACAAGATGCCTGATTCAAAACAAGAAGTCTTGGGTATATAGGTTTTATTTATTTAGACTCTTGTTAATATGCCAATATTGAAAATGCTTTTTAAACACCTCTTGAATCGGTAATTGCGCTAAGTGCTTCAGAACACCAGTTGCGAACAACCCTGCAAACAGGGTGCCTAGGGTGTTTCTGAACTGAAGTGGGCATACCCGGTTATCTTTGAAAATTCATTTCGGTTGGCCAAGATCTCCAGAATACCTTCCTTAAACTCCAAGATTGCTATTTTTCTGGAAAGGATATTTCTTGAAAATATTATGGGAGATTTGCGAAAATAGGTTTTTGGAAATTTGCCAAAACTAAAAGATTTCCTTTGCCCATATTTTCGGATAAGATAAAATTTCCAAAGCTGAAGATTTCTGGTTGCTTTTTGAATCCTTTTCACGGCTATGGGAAGATAAGGGTTATCTCTTAAGATAACAAATCCCTTATACATTGGGAAAAACTTGTCACTAGCCGTTGGGGAGTATTCTTTTAAAAAGATCATTTTCCATACTTAACTGATTTTCTTGATTTGACCGTTGGAATTTTTTTCTGTTTAAATACAGCATTTTACTCCCATGGAAACACACACGGTGAGAATAGCAAGAAAAGAAAGCAAGAGAAAATCTAGAAACACAACACACGCAAAAAGCAAAATTTCAAAAGTGGTTTTTCTAGTGAAAAGAATTTTTCGAGCTACACTTGAGAAAAGAAAAACCGGCACAAGTTGTGTTTAAACCAAGCTTTCAATATATTGGCATACTAGGACTCCATTGTACCTTACATCTGCTTAAGACAGAAGCACCCAGTAAGGTGTTTTGTAACCCTGATCTTGAATCAGAAAAGTAAGTGAATGGTCCTCAGTCGTGTGGACTTTGGACGTGTCCAATCTGGTGAGATTTGGACGTGGTGTAATCTGCCTTAGAGAAGGAGGTTACGTGGTTGCAAGTTGTAACAAGGTGTGTTACATTTGTAACGAGTTAAGCCCGGTTTAGTGAAGTGGTTAAATCCTACACGAGGTAGGTCGTGGTTTTTCACACCTCAGTTGGGCTAGAGGTGTTTTCCACGTAAAAATTGTGTGTGCTTTATTTTCCGCGTTTATCTTGGTGATTTTCGCATTTGCAATATTTGAGAACACCCTCTGCAAACAAGTTACAAGGGTATTTGTTATTTACAACGCGAAAATCAGACACCACAATTCACCCCCACTCTTGTGGTAGAATACTCACGATCTTAACAAGTTCATTTCATGTTTCATATTATATTGAGAAGTTTTACTTGAATTCGTTTCATGTTATTTACATTTGTAATATTATATAGATGGTTCTATATAATTACTTGCGATTAATATTTCGATATGTTTTACGTACAAATTATGTTGTATAAATTTGTTTTACATGATATTTTATTACGTTAATATGTTTCATGTCAATCATCAATAGTGATATTATATAAATGTGTTTTGTATGTATACAAATGAGTTGTTATGAATTTGCTAATTCTTTTAGCACTCTTCCCTTGCCCAAGTTAATGAATTCCTTTCATGTTTCTTGCTAACTATGTAATTTAGTACATTTTTATGAATTCGTTTCATGAAATTTAAACTAGTAATATTATGGGTGTATTCATAATTTGCAAGTGACATTTGAATATGTTTCATGTTAACTATAATTATATAAATGTTTTTCATATAATGTTATTCGGCTTTTATGAACTTCTTTTAGAACATGTTCTTGTTCGAAGATGTTCCGAAATATCACTTCATTTTATTGTATAAACACATTTTATATAGTAACACGAATTTTTTGGTTGATATGTCATTAATAGAGTTTTACATGACAGATTTGTAGTTAGGGGTTAGCAGTTCTAAGTACCCGCCCAAAGAATTAGGGAACCAGAATCGATCAAATAGGTTCTTAACTTTGGGAACCGGAATCGATTCCAATTCCAACGTACCCTCCACACCTAATACTCAAATTTTAAGAACTAATAAATTAAATTTTCTGATTTATTAGGAGGAGGGGGGGATGTTTGATATTTTTCTACTTCCATCTTCTATTTTTAAAAAAAAAGTCAACTTATTAAGTTTGTATTTCTGTAGTCTTAGTTACTTGAAAAATACGTTCATTCATCTTTCGATTAGTACTTGAAAATTAACTTATATTGAGTTAAATTCACTATTTGAAAAGCCAATTGTTGTAAGGAAAAAGAATCAAATAGAAATAGACTAGAGAATCAAAAGAAAAGGTAGTAAGAAATCAAAAAGTTATTCATTTTCCTCTCTTTAAATAGGTTTCGGTTTTTGGTTCTAGATATTTTTTGAAAATCGGAACCGGAACCGATTAGATTGATATATCTTTTTTTATGAACCGAAACTAGAACCGTTTGATCGGTTCCAAACAAGTTCTATGGTACCTGAGAATCTTGCTCACCGATATTTGTAGTTATATAAATTTGTTTTATGGAATAATATAAATTCATGTAAATTTGGTGTACATGATGATTAAGTTGAATGTCTTTGTGATATTTCTAAATGTGTTAATTAGTTTAACAATTATGGACTCGATTAGTTTGCTTTTATGGAAAGATGTGGTAATTAAATTATAAAAATTTCTAATTCATATTTATATATGATGATTATGAGCTTAGTAAAGTTTTTGATCATATAACATGGATGATAAAGTTTCTGATAATTTAATTATTGAAAAATATGCCTAAAGTCCATCTTTTAATATATAATTTACAATGTGGCAACTAGAAACAGGATTAGCAATTGTTCACCAATTAAAGCCAGATAGCACCAACTATGACATCTAGTATAAAAAGTTCAGTTTCTCTTAAATGAGCATGAAGTGTGAAAACACTTGATGACTTCTATATCTACTAGGGTAGACAACGATGAGAATAACAAAGACGTAACTGCTTGTAAGAAATATTGAGAGAGAGCCTAAAGGCATACCAAAAGTGGTTTAGGAAAGATCAATTTACATGCTATACTATGTTGTATTACATGCATAATGATCTGGTGAGGGAATTTGGAAGCAATCCTATTGTTGAGTAAATGTGGGATCAACTTAGCATCAAATTTGACCCGATTCATTTCCATATAAGGCTCTGCACATAAGAGTGGTATTGCTAAAAGAAAAAGGCCAAGGGTAATAGAGAGAATAATATAGCACTTGTGAAGTGCTATAACTTTCGAAAGAAGGGACCCTGCACTTGGGATTATCTTGAGCAGACTAAGGTACCTCCTTTCACAATTATTCATGAATAATATGTGTGCTCCCACGCATTAGTTGCCAACTCATTTCCTTAGTGGATTGTAGACCCGAGAGCAACCAAACACAGTTCAAGACTGAGTTGGTTTTATGAACTATCATTGCTACCTAGTGGGTTCACAGACTATCATACTAGGGAAGATAGTGAAAAAGATGCCCTTAGCATAGGCACATATCAGCTCAGACTTCGTAGAAGGAATACGTTGCTTCTTCACGATATTATTTATGCACCTAGGGTTTGGTCTTTTTGTTTCTTTAATGAAATTAGCTTTGTCTTTTGATTTTCATCTAGATGTCTTAGACATCTTGTACAATGGCAATCTGTTTAGGCATGCAACATTAAAAGATGTTTTTCATGTTTTGGACGATTTATTACTCTGTGTTTTAAATCTATTAAGAGGCATGCTCAACTTGGTCATAAGGGCCAAGATGGAGTAAATAGGCTAGCAAAACTGACTAGGGCTAAGCTGCCCAAATATGAGCTATGTCTAGCTTGCAAAGCAACCATAAATCCTTTTGGCAAGGCTTCGAGTCCATTAGAGTTTATTCAATTCAACATTTATGGGTCCATAAATGTGAAAGCACGTCATGAACCTACATACTATTCATGATACAGGTATAGTACTTATTATCCCACTACTACTAGGTACTTCATGTGTTCAAACACTTTATAGCGAAAGTAGAGAATCAATTGGAACAAAAAGTTAGGACTCCTTGAACCAATCGAGATCGTTACTATCTCTCGGATATGTTAAAGAGTTTTTGAGAGAAAACGTATATAAAAATAGCTAGTAATTCCATACACTCTATAGCAAAATGGTGTTGTAGAATGTGGGAATCGTATATTACTTGACATGGTCATGTCAATGATGGCACAAGCCAATACTCTCCATTAGTTTTTGTGGGATGCACTGCTCATGGCAGCTTATACACTTAACCATGTGCCAAGCAAGAGTGTACCTGCCAATCCAAATGAGTTATGGTTGTGTAAAAAGTTATTTTTGGGTCATTTATGCGCACAGGGTTCAGCCAAATATGTGTATAATCCAACCCACAAACATGGAAAACTTGGTCAAAGTCATAAGGCTTCCAAACATTACAAAGGATATGTGAAGTACAGGGAACATCGAATTGGTGGCATGATGGAAACTGAATCCCGTAATCTTAAGGATGAGTTCCTAAGCATGTCGTGAGATTAAACAGGACCTCAAACTATATATGTGATGCACCGGGAACATCAAAATGGTGGCATGATGGAAACTGAATCCTACAATGTTTTGAGGATGATTTCCTAAGCATGTGGTGAGATAAAACAGGACCTCCAACTATATGAGTTATAACAAAACCCTCAACCATCTCTAGGTGAGGGGGAGGATTTGAATTCTCACCAAGTCACTAAGGATGGTATACCTCCCATATTCGATAAGAACGATGAAGGTTTATCTGTTTAGGAGAATGAGATTCGTCCTCGATCTCTAATTCTTGAGGAAAATCAACCTAAGATGAGGTTCGTCCTCAATCTATAAGTCATAAACATGTGCTTAGCCTACATATTTAGGATCTCACACTTCAAAGGAATAGTAGGAGTGATTCTTCACATGCAAAGGCTCCCATATCTCTTAGAGATATAGGGAGGGATTCTTCGAAGAGACCAACAAATAATGAAGGTGCGAGAATCTAAAAGAGTGAACATGGCAGAATTCCTTGACGATACTTGCAGATCGAAGAAGAGATATTCTTATACACTACCTCGGAAGTAGAGGAGTCTACCTCTCTTTTCGAGAGGTAGTTGATTCATCAAATCACAAGGACTAGATGGATGTTATGAGGGATAAGATGGACTAAATGGAAAGAAATAAGGTTTAGGAACTCATTGATCGTCCACCACAACGTAAGTTTGTTGGAAACATATTGGTTTTCAAGATAAAACGTTTGACAGATGGATCGATTGGCAAGTTCAAGGCTCATCTAGTGCTGAAATGGTTTACCCAAATTAAGAGTATAGACTACGAAGAGACACTTTCTCCTATGCTGAGATTTGTCTCTATTCGCCTACTCAAAGCGCTGGTTACCCATTTACACTTAGAGTTGTTTCGAATGGATGCAAAGACTTCTTTCCTTAGTGGTAACCTTGCAGAAGATATCTATATGGACCAAACCAAAGGTTTTGTATCAAAGGGTTAAGAGGCATCTTAAATGGTCTATATATAGTCCTAAACAATCTTTCAAATGTTGGTGTTTTAGATTTCATAAAGCTATAACTTCATTTGGCTTATCCATGGTTTCAAAGGAATATTGTGTATATGTCAAGAAAACAACTAGCAAATTACATTTCTTACCCTGCATATTGATGGCATATTTCTGGCTAGGAACAACTTTGAGATAAAGGACATGGGTAAAGCTAGGTATGTCTCATACATGGACACAGTCAGAAACCATTCCAAGAAGCTCTTGGGTTTGTGCCAGGAAATGTACATTAAAAAGGTATTGGAATGTTTTTAGACACTTAATTCCAAACCCATAGACACTTTAGTTGAGAAGGGTCTAACCTTATGTATTGATTAATACACCAAAAAAGATGATGAAAGAGAGAATAAGTAATATTCCCCATACTAGTGCTATAAGAAGTTCAATATATGTCATATTATGCACTTGACCCAACATTTGCTTTACAGTTAGCTTGGTAAATCATTACAAAAGTAACCTAGGACCTACCCAATGACAAGCTGTCAAAAGGAGCCATACAATACCTTCGAGGTATTATTAACTCGGTCCTTCACTATTAGGGAAAGGATGTAAGGTTAAGGGGATACTCATATGTCGAATAGGGTGTAGACCCAGAGAGTCTAGATCAACCTCTAGTAATATTTTTACCTTAAGTGGGGAGCCATATCGTAGTGCAGTAAGAAGGAAAACTGTAAGGCATTGTTCACTATGGAAGCAGATTGTGTTACTTGTTATCATAGGGACAAAGGGCATTGTCATTATATATGCACACATTAATAAGATGATTATGTTCCCTTGACTATACCTACTCCTAGTGATGTGTTCAAAGCTAATATGTTGAGTTTAGAAATTCATAAGGTTCAATTCTTGGATGCATGTGGTATGTGATGGAAACATATCTTTTGTAATGAGCATAATGCTCATTTTGATTTACTATCACATATTAGGCATATTGAAATGTCACATGCTTTTGATTGGCCCAGTCAAATAGGAAATCGCCCTACGCTTGAGTAGCGAACAGGATGAGACTGAATCATATTGGCACTAGGGGTGCAATAGTGATTACTTATACTAGGAGTACATGAATAAAGGAATATAGTCTCCTTAGTAAGTCTAAGATGAGATTTGAGGGAGTCGAATATGAAATGACGAATTTCATATTAAAGCCTTAGAAGCCGAGTCTTGATTGTCAAGATTAACATTTAGTATGTTGATATAGTTGTTTAGGTTAAATTTTTCGATGAAAATCTAGACTAGTGATTCACATGGCATATAAGGGTGACAGGCCGAGTAGAGTGGGAGATATGTCATGGCAGACATTTCATACTATGTGTGCTTATAAGATGGTCCATAAATGGAGTGACAATTGACTTACCTATCTCTTGGTACTGTGTGGCCCTATGGACGATGACCCTTCTACTTAAAGGTATGATATGAAGTCAAAACTTGATGATGGTACCTTAATGTGTTTCGTAAGGTCCATAATGTATGTGGTTAAGCGAGAGCATGTTAGGAAAGTAGTTAAGCTGATATGAAAAGTCATGAGTGTTTAAAGAAAAGTCTATCCATCTTCACTATATCAGCTCGGGTGATCATATTGTGTGTATAATCATATTATATATGATATGACATAAAGGAATTAGAAATGTCCCCAGTGATGTTTAGGATGATTTGGGATATCTTATTTCATGAAAGTGTTATGTTCGTTAGATCGTGACTTAATATAACATTATTGGTTACTTTCTGGTTACACATCTCATTCTTGGTATGAAGTGTGATGAGTCATGATTCATGGAGAGACATGTGATTTATGGCTTACATGGCCAAGTGAGAGTTGTTGGTCAGCCCTAGTGGACTAGGGTCAGTGGCCACATTCACCACTTAAGTGGTGGCAACTAATATGACCTAAACATATATAACAAGGGGTTTAGGGGAATTAATTGTATCAATTATGTTAACCCTAAAACATAACCTCCCATCTCTTCCTCTCTCTCACAGCTACCTCACCATCAAAGTGATTCAGGTTTAGGATATGACTTCTCCGACAACTCTAGTAGTTGCCTATGGACTTCGTGGGTAGTTATCAAGCAACAAACTTCTTTGCTTCTGCACTTCTATGTTTAGTCCTTTATTTACCAACAACACCTTTGTAACTTAATGCTTGATTTTGATAGCTGTAAATAAACCCCTTTGGGATATTTATAGTCTTCAACTCCTGATAGATGATTGAGATCGATTTGATCCTATGGCTAAATTTAAGATCCCACAACCGTCCACCATAATATCTGCCTAAATATTTACATATCATATCAAAATTGCCTAGGACTCCTTTAAACTATCCAAATTTTCTAAATATTTACAAGTATAGAGTATTACATAACTTTCTAGAGAGAGTGCTATAGAAAGTGCTAGTAGACTACTCCAGAAGGCTTTATTGTGATATAGAAGATCATGAAACTATCTAGAACTCTCTAGAAATTTACCCAAGGCATAGCCCACCGCGAAGCTATGCCAACTCAGATTGGACACTGGTTATGGTCTTTATATCTTGAATTTCGAGTTTGAAAATTCATCAACCTGGAAGTTCCAACTCATTATATTGCCAAATTGTGAAGACATATCTTCAAATTGAATTTTGCAAATTTATCCACCTAAAGGCACCAACTCAATTCATTGTCAAATTATGAGTAACTCCATTCTGAACATGTTCAATCTTTGGGTACTACTCTCTTTGTTTGCATATTGGTTGCTTTTATCTACACCAGAGGAATTGATGTACCATTAGTGTCAATACCCCCCCCCCCGGTTTCCTTTAGCATTATAAAATGGCTAGCAGAGTTGAACTACAGAGAGCCGTCAAAACTGAAAATGAACAACCACATTGGGATTTTTTGGTGTCTAACAATTGGTGAAATCATAAACTAGAAAGGTTTGAGATTCACTAGCAGAGTAGCAGGAGACATAAATGCACGGTGACATGTTAGCTTGTTAGGTGGGAGTTACCACCGTGAGAATGCAGTTGCAACAACCCTTTTTTTTCTTTCTCCTTTTTCAATTTATTAATTAGAATTAAAAATTTTAAAGAATCTGACATGGCATTGGTGTAAAAGTCAGTAGTCAAATTGTTATTATAAATAGGATGGTTAAACAATATGTGTATTTCATTAGTGCTTTATTCCCTTACTTGTTTTGTTATGAACATCTTATCCTTACAGTACAGAAGATACCTCAACATTGTAAAATAAAAGCTTATTTTTCATGAATTTTTATTGATAGAATTATTATTATTTTTAATCAGCTAGCCTTAGGTGAGAATGTCTCACTAAAATTAATTGTGAGACTGCTTTGTCAACTCAATAGATACAGACCGAAGTTACGAAATAAAGACCTACATCTCATTATAGGTGTAGCATACGCGCATATGCTATCAGCACTCCACTCAATAACTCACCCAATCTGAATGCATGCAATTAATTAGGTTCCTTCTGGTTCGGTTTTCTTGACATCGCATTGGCATATTTTAGAGCATGTACAATCGTGAGGCAGAAATTTGGCTCACAAGTGGTGGCCTACACTCCCCACATCATCTCATGAGCCAATTTTTTGGCTCACAAGTTTTTTCTTCTGCAATGCAAGACTCACAACTTCAACTCACTGTATAAAATAATACCCATGCACCTCATAGTTAAATATATTTAATTAATTTTACTCTATAATTTTATTCCATTATTTTTGTACATAAATTGTCGAAGTAGTTTATGAATTTTCTAGAAAATTAAATAATTCATTTATAATAACTAAACTCAAAAGAATTATTAATATAGTAATAAAATATCATTAATTAATTCACATGATTAAATTAAACCCCTCCCTCCGGAAAATACTACCTTACAAACGTATGTACCTTACTAGGTACATATGCTGCGCGTACAGTGCACAGCCTCAGATCTATAGCAATTAAAAATAATTTAATTTTGTTTGTTGGCACAAAAGATTCACTACAATTGGGGAAAGGTTCCCTGCAGTTGGGAAAAGATTCACTGCATTGCATAAAAAATTCATTAGATCAAAATTAAGGTGTAAAACTGTGGAGTAAATGTTGGTGTTACGTTGTCTATATTTCACCGTTGGCATTGTTGCACTACAATCACAATATGGTTTACATATGCTTATATAGCTTAATGGTGTAAATATGCTTATATAGCTATGTTGATATGCAGATATTCTTTCCAGTGTTTCATAATGAATATTACTTTGTTGTGTGCTTCAATTTCGTGGCAAAGAAGGTGGAGATTATCCATTCTGCTAGTCATAACAATGTGGACAATGGTGCTATTCTTGTTTGTGTCAACCTCTTGGTAATTTTCTATATTACCTTTTCGTCATTTTGATATTCTAATCCTCTAATATTTGAAGTTACCTATTATAAATGTATACTACTTTTTTTCCCTAGGTTCGGTGCTTCTCAAAGTGTTTTCCTGATAAAATCCCCAAATCAGTCAGGGGTAAAGCTATTTCTATAGAGAGTTTGCAATTGGAGCAACTGAAACTACCCTGAATAGAAGTTTCAAGAAAAACTTATCCTAACTCAGGGGTGTATGCAATGCGACACTTGGAGATGTACATGAGAGATGTTGAGAAATGGAATACCGAGTTTAAGAAGTTCAATGTTAATTCGCTTTTTTATCCCTTGTTATAATTAAGTGAATTATATCATCAAAAGTTTTGACAAGTTTTTTGCTCTCAATAGGCACCCTTGTTAAAGAAGCCCATCCATCCTGTCTACTTACCAAGGGTCACATCCAAATGGATTGAGAGTGTAATTACATGTAGTAAATGTTCATATCTCTAGTTACATAGATCAACTATGCATCGAACAAAAAGAAATATGACTTGAGGCTTAAAATCCTTAGGGTCCTCCATGGAGAACTCCTTATAGGTCCACAATGCCTTATCTTCCAGCAATCCTCACAGCTTTATCTAACATAGCAATCACAACATTCTCAGACAAAGCCTTAAAAGAGAGGAGATTAACAGCCAATCTGTCTTAAAAAGGGATTTAAATTTGCTTCTTGGCCCAAAAGGTTCACTGCAATTGGGGAAAGGTTGCCTGCAGTTCGGAAAAGATTCATTGAATTGCATAAAACATTTCCATTTTGTTTTTTGGCACAAAAGGTTCATTGCAATTGAGGAAAAGTTCCTTGTAGTTGGGAAAAGATTCACTGCATTGTATAAAAGATTCATTCGATCAAAATTAAGATGTACAGTTACAAACAATACTTTGTCACTGAATAGGAATCAATAGTAGTATGCACATCTACAACTACTAAAACAACTCTAATATCGACAAATTCAATCAGTTCTAATATCCACATAATATAAACTGTGTAAAAAGAAATGATGGTGTCCTCATGCTATCGATTTTGACATTCATAGTGTCACCAAATATTTTCAAGTGCACCATCTCCAATAGACGCCTTGGTACATGCTACCTGCATCAACAAATATTTCGTCCTTTAATTATAAAATTTTTCTAACTATATTTGTTAAAATATAGAGTGATCATGTAGTTTATTACCTCAGTAGTTGCAGCTCCAACATTAGTGTTGGACATGCTGGGATCCTCCAGAGGCCGTCGACCACTTGTTGCCTTCAAAAACCACATAAGCTACTCCTTTAATTATAAAGTGAAAATGAAACTTTTTCATTATTTCTTTAATTAAAATTTGAGAATTTGAGTACAATGATACCTCAATAATTATTATGTTCATTTAATTATGGTTATCCTATGAATAGCAGGATTTGATACTGTTAATCATTCTTATTTATTTGGTGTATCTTTCCAAAAATGCAGTGAAATCTTTCTACATTGCAGCGAAACTTTTGTACATAGCAGTGAACCTTTTGCCTAAATTAGTGTACCTTCTATGTCAGCTTATGTGCAACGATTTTGTTATTACAATCCTACCTTTGGGTAATTTTCTCAAACACCTTATGTGCAACCATGCTTGACTTTAAAAGTTGCACTAGGTTGCTATTCTTTGCATTGAAGATTGATAGATAATTGTTTGTTTGAGCAATTTTATAAACCATACCTTGAAATCCTAGCATATGTAACTCTTCAATGAGCAATTCCTCTGCTTCAGCTGCCACTTGTTCCCCAAAATCCATTGATTTTGCTAATTTATATTATTAATTTTCAGGATTGATCATGTATGTTGCTCAAAATTGTCTTGGTCAAAATTCAAATATGCAGTGTTTGATTTTGCAGATTTGGCCGTGTGTTTCTTGCTCAAAATTTTCTTGCTTCAGTTTTCACGTGTGTTTCTCTTCAGATGTTAGTCTTATGGGCCACCCAAATGCAAAGAAACAGCTGGCCCAATTTTGTATATGTAGATTGCAGCATATGTTTATCTATGGTACATAGGTATGTACCATAGACTAACTGCCCTCCCTCCCCCCTTCTCTCTCATCACTTTCGCCCCCTGCCCCCATTGCTTTATCTTTGTCTTTCTCCTCACACCTACTTCAATTTCTATTTCGCTTCTACTTCATTTGCTTCCACTTCCCATTTCTCTCTCTTTCCTTTTCTTCCACCCTACCCCATCTATCCACAATGCCCAACCCAAACCATTTTTTTCACTCAGAAAAAGAAAGAGAAACAAAAATAGAGCAAAAAAAGCAAAGCAAAAGTCACGCAAAGGACGAAGGAGAGAGTGGCGAACGGCTCCCGCTGACAGCTCGCAAGCATGGGCCAATCGAGCAACTATTGAAGGTAGCACAAGCAACTCGGGGTGTCGAGGCCTCCTGAGCCCCGTTGCATCTGCTTTTAAAGATCAATGTCCTAATCATTATGATTTTCAGTCATCATAAATTCAAATGTAAAATCAGAAATGGTTTTGCCTCGCTTTGTTGAGGTATTTGAAAATTTGACAACTCAATTAAGTCACCCAATCTGATTCTTGCCCGATAGAAATAAATTTACTTCCTTTACAATACACTACTCTAGTTAATACAGCCATAATAATTGAAATTACTAAAATTTTTTGATTGATGCATGACAGCCGTTACGGACATTAATGAAGCTTCAATTTGAGAAGTTGAGCCAGAAGAGAGACTCAGCCCTTGTTAGTAGGGGTGCTTGATACTATAGCTTCTTTTTTATTTTTCTTTTTCTTTTTTCCTTTAACCTTGGTGGAAGCAACTAATGTAGTTTTCTAGGGGTGACCATTTATAGACAAATACTATATGGGATGACCACTACAGTAATTGTACCTAACAAAAACTAACCCGACTCGCAAACCTGACCCGAACTTGCCCTAAAATTTTGGATTTTGAAAATGATTTTCTCGACCAGAACCCCAAAAACCTGCAAATTAGCGGGTTAAATCTGACTCAACCTCGAACCCGCTCGCTTGACCCGAACATTATATTCTTGTTCTTTAATTATCTTTTATTTATCGTCTTAGTAATAATGGTTATTCATTATATCACATTGTTTAGAGAGATATCACATAACTCTCGTACCCCTTCACAAATTAAATAGTAGTACCTTTAATTTTTTCAAAAATTGTCATAAAATAACATCTTGCACAAGTTGTAAATTGGACAACTTCACAAAATGGTCATTAAATTATGTGAAGTAACAATCCACTCTTAAGAAAATCAAACAGAATAAGCAAAATACTAAGAATTCGTAAGTCATGCCATTATATTTTTAGTGAATTGAATGTGTCTAATTATTTTTTGGATAAATTACTTTATAAAAATCTAAAATTTTGATGTTATAAATAAAGCATAATATATTGTACTTTTCTAATTCCCTTTGATTTCATTTCCATTCTAATTTACTTTTGGCTACAATACTAGTGGTAAGAAATAAGCCAGTCATGTTCATATTATGGTTGACCTCTTAATAAAGTATTCCTAATTGGACAATGGTAGATGCTTAAAAAAGATATCAAATTATTAAATGGGTTATTAATGGACTAAACCACTCAAACTCATTAAATTGCTCTAGATGGACGTACTCATTAATGGCCCGACCCATTATTGATCATATTTTAATGTACGGACTGCCAATGTAACTCAAAGATGTCTTAACTTTTTGCCCACCCATTAAGAACGTTCATATATCATAATAAAAAAGTTTGAATATTTTAAATATTCTTTGAAAACATTGCAATTACCTTATTTTTTCATTAAATACTAACAATTTTACGCAATAAATATGCCTGATTTTTTATTTTGAAAAAAGAAAAATAATTAATATAAAAAGGCGCTCCAAACTCGTTGGGTCAAATCAAAACCTGCAAAACCGATACAACCATCAATATTTTACTCAAACCTAAAATACACCTAACTCATATTTACCCAAACCCGAATACACCCAACCCGTATTTAACTTGCCCGCTCGAATTGGCAGTAATATGTTAATAAGAGGTGATACACTATGAAAGAAGTGACTTATTGAGAAATGACTATAATAATTGGTCGAGGTGACTACTGTGCTAAACATGGATGACAATTATATGTTAGATAATGTAAATATTAAATTTAAAACTTGAAAGAAATCACCATTGCTGAAATTAATAAAGGGTAAGACTTTCTCATTTGAGATGTGACCATTATCCTTTCCAAGAAAAAAAAGGAATAAACTGGTGTGACTACTAGTACTAATAAAGGGCTGAATATTGTACCTTGTATGGGGGACTAATATAGTAAATAGCTATTATAATTTGAACATGATAACTATTTTGGTCGAAAAATGTTAACATTATACATGACAAAAGGTGACTATTAAAATCTAGAAAAGAACACCAATTTTTAGTTGACCATTTCATACAAACGTATGGCAAAATAAATTTATTGAATAATGAGTTTGTATAAGTGTTGGCTAACTAATGCCTTATTTTAGGGTGACTTCATAATTTATAGGTGATTTATGGGTGAGTTTAACAAAAGTCATCCTAAACAAGTAATTAGCTATCCTTGAAACCATTAAAAGTCATCTTAAATGCATCTTTCCCATGTCATTAGTGTTCTATTATTTTATAAGTCCATACTTGAAATACTTGATCTTAAATCACAAATACATGGACCCTCTGAGACTAATTGACCTTCTATATGCAATCTCCCTTTTAAAAAAAAACTGTGGCAAAAACACAAGGTACCATGCACCGAATCCGAAGCACATAAGGGACTTCATTTTTAGGTGCATCGAAATAGGGAAAAGCTACACAGAGGTATCCTCTGTTTATTGTAAAATATTTTAAGGGCCCTCTATTTTGATAACCAATTATAAGGTACCCTATCTTTTGTAGTAACTAGCAAAAAGGGCCTCATTCACTGTTTACCTATATTGTATAAGCACCCTAAACTTTTCATATTTGCAAATTTACCCTCAATCTTTGAAAACTTACTTTCGAAAAATCTAAATTTGTGTATGTGATATTTTGCTCACTAGTACTACTCGAAGTCTTCTTTCAACTAGTATCAGAGCCACGTGACCAAAAATAATTAAGATAATTAAGCTAATTAATGATTAATTAAGCTAATTAACTGTGGTTAATGTTTGAATCATCACCTACTTGCCCTATACCAAAATCATTCTCACATTGTCCACACACAGGAAGGTATTTCTCCAGTTGCACCTCAATTAAACTATATCACTTATATAGTTTTAGAATTAAAAGCAGAATTAGCTAAAATTAAGGCTAAAGTCAAGGAGTTTAAGAAGCAAATATCTATAATTCACCTTTGTTTGGTTAATGAAGTTAGATGTTGAAACCATTATTATGTTTTGATGATAACAAACCTAAAGCAATGTTGCTCCAAACAAGATGTTTTCAACATGTGCTTTAACTTGTTGATTGTTGAGAACAAGTCCTGAGAACATGTTTTCAACAATGTGCTGAGAACATGTTTTCAACAATGCGCATTAACCTGTTTGTTGAATGTTGAGAACACGCCTTGAGAACAGGTCTCATACCTAATGGTTCACTCTCAAGATCACCACCTCCATGAGATGATTGAGTTGATCGTACGAGAAGCAATTCATTAACTCTAGCAAGACAAAGAACAATCCCAGCAAACAAGGTGACCTTGGTGTTCACGGCATCTATACAGATCTTGGACAAGATGACTAGTTTAAAACAAGAAATCTGGGGTATATAGATTTTATTTATTTAAACTCTTGTTAATATGCCAATACTGAAAACACCTTATAAAACACCTCTTGAATCGGTGTTTGTGCTAAACGCTTCAGAACACCAGTTGCGAACAACCCTGTGAACAGGGTGCCTAGGGTGTTTCTGACCTAAACTGGCCTTACCCGGTTAGCTTTGAAAACTTATTTTCGGTTGGCCAAGATCTCCAGAATAATTCCTTAAACTCAAGATTGCTATTTTCTTGGAAAGGATAATTCTTGAAAATATTATGGGAGATTGCAAAACCTATTTTTGGAAAACTTTTAAATCGAAATGTTATCTCTTTCTCTCTCTCTCTCTCATCTCTTGGAAAGCTTTTCAAAATTCCTTCACAAGATTTTCCACGGTTATTATGGCTAAAAGTAATCTTCTTATAATGCTATAATTTTGGGAAGATTTTCTTGAAGAGCCGTTGGGATTTTTATTTGAAAAAGAAAATCATCTTTACCAAACTTAGTTGATTTTCTCTCCTCTCTCCCTGGTTTTTACCGTTGGTTTTTGAGCATAAAAAGGGAGAAGCATTTGAGATGAAAATACACGGACATAGACTGACACAAAGGAAAACACAAAAAGGAGAGAACACAACACAAAACGAGATTCAAAAAGGAGGTTTTCTAGAAAAATAAAAGTGCTTTGAGCTATTCTTGAGAAAAGAGAAAACCGAGACAAGTTGTGTTAAAAGTGTGTTTTCAAGATATTGGCATAATAGGATCTTCATTTGTACCTTACATCTGCTTAGTGAGAAGCACCCCCAGTAAGGTGTTTTTGACCTTGATCTCAGATCAGTCAAAAGTGAGTGAGTGTGTCCTAGTCGTGTGGACTTTGGACGTGTCCAATCTAGTGAGATTTGGACGTGGTGTAATCTGCCTTGAGAAGGAGATTACGTGGTTGCAAGGTTGTAACAAGGTGTGTTACAATTGTAACGTGTTAAGCCCGGTTTAGTGAAGTGGTTAAATCCTACACGAGGTAGGTGGTGGTTTTTCACACCTCAGTTGGGCTAGAGGTGTTTTCCACGTGAAAAATTGTGTGTGCTTTAATTTCCGCATCTATCTTGATAATTTTCGCTCTTGCTACATCTGAAAACACCCTCTGCAAACAAGTCACAGAGGTGTTTGTCATATATAACGCGAAAATCAGACACCACAATTCACCCCCCCTCTTGTGGTAGGATACTCTAAGATCTAACATTAGACATAGCAGAAAATCTACTTCAACTATTACTATTCCATTTCAGCATAAATATCATTTCCAAAAGCCAAAAAACAAGAATCAATTTCCTTTGGATGATATAAAAATTCAAAAAGAAGTAGAAGAAAAGTCAGGTGAAAATCGATTGAAAAAGCAGAATAAGAAGAAGATGGAGTATAACCGGTACACTCTTGAAGAATTACAGAACATGTATGAGAAAGAACAAAATCCAGAAAAACTAAACAAGATCATGAGCGTAATTAGTGATAGACATGAAGTATTATCTGGTGATAATGAAGAGACTAATAATGTCCAATTAGAAGAAGAAATACATCAGCAGATGAACCTAATCAAGTTAGAAGATCTTATTGTTGCACGCTTAGAAGAAATGAAAAGAAAATTGGATAAAAAAATATGATAAAATGACTACTAAAGATAACATTAATGAAATTGGAGAAAAGCTCAATTTAGGAGAGATAGAGACTAATTTGGTTAACAATGTTATTCCTAAGTCTGAGGAATTCGGTGAACCTTCTAGAAGAAATACTCATTTCATAAGACGTAGGTACGTTCCAGCAGAATGTACAACTAATTTTTTCTTTGGGTTTATCCCAAGGAAAACTACAACCTTTGAAGAAGTTGGCCTCACTCCAATTAGTCAGACGGGATACATCTTAAACATAGATGGAGCTCGTAATAGATAAGAAATATTTGAACATTGGAAAAGAAACATGAATAGTGTCTTAAACTTAAATACTATCTGGACTGCTGCAAATTTCCTAAACTACATTGAACATAGTTTCTTTCACACTGTAGCTGACTGGTGTGATTCATTAAAATGAAGATGGTAAAAATACATTAAGAATGATGGAAACACCAGCTACTATGTTCAAAAATCTATGTAAGGAAATTGAAATCGAATTTATAGGAGCTAAAATTGATTCTGAAGAAAAGGCAACAAAATGGCAGGGAAAGATTAATAATATAGAATTATGGGATATGAGATATATGAAAAATTATATTGCTGAATTTAGTCAATATTATTACAAAATTGGGCATAATGAAACCAATCTGGGAATGTTCTATGACAAATTACCATAACCTATAAATTTCATAATTAATGAAAAATAAATTGCGTGGCTTAAAAGAGTAGATGTCATTGATACACTTGGTTCGAGAATCTCTTATTTGAGAAAATGGGTCAATGATGAATGTCTTGATCTCCAAAAGTAAAAGAAAATTAAGAAGTAATTCCTAACTTGCTGGGATTTGCCACACCAATAGGGAAATGAACCTGAAAGGAGAAGAAAAAGAAAATTTTCTACGAAAAAGAGTTTTAATAAGCAAAGCGGAGAAAAATATAGAAGAAAATATTATAACAAACCAAGTCCTAAAAAATGAAGATTTTTAAGGAAATCAGCGTATTGTCCTGCAAAAACAAAAACAGTTGCAAATGTTGGCCATGCGGAGAAGTAGGACATTATACTAATGAATGCAAAAATAGAAAGAACAACAAGTTTATTGAAACCTTGGGTAGCCTAGATTATGTTGAGCTTAGTGAAGATGAGGCATTAGACGTAACCTTAGGTAACAACAAAGGAATTGTTGAAAGTATATTGGACAATGAATATGAAGAAAGAGATTATGAAGAAACCAATCATATGATAGAAAGTAGCTCGATTAGTCTTGGTGATCTTCAAGGAGAAGAGTTTGTTATAGATAATGATCATAAGGAAGTCAAAGGAGATTGGTCCTTCCCATAATCTAGAAAGACATGATCTATAAACAATCCATCTTTTGACTAAAAGTTAAGTATGTGTGCAAGATGATCTAATGAGATCTAGAAATCAAATATTATGAGTATGATATGGAAGAAGTTAATCTCATTAATTGGGAGAACATCCTTAAGTATAACCAAGATAGAAAGTATAGGTATATCCATGTTTGAAGTGTCCAAATCACTCCATTACAATATTATGGCAAAGATATCGATCCTTTGCTCTGTGATATTAGGCATACCAAATTTAATAATCAAATTATCATAGGGATTCAGACCAACTTATGCAATGGATTGATAGGATTTAATTATCGACCTGGATATTATGTGAGTCTAAAAGATGAATTTGCTAAAAATTTTCTATCCCTTAAAATAAAAACAGTTGGGATGGATATGAAAAGAGGAGGATATCCATTAAAGATATTTTGAAAAATTATCTCCAAATGAGATAATACTATAGATCCAAAGACTAAGCTCACAATGATAGAAGTAGAAAAATTTAAAAATCCTACCCCTATGTAAAAGATCCAAATGATTAGATCCAATCCACAGGAGATAAAAATTGATCGTTCATGGATATCTAACTTTGCCAACCCTACAAAAATCAACAAGAAAAGTGTCATAAAAATTGATAAGAATGGTAAAATAACCATTAAACCCCAAGTATTAAGAAGCATGAGTACAAGATCAAAATGGGGAGAATGATCTTCATCAACTAAAGAAGAACTTAAAGAAGATGATACAATTAGTATGACTAGTGAAATAAGTAGAATTAGTTTTAAATTGGCAAGACCTAATGTAGACCGAAGTATGAGTCTAGATAGAAAGGTCATTGGGTAAACAAGAACTGATAGTGAGCCAATTTATGAGGATGAATTAGTCAAAAACATGACTAATTCTGTATGCTTAGAGCCTAATAACATGTTTATTCCAATAAATGTATGCTTAGAGGAATATAATAAATATGAGTTATGTGCCAACATAGATAGTGCTTGTTTTGTATGCTTTGGGAAAAGATTATTATTTCTAGAGTTTATGTGGAAAAGAGCTAAAAATTCTGTACAAGTGAGGATAGCTGATAATAACATTATGAATTACAATGAAGCCATAAAAGGGTTATCCATAGAATTAGGAGTTCAATGCATTATACCAATTCTATGGGCTATTGATAAACCTTTTTATGATGTGATTATTGAAAATAATTTTCAGAGATTATATTCACCATGCACACAGATCATTAACCAAATAATATTCATAATTAATGGTCACTCAGTTCCTCTTAAAAATTTGAGCAAGGCTTACACTCATCAAAAAAATTGAATTCACTCACAACCAGTCTGGTGAGAACGTAATGCCTACACAACATGAGATAGTACTGACAATCTCATTACTTCAGTTATCTATTAAAGAGTAGATTGTCAAACAATAAGAAAAATTACGCAAAGAACTCTACTCTGATAATCCTTTAAAATTTTGGAATTAAGATAAAACATTTACTAAAATCACTTTATTAAACCCCAACACTATCATTCGAGTCAAACATATGGTGTATACACACTAGGATATCCAAGAATTTGATAAACAACTTAAAGAACGTTTGGATAAAGGACTAATCGGGAATAACAAAAATCTTCATACCAGTCCAACTTTCATGGTAAGAAATTATGCTGAAGAAAAAAGAGGAAAAGTAAGAATGGTAATTAATTACAAAAAGCTTAATGATAATACTATTTTTTATGGTTATCGTATTCCTCACAAAACTGTCTTTTTTAATAAAATTCAAGGAGCCTCTTGGTTCTTAAAAATGGACTACAAAAGCGATTATTAGCAGATAAAAATGAATGAGGAAAGTATTCCTTTAACTATATTTAGTGCCCCACAAGGGCATTATGAATGCATAGTAATGTCATTTGGCCTTAAAAATGCACCCCAAATATTCTAGAGAAGAATGGATAACATCTTCAAAGACCTTATTAATTTGATGATATCCTTGTCTTTTCTAAAACCATAGAACAACAAAAAGATGATGTCTTAGCTGTCACTCAAAGGTGCATTGATCTTGGCATTATACTTGGTAAGAACAAGTGCATTTATGCTAAACAAGAAATTGAGTTCTTAGACTTAGAGATAAAAGTTGGACAAATCATCCTACAAAAGCATATTTTGGAAAAAAAAATAGAGAATTTTCCTGAAAAGATTGAAGATAGGAAATAGCTAGAAAGGTTTCTTAGATGCCTTATTATGCTTCAGAATTCATTAAAGATTTAGCTAAGTTGAAAAAGCCATTGCAGTAGAAACGCAATAAGGAAGTAAGCTAGACATAGACTCCTAATGATTCAAAGATTGTTCAAAACCTTAAAATGATGTGTAAAAATCCTCCTGTTCTTAATTTGCCTAATGAAGGAGATAATTTGGTTCTTGAGATAGATGCTAGCAATGAGCATAGGAGTGCAGTACTCAAAATCAAAGAAGCAGAAAAACTATATAAATATTACAGTGGAAGTTTTAATAAGGCAGAGTGCAACTATCCAAAAATCCTTGTAGTCATAAGGGGAATTGAAAATGTCTTAATCTTTTTAGCCCCAAAACCTTTTCTTATTCGAACTGATTGTAAAGGAATACTTGGTTTTGTGAAAAAGAATTTATCAAATATGTAAGAGCAATGGCAACTCCTACGCTGGCAATTATAGCTTAATTAGTTTTCCTTCTCTATTAAACACATATAGGGATCGAAGAATTCTCTGGCGGACAGTTTAACTTGAGAATTCGTCAATGGTGATCATCAAAGCAAAACTCCTGCCAGAAAAAGAGGAAATCCATAATAAAATGTCATTACTACTAGAATGGGTTTTTCCTTCTAGTAAAGTCCTTATTAATAAATTGGAATTCCATACCAACAGTAGATCATGATTTGGTCATCTTCTACCTACCTAATAGCTCAAAGATTTTTCCTTCTAGAGTTACAAATTAATTACCTTAGATGTCCTTATGATATCAAAAAATAAATAAATTCTCATGCTCAAGAAAAATGGTTCAATAAGTGGTATGTAGCCTGCATCAACTATTATCATCATTATTCCTATGATATTTGGGAGTCTTGGAGTGCACAATCTACTTTCCCGATAGGTCTGGAGTTGGTGGTGTTAGCAAATTCAATCTTTCCAAATGACCTCATCATTAAAGCCTGGGAATACGGGATGAGAATTTACTTTATGAAAATAGCAAATCCAAAATTTTCTTTTTTCTCAAGACTAACTAAATTTTAGCAATGCATGTTCAAAAGGGTCCATTGGATTCTAACATCTCCTGATGGTCTAACAAAAGTTCTATACAACATATGCCTGTATTTGGAGGTATATTGTACACTAATTGAATATGAAAATGGAAAAGCCAAACCAGCCCATTATCATATTTAGATCATTGATTATGATGATCCCAATGATCAACGACAAGAATGACTTCTAGAACGACGATAATTAGTTATTGATCTTGCTTTAGCAAGAACCATCGATTTTTACAACATTTATCATCAAAGTTTGGCATTAATTGAACAAGGAAGAACGTTAATGCATTGTGGAAACATTACTTTCGCATATGACAATGAGTTTAAAGATTATATGAAGGTGGAGGGAGCGGTCTTAGAAGATGTTTTTGATTATCTGTTTGATGTTGGAGCTAGGAAATTCTTATTAGAAAAAGGAAAGAAATATCTTCTTAAATTATTTGAGAAGTGAGACTTAGAGCATCTTCAAATCGATGAAGATTTTAATGATTATACAGATAATGATGGTCTGAAAAATATAATTGGAGATGAAGGCATGCAGAATCTCAATAATGATGACTAGTCTTGTCATCATTAAAAGTTCTGAAAAGTTGTTGCTCCATTATTGTACTATTTTGATAAGTGTCAAGTTTGTAAAATAAGGCAGTTTACTACATCCATGTGAATGTACTGTAGCCATGTGTAAAAGCAGCATGTACTGCAACAATTAGGCATCCTATGTACCCCCATCCCTCTATAAAAGGAGAGGTCGGGTGCTGAGAGGGGACACGATCATTTGAGCATTCTTGAGCAAAAGAGAAGTCGGGATTCTAAATTTCTCTATGAGCAAGTATCTCTAATGATCTTAGCTTGAGTCCCTCTTCAAGCTTTCCATTGTAATATTTCCACTTTCAAGCTTTCAATAAAAGAAGTTTCCCAATAGGAAATGTTATTCAATTGAACCTCATGCCCTAAATATTATAATTTCTTGATTAAAGTCTCACTATCCTTTAAAATATTTAAAACTTGATTAGTAACTATGGTATGTGGTAGGAAATGAAACAGATTTGTGTTGTGCCTGATCTAAGAAAGGTGGAATTGAGATTAACAATCTATGTAAACTGGAAGTTAGAAGAACGCCGAAGTCCAGCGTCGACTAAGTTCAGGTAATGGTCGAAACTATCTAATTAAGCTTTAATTATTTTGGTAAGCATGGTGGACTGTTAATAATAGAAAATATAATATTTAGGATATAAGTAGTAGATTGTGATAACTAGTACTAGGAAAGTCGTTATAAGAAGTGTAATCGTTAAAAGCAAGCATAAAATAGCTTATTTGCATAGTTTACCCAAACTAGGGGCTTTTATATAATTTCTAAAAGTTAAAGGACTAAAATAATAAGAAAAAGGACCTAAAAAATTGGTTACCTGAAAACATAAGGTACCCCAAAATTAGATCGCAAATTATAGGGGCCTAAAAATAGTTATCATAAAACTTAGGCACCTAAAAGTCACCTATTGTCGAAATAGAGAAGCCTAAGGTCCGCAAAGGACTGTGTGCAGATGAAGCATGTGAATTGGAGGGAATCATCATCATCTTCGTCACTTTTCCCATCACCATCCTCATCATCATCGCCATGTCCCATGGCCAAATTTCTCTTTCTTACCCTCTCATTTTGTTGTCCACGAACTTGCTCCTTGTGTGGGATTTTTTTGGGCTCTTAAACATTTACTAGCATTTCTTCACTTGACAGTTCCATTTACACTATGCCTAATGGCAAAGAAAATCAATACAACAACCAACAGTATTTGTAATGAGCAGCTAGAGAGAAGGAAGGTTGCAGGGGATGGAAACAAATGCACGTGCATGGAAAGTGCAGTGACTCACCCAAAAACGTGGATTAATTTTATGCCCCCGAAAGATTTGCCATGTCAACCATATGAACGTCGCTAACGAACCAGATTCAAATCGGATATTGGAATATCCAAATTGGAACCCAATCAACTTTTGGATCAGAAAGTTCAATACGAATCCGTTCGGATGAATTAGAGGAAACCTCCAAATCCGATCTGATTCAGATTGGATCGGAACCAAATTTAATCCGATCTGCATTGATTTTCTGTTCTCCACGACAATTTGTATTCTTTTTTTAATTCGAACTTATTCTGTCTACCTATCGATATAATAGCAAGCACCTTCTTATCACACCAACCGATTATTTGAACATTTAATGCTTAACTAGGAAGAATGAGAAGTCATGAGGATGCAAATCATGCTGACAAGTTGGTCAACAACAGAGTGAGACTAAGATTCTAAGGCAGAGAGAGAGAGAGAGAGAGAGAGAGAGAGGAGTCGACTAACCAACTAATGGGGTGTTGGTATTAGGGACTTAGGGTTGAGATTGAAGAGTAGACTTTAGATTTGTAAAATTTTAGATTTGAGTTTAATTATTTAACAAAATAGCTGCAGTGGATTAGAAAATTGGGTCGGATGTTATCTTCCCTTCAAATCCGATTCGGATTCAGGTCATTTATCTCGGAATTTGGACTCAAATATTTTTTTCTCAGATCCAAACTGTATTTTTTTTTGGCTCAGATTGGATTGGATCGGATGTGCCTTGAATTCATATGTAATTGTCATCCCTAATAGTTGTCTCACAAAAACTTCTTCTGAGACGATCTCATATAAGAATTTTCGTTTTTTAATAGTACATAATAAGTAAAGAGTATAAGAATTTTTTTTTTGGTAGGCTTTGTTACTAATTATAGAATTCTAGATCTATTATGCATTTTTCTCCCTGATTTCCTGTCATATCCTTATAAATTGATAGAGTTTTATGCGATCACAGTAATTTTGTGGTTTTTGGAGGTCCAAAAAGAAAACTCAAATTTCCACAATTCAGAAGACACCTTTGTCTAAACCTGGAAAAAACTGACATGACCCATAAATTTGACCCATACTCGCTTGAAAATTTTGGATTTTGAACACGATTTGCTGGACCTGAACCAGAAACAAACCAAACCCAGAAAACCCATAAAATTTTGGGTCAAACGCGATCCGAACCCAAACCCACCCACTCAACCCGAATACTATATGCTTATTTTTATTTTTCTTTAATTTTTTCCCTTAACAATTATAGTTTTTTATTATAATGAATCGTTTAGAAAGACCTTATATAATTATCGCATCCATTTGCAAATTGGACGATGATATCTGTTATCTACCAAATTCTTTCTCATAAAATAATGTCATATAAAACTTATAAATTGAACAACTTTAGAAAATGGGCATGAAGTAAATATCTAGTATTAAAGAAATCAATTTAGAATAAAACAAGTATTAAAAATGTGCAAGTCATACTATTATATTCTCTGTGAAATAAAAAATGAATACGTCTAATCGCATTTTAAATAATATTACTCTATAGTAATATAAAATCTTGATATTATAATTAGACCTGTCAAATGGGTCATTCGATTCGGGTACTGATTGGGCTAAGTTTGGGTCACGTCATATTTTGGGTTAAGCGACATTTCACGTCGGTTTGGTTTGGGTATGGTGAATTTCGGTTCGGGTCAACTTTGGGTCAATTGATTTTTGGTCTAATATGCTTGTCATGCAAAAATAAGCTACTTTGTAGAAAATTTTGAGTCGGGTATATTTCAGTTCGGGTCAATTCGGATTTCAGGTGAATCTATTTCAGATGTCGAGTTACGTATGGATATAGGTCGTTCAGTTCAGGTTTCTGGTCCGTCAGTTTTGTCAGGTCTAGTCATCATTAATAGATAATTATGATATCTTGTCCGTTTATAATATTCTTTAATTTGGTTTCCTTTTAATTGGTATTAAACATGATATCAGTGTTGGCCAATTAAACAACTTGTGTTGGTGTTAAGATCACTTCACTTATAAAACATACATGATAGATAATGGTATGTTAATTAACAAAATATCAAATTATTAAATAGGTTATTAGTGGGTTGAAGTGCTTCGACCCAATATTATGTTTTAGATAGACCGACTCATGCTTGATCCAACATATTATTAATATTATAATATCAGGTCAACACACCCAAACGTGGCTTATTTTTCACTCGTACATAACGTTCATATATTATATTGAAAAGTTTGAATATTTTTTATATTCTTTTAAAAAATTATAGTTACAATGTTTTCTCATTAAATACAAATAATTTTAAGTAATAAATATGTCGAGATTTTGATTTTCACAAAAAAGAAGTAACTCACTAAAAAGGCATTCTAAATCTATTGGATAGATCGGAAACCGAAATGCAAATTCATATTTAATTCGAGTTCGAATATGCCCGACCTATATTTAATCTGCTTGCCCCAATCTATCTCAAGAAACCTGGCATCGCTGCGCTGATCTCATCCGTTGAGCTATATATGGAAGCGCAAGCCAATTCATCTCACGCGTCTAAAATTTTCTTTCCAAGTTGCGGGAAAACGGGGCCCGTTTTGCGGAATATTTACACACTTTGAATTTAAGATGATACTAGTTTGGACCCGTGCTTTGCACGGTGTATGTTAAAATAGACACTTTGAATATGTGTGTGTGTGTGTATGTTTGTGTGTGTATGTTTGTGTGTGTGTGTGTCCATATATATGTATATGCGTGTGTATATATATATACATATATATATATATAAATATATATATATATATATATATATATATATATATATATATATATATGTATATATGTGTGTGTGTGTGTGTGTGTGTGTGTGTGTGTGTATGTGTGTGTGTGCATGTATGTATGTGTGCGTGTGTGTTTGTGTGCGCCTATATATATCTACATGCACATATATATCTATCTATCTATCTGTCTATATATACAAATATATATATATATATATATATATATATATATATATATATATATATATACACATATACACACACACACACATATATATATATATATATATATATATATATATATATGTATATATATATATACAT
>JACYFF010031957.1:75758149-75772811 GCA_017589665.1 Selenicereus undatus | reverse complement strand
GCTTTTATATTATAGTATAGATCTCTTCTATTTAATTTAATAATAATATGTAAATTGGCTAATTTCGAATTTACCATTAAAATAAGAAAAGTAAAACTTTAATACTTTGTTCCTTCCTTGGATCACTAAAATATTTATACCATCCATAAACTTTAGTACACAAATATTTTCAGTGATTGAGAAAAAGTTATTAAAGTATATTTTGTTTTTAGGTAGTTAATAGATTCCACTACAAAAAAAAAATAAAATCAAGAAATAATATACTTTGAATTATGATGGTAATTATTTTTGCTGAAAATTTGATGTTTGTAATTATATAATCAAATAACCTAATGATATTATAATGATAATTTTTTTTATTGATTTAGGAAAGGATATCAAAGTATATTTTTTTTTTAGATAGTTAAGAGATTCTGTTGCCAAAACAAAAATCGAGATATTATATATTTTTAATTATTATGGCAATTATTTTATTGAAAATCTGACGGTTGTGATTATATTATCAAATAATTTAACGGTTTGAAATTTCAAATTTATGAGAAAATTTAAAAAAATTACATCATCACAACATTATTTTTATATATAGTATAGATTATGACGTTTGAGAATATCTTATCCGGTTATCTACTCCGAGGGTAAAAAGATCTTATTGGACTCAGCTCCTACGTGAGTCCAGTTTAGCTGGTGTGTTCTTATGGAGGAAAGAGATTTCCGCTTCATATAAATACCCCACCAAAAAAACCCTCTGGAGCCCTCCACTGCATATCTTTACTCGCTTTTCTCTTTCTGTTGTATTATCTCCTTAAATTTTAGGTTGAATTCTTTGCGATTCAATTGATTTATTGTCGTTGAGATTTGTGGGTTGACAAAAAAAAATGAGTTGTGGGTGTGAGACCCAATTGCCCGTTGATGGCTCAGAGCAATTATTCAAGTCTTCATCGTCGGTTGATTTAATGGAACTTGCATCTGAGAATTATGGGTATCTTCCATATTTTCCAATTTCTTCGTTTTTCTGGGCCTTTTCTGTTTGGTTGTTTTTGGCCCGTGAATTTGCCCTTTTCGGTGGGAACTAGTGGGTCAGTCCATGGTTTCATATTGGGGATCATATGAGGGAATTAGCTTGATGCTTTAGTTGGGTTTTGATATATAGAAATTCAAACCTAACTTAAAATTTTCTTACTTTGTTGGATTTTGGGCGTTGAAAACTCAGATGCAAGCATTATAGGAGGTGTAAGATCAGAGCACCTTCTTGTAATGAGATATTTGATTGCAGACATTGCCCTAATGAGGCGAAGGTGAGTTTTTTTTTTTTTTTGTTTGGTTTGCTGTATTTCTTTAAAAAAGAAATACTGAAATGGACAGAATTCTCTGCGCATTGATTCTCTGGATTGGCATGATATACCACGTCATGAAATTGAAAAGGTTTGCTTCTCCTTTCCTGTGGATGTATTGTTGGGGAGATTCAAGGAGGGAGCCAACTTTAACCAAGGTCCATGGTAATAAGCTCAAATGAGGTTTCATCCTAAAACCAATTGGCAATAGGATTAGCCTGTATGGATATTATTCCCAACAATCTCCTCTTCACACATGAGTCCCTTCCACACCACATCAACGCACAAGCTCCCCCTTGAGCGGAAGCCTTTACCAAGGTGTCAAGCCACCATCAAGAGCTTATTTACGCCATCGACCCACGCTGCATCACACGTATTACCACTCGATCAACACTTGCATGTCACTTCACCAGGCTCGTCCATGGGGTCCACCATGTCACACCTTTTGTCGCCTAGCCGAACGCACCATCGGTTCTGATATCACTTGTTGGGGAGATACAAGGAGAGAGCTCACTTCAACCAAGGTCCATGGCAACAAGTCGAAGTGAGGTTCCATCCTAAAACCAATTGGCAATAGGAACAGCAGTCCACTTGACTTATATAACATGACCGTTCTTTTCAAACTCCCGATGTGGGACTTCTTTATTCATGTGTGACATTTCCAATAATCTCTCCCTTACACCCGAGTCTCTTTCACACACATCAACGCACAAGCTCCCTCTTGAGCGGAAGCCTTTACCAAGGTGTCAAGCCACCATCAAGAGTTTATTCACGCCAACGAGCCACGCTGGAGCATACGTATTACAGCTCGATCAACACATGTGTGTCACTTCACCAATCTCGTCCATGGGGTCCACCATGCCACACCTTTTGTTACTTAGCTGAACGCAACATCGGCTCTGATACCACTTGTTGGGAAGATACAAGGGGGGAACTCACTTCAACCAAGGTCCATGACAACAAGCTCAAGTGAGGTTCCATCATAAAATCAATTGACAATAGAAAGAGTAGCTCATTTGACTTATATAACATGACCCTTCTTTTCAAACTCCCAATGTAGGACTTCTTTACTCATGTGTGATATTCTCAACATGTATTGTTGTTCAGAATAATATTCTTTATAGAAGATTATTGATGTGTCATTTGGATATCATAAACAAACTAAATTACAGACTAGTGATTAATGAAATGCCATGATTACTTAGGGTTGGCTTTATTTATCAATCAAATAGTGACGGTATGCTTCCTACAGCGGTTTTGTTTATCTCTACAAAAATGTCACAAAGGCGTTTAAGGAATTCATTTGCGCTCGGTAATTGGTATAATCGGTGGTAATTTCTGTAAAATTTGTGTTTCAAAAGTGCTATTTGTTAAAAGAGCAAAAAGTTTGATTCTGTTGTGGTTAGGGCCCTATAGGTTGCAATTACCTTGTCGATAGTAGTTGTTGGCTGATATAGCTGAGTGCTAATATGAGATAGTCATTTGTTGAAACTTGTCATTTGCTGATAAGTAACAGGAGTGTACTGATAACTTTCTATTACAACTATAAGGCCACAGGAGCAGTCACACTGTATTTATTGGATATTTTACTCTATCATAGTCTGTCTCATGGATATAGCAACACTTAAGAACAGGTATGATGCTTGGATATGTCAAAGTAGGTTTAAAACCCACAGAGTTCCTTGAAATGTGCTGTCACCTTGAAACACAGCTATGCACTTCATTGCACGGGTCTAGGTGATATAGCTTGAAGGAAAAAAATGACATTGATTAAGCATATAGAATTACCTTAATCTTGCACGGAAGATGATCGAACTTGCTTCGAATCACTAGTCGGGGGAGGATCTCACTAGGCCGAAATCTCCACAATCCCACAGCTTAAGCGCTGTAGGGTTTCTACAGAAACTCATGATACCCACTCTAGTGTTTCTACCTCTTAGACTGTGACATTATTTATGATAACGTGGCAAGTCAGAGGCGCTAGGGTTTAGGTGGGAATTAAAATTATGCCCTGATGGCATTTTGGCATGTTATGCAATTAAGTTAGCACTTGATATGGGTGGATTGCATGCCTAAAACCAATATAGCTTGATAGACATTTGTTGGTCATTGGATCTCCTATAAACTGTACATTCTTTGAATGTTGTAAATGCAAGGCATTGGTATTTATTTTGTTCTGATTATTACTCATCGCTTCTCTCATTGCTGTGGTTGTGATGAACTCTTTTGACGATTTTCAGGTGATATGTTCCCTCTGCGGTGAAGAGCAAGATGTTAGTTTTCTGTGGTTGTTTGAGACATGTTATCGCTGTGAGCCTGAAGAAGAGAATGAATTGAGTAACTCAGTTGGTTATCTGTATGTTACAGGTTCAACAGAACTGTATCAAATGTGGGGTTTGTATGGGCAAGTACTTTTGTGCACTATGCAAATTCTTCGATGATGATGTGAGTATATGTTTTGTAGTAGCTTTATGTGTCATGATTTACTCAACTACATTTGGATTTTGCTTCCCATTAAGGAGCATGTTCCAATGCAATGAGGTTGTAATGGGTGGCAGGTCTCAAAGAAGCACTATCACTGTCATGACTGTGGAATCTGCAGGTAGCTATGGTATCTTGCTTGGTGTTTTATAATGCTTTTCATGTCAGAAAATGGAATGGAATCATGCCGCAATTGTGCATTGCTCTGATTCCAGTTTGAATCTTTTGTACAGCTTCATCAGTACAATTTCTTCGAAAAACCCCTCTTAGCCACCCAAAAAGGAGAAAGAAGGGGGAAGAGGGAGAGAGAGAGATATGCCTCATTGCCTCCTTATCTTCCCCTTGTTTACCATCCATATCCAAATTCAAATTCATAGCATGGGAATCTTATCTGGGCAAACTGTGTCTTCTTCTTTTTTACATTTGGCCGCGCAGGGAGGGGGGTGTTTGCTTGCAGGGATTCTTCTTCTGTCAGACCCTAGATTGAAGAGCCATTGGCTGCCTACTACTCCATATGAAGGAAGCAAAAGAAAGTTGGGAACTGCATATTGCTTTAGTCTATTGTAATCCAAGCTGAAAACCTGCCGGACTTGCCAAAATAGTTCTTTGGACCATATTAAACTAATTTGTGTAGTGTTTTAATTCACAGGCGAGGCTTGTAGATCTGAAACCGCATAGGTGGGACTTCATGGTATGGGTTTGGCTTAAACTAAGTTACATGGTCAACCTTCCTGTTGGACCTGTTCTAAAAATTTCCTTATTTGTCCCATGAGCTGATATCAGGCACTGCATTAAATTTACCTGAATAATTGTTGGAAAGGGACTGTAGTGATGGCAGTCTCTGCATTATTGGTATGGTTTCTTTGCTAGTTGTGATTAGTTGCACTTGATGGATGAAAGTACATTTCCATTTTCATTCGACTCAGTGGATCATATGACCAATTCTGCGCCAATTTGTTGTGGATGTTTTCTGTTTGAATGAACCTTTGAGTGCTCTCACCATAATGCGACTGATTCATGGTTTCATAAAATATGCACCATAAATCATAATACTTCCCGAATTCAAAACTTTAATTTTTCAATGTGCTCAGACATAGGCATTATTGATCCAAGTCGTCTGCAACTTTGGAGAGACTGTTTTTGTAAAAAATTAAGATCGCTTGTACCTTCTTTGCTTGCTTTACCCTCCATTCTGTAAACTGATCAAAAAAGCAAACTGGTTCATACTAATCCAACAACCCACTGCTGAGTGCAGGATTGGAGGTGAAGAGAATTTCTTTCATTGTGCCTCCTGTTGTAAGATCCTTGTTGTGAAATTGCCCTGCTCTAGTTCTCATGAGCCCTGTCACCTTTGAGATATCTGACTCTCATCTACCCTCACTACCAGGCTGTTGTTACCCTACGATTATGAAGGGAACTCATAGGTGTTTGGAAAAACCAATGCATCATAACTGCCCTGTTTGTTGTGAGGTAAGGCTTCCCATCAATATTGCTTTTGTTTTTTTATTTTCTGTTCATTTTCTTCTTTCTTATTTTACAGTAGTGTTGTTGCATGGGTAGAGGTAGAGGAGAGGGAGGCCTATGATGGAGGTTAAATGATTAGGAAATTGGACTCCAATATGTTGGAAATTTTGAATTGCTGATACAACTCTGCGGTATATGTTTGATACAATGAAGGATGTAAGCATACTACCTTGTGGACACACAATGCATTTGGAATGCGCTAAACAGATGGAGCAGCATTACCGGTGAGAACTCCAGAAGCATTACCTTAGATTTTCTTTATATATGTGGTTTGAGATAGTTTTCGAGTGCAATTATATCTTTGGTAAACGTACATCGAATCAACCAAAACGTTACTTTGAAGTGGAACAGATTTCAGACATGCAGCTTAAAAAGCCTTTGTTATCTTAGCAGATGAAATCAAGGATTGAAGAAACAGGGGTGTGTTTTTTTTTGGGGGGGGGGGGGGTGGGGTGTGGGGGAGGAGGGGGAGGGGGTTGTAAATTCCTCTATGGTGGTGTCTTGTGGCTTCTCCAGATAAGTTATGGTGAATTGTTTAGTGTAATTCTTCACACTTGCCTGACTGTTTCTTCTATTTTGATGTTTCACCCGATCTGGCAGTTCTTTTTAGCCAGTTAATATCTATAATCATGCGGGTATGCATGTCCTATTTGCTTGAAGTCTGTTCGCCATATGGCAAAAGTATGGAGAAAGCTAGATGAGGAGGTACGTCTATGGATCCTTTCTCACAATGATAATTCCTTGTAGTGTAGATGCTTCATGTCTTGGTACGTAGTATTGCTTATGTTCTAACCTTTTCCCCCTCTTCATATTGCCCTAATCCAGGTTGCTTCTACAGCATTGCCAGAGGAGTGCCGGAGGATGGTAAGTGACTCTGTTTTATAAAGCAGTTGTGCTCTTCTCATGCTGGGTGCTGCACGATCACCGAACCCCAAATGATTGGATAAACCTACATAAGGCTACGTGATTTTCACATGAACCGAAATTAACCTGATGCAAATGTTCGATTAACTATTGCTAGCCTAGCCTGAAGCCAATCCAGAGTACCTCTTTGCTAAGTCTCTACAGATATATCCCGGAACTTGGAAAGATTTACTGATACTGAGGATCTAAAGCAGTGAGACCCGCTTTTTTTTATTTATTTTATATTTAAACCTGAAAAGCACTATGCAGTTGACTAATGTTGCTTCTTTTTTCAAGATACAATTATAGTCAATAACAGATTGAAACTTGACCTGAATCTGAAATTGTCTTACGAGTAGCACACGCAATCAAAAGGACATCAACTTGAATGTCGCTAATGTGAATTCGACAACCCACTTGCCTTATCTAATGCTTAAGTTTTGTTTTGTGCACTCTAAATTGGTTTATCTCGTGGTATTTTTAGGTGCGAATTCTATGCAACGATTGCGAATCTAATTCAGAAGTGCAATACCATGTATTGGCACATAAATCCCTGAACTGCAATTCTTACAACACTAAACTGATATAGATCAGCTCCCAGAAGTAGAAGTTCAAAGGATTCTTTGGAGGCTTCCACGAGTATATGATCAGAATTCCTTGGGCGATTTCCCCCGGTGGACGGAATCCTCATCTTCCACTGCCTAGTACTCTTACATCAACTGATCGTGTAGCTGTCACATCTCTTCTGAGACAGTGTTCTTGTTCGTTCCTGGTGATATACTATTCTGTATTTCCTTCAGCAATTCACGGTTTCCTGGTGGCTGTGGGGTCTAATGGTACTTTTGTAAAAGGGTTGTCAGCTCTCTCTCTCTCTCTCTCTCTCTCTCTCTCTTTCTCTGTGGCCTCTCTTTTTTCCTCCTTTCTCGTTGTTGTGGTACTCAGTGCTCCTGATTCATTCTTTCGTGGGCTGAGTTTCAGATTTTGGGCATCACATAGTTTGATGCCATGTGGTACTCCTTACCCCTGGTTCATTCATCGATGAGCGCCTATTCTTCATTATTCTTACTTATTATTGGTGGTATATCATTATTATCCAGGCAGGTCCAAAGATCACTGCAAAATCCTTTCGCCTTTGGGCCGGGGGGAGAGGGGGGGGGGGGGGTTGTCGCTAACCTCCCAAAAGTACATCAAAGCCACTTGTTAGACTAGCATATCAAATTAGGGTAGACATTACATTCCATCTACGCAGGATGTCGTGGGTTATATGTATGCATCATTCTCCTTAACATGTAAAAAGGGCGATGACACCCGACCGACAGTTCTAAGTTCATGTAACTTTTTTTGTAAAGGGCTCTCCAATAGCTTAATATAATGATTTAAATTTATGAGGCCAGATCTTATCAAGCCTTAACTAAATGCCTTTGTTCTAGGGCATTTTATCGGCGGTAACTGTTTTACAATACCGTGAAAAATAAAGGACTTGATATAAAGCTGATAACATTTAGAGGAGATTAACGAAACGATATGTTAAATTAGAGTGTGGTTTTATTTATGTAGTGTGTACGGAGTAATGATTCTTTAGAGACTTGGATGTAATGAGCTTTTTCAAAACTTGGATTCATATGATTAGGAGTTACATTGTCAAGATTACTATGTAATTTAATTGTTTACTATTTAAAGCATTTATGCAGCGTTTGGTTGAAAGTAATGCAATCATTATGCAATGGAATCAACTATGTAATGAAATTGTTAGTGTAATGAAATGGAAAAATAATTGCATTACAATATTTGGTTACAAAGTTTTTACAATTGTAATGGAATGAATTTATCTACAAGTAATACTTAATTTTACACGTGACGTGAAGTACTTGCAATTAAATTTGCATTTTATTTTTGCCTATTTTAATTATTTGTAGCTTTGTTGATAACTATCATTAAATATCTTATCATCATGATTACGATGTTTCACCTGAGACTTACTTCACTCTATTTCTTCTAGATTACAATAATGTAATATTGTTCAAGTTTACCAAATAGAGAGATGCTGCTGCTGATGATGATGATGATGATGTGAGGGAGAGAGAGTGACATGATGTCTAGAATATACAAAAATACAGTTACAATAATACGATTATGGTTTAGGTTAAACGTTATCTAATATGGAGAGTAGAGATGGATGAGGGGGACTTCAAACCTTTAAAAAAATGGTGTCAAAGTAATAAGAGAGGGAAGTAGATGAGAGACAATAGAGAGAAGAGAGAGAAAACTCCCAAATATAATAGCTTGTAGTTGGGTAGACTTTGATTTAAAGGTATGCAATCACAATTGTTTAGGAAAAGTCAAGTAATTGTAATTGCATAGATTGAGGTAAATGTGATTACAATGCATTCTTAATTACATTCCTTGATGGTAACCGAACATGGTAATGGAATCACCATTATCATTTTGATTGCATTACCACTTCGATTACATAGAATCAAACAAGCCTTTACAGTCTTTACTTTCAATTGCTGGTCTTTTTTGGTCAAATTTAAATGAGTTAACCTTCTAGGTTAAAGATTTAAGTGTTTACTATTTAAAACATTTAGAGTTTTTACTTTCAATTGCTAGTCTTTTTAGGTCAAATTTAAGTGAGTTAACCTCTTACGTTAAAGATTTAAGTGGGTTAATAACATGAGTTTCTTTAGTACGATTAAATGTCTTGCTACAAACTTCCATGTAGCCTACTTTTATTTTTGTATTCGAAATAAAACACAATATACTCATTCGAGAAAGATCAAGAAGGCTGACAATGTTTATTAGCCTCCACATAAGGCTCAAGACTAGAGGGGCACACTCTAATGAATCCAGGCCTTAACTAGCAGCCTGTTATTAAATGACATGATGTGAGTATAACAAAAAAAGAAGAAGACAACAACAGCTCCCAGTATGGGTCTTGCTTTCGCAGGGTCTGGGGAGATCCAGATGTAGGCAGTCTTACTTCTACCTATATCCCTGCCTGTAGAGAGGCTGATTCCAAGAGACCCACAAAACAAGATTTTATGAAAACCTTTTTTAGAAGAATGATTTTGTAAAAACATTTATGGAGAAAAACTAATGATAAGCAATAGAGAATGAGCTAAGAAGTGCTAATAAATCAGGTGGTAGTAACTATATAAACATAAGTACAACATAGCAGAGGAATGTACTTTACCTTAACAAACAGAGGTATGCAAACAATATCTCTTCTCAGATGCATGTACTACTTGCATACAAATATGACATACGAAAAACCACAACCAAACATACCCTACTGCAACCGAGAGACAACTACGAGGTTAACTCTCTATGATCTAAGATCTTAATCCTATCTCGCCATAGTTTTCTATCCTGGGCCATGTCTTCCGTTATCCCCACAACTTTCAAGTCTTCTCTAATCACCTCATCCAAATTCTTCTTTGGTCGTCATCTCCCTCTTTTACCTTCTGGGATGTTAATCCTCTCACATCTCTTCATTGGAGCGTCCATACTCCTTCTTTTCACATGGCCAAACCATCTGAGTCTTGTTTCTCTCAACTTATCCTCGATGAGAGCCACTTTAACTAAGTCTCTAATTACTCCATTTCTAATTCTATCCATGCTTGTATAACCATACGTCCATCTAATCATCCTCATCTCTGCTCCCATTAACCTTTGAGCCTGTGTCTTTTTTATAGGCCAACACTCCGATCCTTACAACATAGCAGGTCTAACTACCATACGATAAATTTGCCTTTTAATCTTACATGCATCCTCTTATCATACATTACACTTGAAGCATCCTTCAATTTTTGCCAACTCACTTTTATGCGATGGTTAATATCTTCGTCAATATCTCCTTTCTGTTGAATAATCGAGCCTAAATATTTAAACTTCTCGACCTTTGGTATCGTCATCCCATCAATGTTGACTTCTCCCCTCGCATCTTCCCTTCCACTGAAACAACAATGTAGGTATTCAGTTTTCGATCTACTTACTCTAAAGCCACTAGACTCACTTAAAAGAAGAAAACTCACTTAAATATCTTGTTTAGTAATCTTCATCTGGAGAGTTTGGAAACATTTTTTGGAAGGTTTAGTTACTTTTGGCTCCATTGGTGGTAGATATAATATCTACGTAGTCATCTGTTGGCATTCTACTGCATTATTTGTCCAACTTCTTTAATTATACAATAACAACTACTATTTAGTGTAAGCACCGCTTTTTCAGGATCTTGAGATTTAGATGTAGTTAATTTTATCTCTCCACACATCTCTGTTTATAGAGAGATTGATTCTAAGAAATCCACATAATTATTTTTTTAAAAAAATTTTAGAAGTTAAAATTTTTTGATGGGAAAAAGGTAATATATAGATGAGGTACTTAATCAAATAGCATCAAATATATTTAAAATTGATATTGAAGCAATAAAAAATAATACAGGAAGAGTAAGTGAGGTACTTTAACCAACGAAAGGTGAGATAATGATAGTCTTCCTAAGATCAGACCACTACAAGCATATAAAAGTGCAGCAAGGGCAAGACATAAGAATAGCCAATACAAAACAAGAACATTCCCATTGCATTCAAAAGCTAAAGGAAGGATATGGAGCTAGCTACCTACAGTCTGCCACCTTAATCTTGATCTCCACAGACCCCTATCCTTGTTCATGTACTCATTTTATCGTAAAAAGTTCAAATCAAATTACTTCATTCAAGCTCTTTTTAGGTTGTCCGTTGCTTCTTTTACATTCCAGAAGGTCAGTCATTTCACGTCTCATCACATGTGTATTCACATTCCTTCTTTTCACAAGACCAAACTACCTAGGTTTAGTATATCTCATCTTATCTTCTATGGGTGTTATCTACTTTCTCTTTAATTGTTTCATTCGTAATCCTATCCAATGTCATATGGCCATACATCGCCATCTCTACTTTCATCAACCTATGAACTTGAGTCTTCATGATTGCCTAACACTCCAAGCCATACAACAATATTGGTCTGACTATTAAATGATAAATTGTGCATATACAACAACCTTCTTATCACAAAACACTCTTGAAGCATTATTCCACTTTGCCATCCCACTTTTCTACATTGATTATTGTCTTTGTCAGTATTTCCTCTATTTTGAATGATCGAACCCAAGTATCTAAACTTTCTCAACCCTTTGTATTGGCACACCACCAATGGTGACTTCTTCATTGCCCTCTTTCCCTCCGTTGAATCCCTATTTTTAGTATTTAGTCTTTGATACGCTTATTTTAAAACCTCTAAACTCTAAGGAATGCCTCCATCGCCTTAAGTTGTTAACTTCTTCCTCAATTCATTGATAATGATAATATCATTTGCAAATGAGTATACAACATGGCGCCTTATCTTGAATCCCTTCATTGAGCCCATCCATAACAACAGTGAAAAGAAATGGGTTTAGAGCTAATCCTTGATGGAACTTAATGTCAACTGAAAAGTTATTAGTGTTCCCTCCTAACATTCTACTTGTTTTTATATCCTTGTACATATCTTTAATAACTCGGATATAAACAAACAACACTTCTTTCTTCTCTAGGCATCTGTATAACACCTCACGCTTTAGTCTATGATATGTTTTGTCTAGGTTTATGAACACCATGAGGAGTTCCTTTTTCATATCCCTATATAATACGCTAAGCCTTCTTATGAGATGAATTGAATATGTAGTCAATCTACATGGAAAACTAATTCTCCAAAATTGATATATCCTTCCTCAATCTATTCTCAATCACCCTTTCCCATGACTTCATAGTGTGACTAAACAATCTCATATCTCTATAATTACTGCAATTTTGAATATTACCCTCGTTCTCATAAAGTGGGATGGTTGTACTAATTCTCCATTCATAGGGCATGTTTGTAGTCCTAAAAATGACATTAATTAGTGTCACTAACCATTTTAGTCTTTCGCCAAAACACTTCCAAACCTCCACATGAATATGATCTAGGCCTGCAACCTTTCGAATCTTGACCTTGCTTAAGGCATCTTTAGTCTCATCTTTGCTGATATGACTGTAGGACCAATAGTTTGATTTCCCCTTACAACACCGTTGCTTAAGATTATAGGAATTCTCATTCATCTCATCATCTCACCATTGAAGAGCTTATAGAAGCAGCTTCGTCATAATTCCTTGAATTTTGCTTCCTCTATTAGGACCTTATCGTCTTCATCTTAGATGCATCTTATATTTTCCAACCCTATAGTTCTCATTTCCTTAACATTTGGTAGCTTAAAGTGCTCCTTCTTACCTTCCTTACTGTCAAGCTTTTGGGGCAACCTTTCATAAGCCTTGTACTTAGCAATAGTAATAGCTTTCTTCACTACCTTTTTGGTATTCTTGTACCTAACTTTATTAACCTCTTTTTCCTCATCAGTAGTACTATTAACTACAATAAAGTATGTATCTCATTCCTTCTTAACTTTCTCTTTCACTTGTTCATTCCACTACCAAGCCTCGCTTATTCTGCCTCCACCTTTTTTAGGGCTCCCTACGATTTCCTTAGCCGTCCTCTTAATGCACTCTATCATTGCTTCCCACATTATGTCTATATCCTCTACTTGTTTTCAAGTCCCTTCTACTTTAATCTTCTCTGATAGCCTATGCACATTCTTATAAGTAAGATTCCACCATTTAACTTTAAGATCCCTAACATTTCTCTCCTTCTTTGAACTTCTAATCTACATATATGTCACGAGTAGTCTATGACGCGTCCCTAAATACTCACTCAGTATCATTGTTCACTCTAATAAGAAAGTATTCAATTTGAGTCTTGATGATGCTATTATTAAAAGTCACCAAGTGCTCCTTCTTCTTCTTAAAAAGGGACTTGACGATCATCAATTCAACCACAAAGTCTAGAATCGACACCCCTCTATTGTTTTTTTCCCCATAATTGAAACCTTCATGTGTCACTTCATAGTCGTCCATTTTTGTTTTGATATACCCATTAAAGTCGCATCCGATGAAAAGTTTCTCGTTGTGAGGTATATTGTGAACAACCACATCCAAATCCTCCCAAAATGACTTCTTAATATTGCCCGACAAGCTATTTAAAGCACATAAACAGTAACCCCATTGAGGATTTTTGACCTCACCACTACTTAATTGCCACAATGCAATCACTTTTATGCCTCACCTCTACAACTTGGTCAATCAGCTCTTTATCTACCATAATACCAACACTATTTTCAACTCTATCGAGCCCTAAATATCAGAGATACCATCAATTTCTCTTGTTTAGGCTCTCACCCACTTAGTTTTTTGAATAGAAGTTATGTTAATATTATGTATATGTAAAGTGTTAACCAATTGATATACATTTAAAAGTCCTTGTATGAACTTTTTAAGAAGGTTAATCTTGTTAAAGAAAATTATTGTATTAACAATATTAATTAACTCACTTAAATCTTTAAATCTAAAAAGTTAACTCAAATTTATAACCGGACTAGATTAATAGCTAAAGGTTAAAAACCTAAATAGTGTAAATACTAAATAATTAAATTACTCTTGCAAGAGTGATTGGCCAAAAATGCAACTATAAGTTTTGTCCCCCTTAATGATGCTATTTAACTTGGAAATTAGGCATTAAGACACCAGTTTAACCAGTAAAAAACCAGTTAAAGCCATTTAAAAAATAGGGAAGAATGGTGCACAAGCATTCCGCGTTCGTGCAGGCTTCGAGGAAGGGCCCCACCCCAAGGGATGAATTGTAGGCAGCCTAACATGAGTTTTTCTGTGGCTGATTACAAGGCTCGAACCCATGACCTTTCGATCATACGAAGACAACCTTACTACTGCTCCAACGCTCCAAGGCTAGTTAAAGCCAGTTAACCAATTAAAAATATTATTCGGCAAGTGTATACATTGAAAGGATGAGACCGATGAGATCTTAGCCAAGTGGTCAAGATTGAGGTTTTGAATACATTAGGCCTCAGGTTCGATTCCCCCTCCCCCGTTGTAATGTATGCCTTTGTGGCTCATTTGAACGCTGAAAGGATGATTTTCAAACAAAGATAAAAAAAAATAAAAAGCAACTCATTCCATGACCTATTTTCTTCCCTCCAAACCTGGCAACAAAATAACCCCACAACTTGTGTAATAGCCCGACCCTCAATCATATTTATTTATTTAATTAAGCGAAGTTATTTATTTTTCACATTTATTTATCTCATTGAATCATCCTAGTTGAAAAAAAATAATACAAAAAACAAATAATCATTTCGGGCTCCACTTTGCAATTCGAGTTTCATTTACCGAAAATAATTTTTCGGAGAAATTGATGTTAGGCCTCGATAATTATGATTTAAAATATTAAATTATTTTTCATGATATCACATTTAATTTCGAGTTTCGAAAAAAAAAACAAATTTAATTAATTGCACCAGTTTGTTT
>JACYFF010031957.1:75675962-75728149 GCA_017589665.1 Selenicereus undatus | reverse complement strand
ATATATATCTATGTATCTATACATACATATGTATTGCATTTATTTTTGGTAACCCAAACCTCCAAACTTATTAGATGTTAAGCTATGAAGAATAAGAATTTATCGGAGTTAGAGTTTTTTTTTCCAAAAAATCGTGATTTATTGAGTTTAAATTATTATAGATAGAGGCGAGCAGTTTTGAACACTGCATTATATGACTAGGAAGGCTTTGGGGTTGGATTGGATGAGAGCAACTCTGCTAACTTCTGAAATAATATTTGTATTTCCAATTATCAAGGTTAGAGTTAGCTTTTAGAGTAAGACTTTGGAGAAGCTCTCTAGTAGGCCGTCTTTGAAAGATGGAACATCCTAGTTATACCTAATGACAAACTATGTCAAATATTAAATATACCACCCGCAATTTGCCTATCAAGAGATTGGGTTTTTTTTAGAAAATATAATGCTAGACTTATGGGAATTAATCAATTGTCCCGATTTAGCAAAAAGTATTGAAAATGCATTTCAAATATTGACAAGCTTAGGGTAGCTTTGCATAAGCTAAGGCTATCATCTACAATGAGAAGACATAGTATTCATGTCACAGTTGGAGCAATCTTAATTTTTTTCCCAGAATTAGCATTGAGGAAGCAGTCATATAAGTTATGTGCAATTTTTGTGTGTTTGCTACGTATTGTTATTGTATGCAACTATTTTGTTTTCTTGGGGTTAAGAATCATTCACTGACTGTGTGGTAGCTCACTCCCCTCTCTATTTCGTTTTTGCTCCAAGTTCTTCAAAAGATAGGTAGAAGTCCTTGGGTCACGTAAATTGAGTCAGAACATCCCTTTTTGCTTTTAAAAAGAAGCCATGTATTTGTATACCTATATTCATGAGTTTAATGATCTAATGTGATATATTTCTAAGTTCTTAAGAATAGGCAAGCTAAGTACTACAGGTCATATGATGCACATGATGTGCCTTGCCTTACTCCTCCTTAGGATCAGAAACTAGAATGAACTTGAACAAAGGAAAACAAGTTGGATAGGATTTGGAATCAAGTGATCTTTAAGTGATACAGAATCACCACACTTAAGGTTCACTTGGATAGTCACTTTAGGGCTTCTTGGATATAGAAGCACCACCAAGAAGAACTAAAATGACCTAGTGTATCACCACTTGAATTGCCAACTCAAGATACACCCACTAGAAATTTGAGAGATAAACCCAGTATAAACTCAAGTTCTGAATTGAAGTGATAATAATATGAGTGTAATACAAAAGTGAAGAGATTTTAGATGACCTTTTCACTTCCAAAGACAACAACTAAGATGCAAAAACAAGACTCCAAATGCTAAATACATCAGCCTAGGTAGTTACAAACAGATTTGAATCTAAACCATTGAACTAATGACACCTATTCTGGTAATCACCTGAGGTGTTGCCAAGCTTAGCATAAATTTCTTGGTTAAAACTCTCTAATGATCCTTAAGTAGGCTAGAATGTAACATACAACTTGATTATATTAGCGAATCATCACCCTAGACAGTAAGTATAACAACTGGTCCATAGGGTGTTTTCTTCAATCTTCAGCTAGATAAAAGCAGGCTATGAGGGACACAATTGCCATCTTTTAGTAGCTCATTTTATAAATATTTCAGCTCACTTTCAAGGCCTGAAAGTACGTGATATATGCATGCCAAGGAGCCTTTGAATTTCCCTCCAGCACTGGATTGTGTTAGATTGCACCCCAAATGCACTGTTTAGGATTTGAGCTTAGTTGACTTACCTCCTGTGCTCCAGCCTTGCTACAACCTATTTTATTAGATTAGGGGCAAGTTGAACTAAAGTTGAGAGGGATTAGGAGGTTTCTCTCAGGTCATAATCAATGTTGATCACGCTCACAAAGTCTCGCAAGAAACTGGCTGAACTGGAACTAGAATAGTTTGGTTATTGGAGGTGTTCCCTAACCATGGCCACGACTTCCTTAACCACGGCCACGACTTCCTTGATCCCTTCTAGACTAGGACACACCTTAACTATTTGCTCAGGCTTAGCGGTGCCCTTTGTGACTTGATCTCTATTAGCCCCCTCTTCTTGGAAAAAGGTTGCTCTCAAACTGGGTAACTCCTCAGACTCAGAACAGTATGGGTTGAGATAAGCCACATTGAAGTTGGCAGAGGCCCCATACTCCTTAAGTAGGTCTACCTTGTATGAGTTGGGACTAATCATCTCCAAGACTTCAAAGGGTCCATTTGATCTAGGCATAAGCTTGGATTTCCTCTTATTAGGAAATCTTTCTTTTCAGAGATGAACCTAAACCAAGTCCCCAGGCTAAAAAGGAGCATCCCTTCTCTGCTTATAGGCTTGATTCTTAGCTAGCTCATTGCTTTTCTTAATTGCGGTTCTCACCTTGGCATTGAGATCCTTGTGTCTTCTGTCCTCTTATTTACTTCCTAGCTAAACTTGGTGGTAGTAGGTAGTGGAACCAAGTCTATGAGGGTGAGGAGATTATGGCCATACACAAGTTGGAAAAGAGACATCTTAGTGGCCTTGCTTGGGGATCTGTTGTAAGCAAACTCAACATGAGGAAGCAGTTCATCTTAGCCCTTGACATTTTTCTTCACAAGCACCCTAAGCAAGGTACCTAGGGTCCTATTGGTCATCTCTATTTGTCCATCTGTCTGAGGGTGACAAGTGGTACTGAACTTGAGTAGGGTCCCCATCTTTCTCCATAGGGTGAGCAAAAAATGGCTCAAAAATTTGGTATCTCTGTCAGAAATCATGCTCTTGGGAATGCCATGCAACCTTACTATTTCCTTGAAGTACAAATTAAATACATTAGAGGCATCAAAGGTAGCATGGGATAGGATGAAATTGACCATTTGTAAGAACCTATTAGCCACCACCTCTGTGGAATCTTTGCTTCTTTGGGTACTGGCCAGGCCTATGATGAAGTCCTAGCTAGCATCTTCATAAGGGGCTTGAGGAACTGGTAGTGGGGTGTAAAGGCTTTGGAGTAGGACATGGCTCTTAGCTAAATGACGGGTAATGCACCTTTTTCTAAAATTCTCAACATCTTTGGCCATCTTAGGCCAGTAGTAGTGTTCTTTTAACATAGAGTAGGTTTTGTCAACCACAAAATGGCATGCCAAAGCTCCACCATACACTTCTTAAATTAGCAACTTTCTTATTCCACTCTTAGGAATGCACAGCCTACAGGAAGCCTTATTCAATGTGAAATGCTCCCTGATGGTGATGACACCATTTCTCTAACAGCTCCCTAAAATCCTCATCACTTCCATATTGCTTTTTGATTTGCTCAAACCCATGGATTCTGGAGTCTAAGGTAGATAGAAGCATGTACCTCCTAGATAGGGCATATGCACCCTTATTGAGCTTCCCTAACTTGTCATGAATCATAAAATGGAATAAATGTAGGTACCTAACTCACTTAGCATGGCTAGGGTTGAGTTTGTGTTGGCCTTGAATGAACTTGGGGCCTTATGATCTGAATGCAGGATGAGCTCCCTACCAATCAAGTAATGTCTCCAATGTTTTAATGCCTTAATCATGGCATAAAACTCTTTATCATAGGAGTAAAATTTTCTCCTGGCCTCACTCAGCTTCTCAATAAAGTGAGCAATGGGCCTTCCTTCTTGTGTTAGCACAACTCTAATTCCCACCCCAGAAGCATCACACTCTTACCTCAAACACTTTGGCAAAGTTTGGTAGAGCTAGGATGGGGGCACTAGTGAGCTTCTCCTTAATAATCTTAAAGGCCTTCTAAGCTTGATCGTTCTGTTTGAACTTCTTGCTCTTGAGTACCTTAGTAACTGTAGCCATCAGGGAGCTGAAATTCTTCATAAATCTTCTGTAAAATGAGGCTAAGCCATGAAAACTCCGGATCTGCTGGTTAGAAAAGGACACTGGCCAGTCTATAATGGCTTGAACTTTACTTTTATCCATCTAAATTCCATGTGAGAAAGAACATAGCTAAGAAACATGACATGTGATGTAAACAAGTGACAGTTCTCTAAGTTACCATATAGCTTCTCTTGGGATAGAATCTCGAGTACTTGATGTAGATGATGGGTATGCTCCTCCTCAGTTTGGCTACAAACCAGAATGTCATCAAAATAAACCACCACAGACTTCCCTGTAAAGGGTTGGAGCATATGATTCATCAATCTCATGAATGTACTGGGTGCTTTAGTCAACCCTAAAGGTATAGCCAACCATTCATACAACCCTCACTTAGTCTTACAGGCTGCTTTCCATTCATCTTCCTCATAGATCATACTCTGATACTATCCACTCCTTAGATCAATCTTCGAAAAGATTGTTGCTCCATGCAGCTCATCAAGTAAGTCTTTCAGCCTTAGGTTAGATATCTATACTTGATTTTGATCTTGTTAATGGCCCTATTGTTTACACACATCCTCATTCTCCCATCCTTCTTGGGCACCAGCAAGGGTGGAATAGCATAATGACATAAACTCTCCCTAATCATACCCTTGGACAACGACTTAGCCACAATACTTTAAATCTCATTGGTTTCTTGTGGACTCATTTTGTATGCAGGTTTACCGGGGAGGACAAAACCAGGGATAAGGTCAATCTCAAGTTGGATAGACCTTTTAGGTGGTGGACCTCAAGGAATTTTAGCGAGGAAAAGATGTATGGACTCCAACAGTAAGGGTCGTAACAAGGCATGGATTGTGAGTTGGGGTGTCTCATGTTCAAGGTTCATATGAATCAACTTTGGGACCTACTCATACTCATAGTGTTAGGACCTAAGCAAAGTGGTTAGAAAGACATCTAGCTGGGGGTGTCTTTGGGTCTTTGAATCTGAGAGGGCTTGATAGGCATGAGAGTGATCTTTTTGTGGTCGTTGGTGAAGGTATAGGTATTCAGTTTACCATCATTCATAACCCCTTTGTTGAAACTACCATGGTCTCCTCAAGAGAACATAACATACATCCATGGGTATGAGATCACACCACACTTCATCTTCATAACCTTTACCAATTGATAATGACACTAGCAATTTAGAAGAGATTTAGATACCTTTGCTTTTATTCAACCACTGAATGGTGTAAAGAGAGGGATGGGGTACAATAGAGAGCTTAAGCTTATCCATAGGAATCTTGGATGCAAAATTAGTATAGTTGCCTCCATCTATGATCAATAAGCACACCTTCCCTCCTATGGTGCATCTGGTATGAAAGGTGCCTTCCTTTTGCACTTAGTTTTCTGGTGCATCCAGGCTACTCAAAGCCCTTATCACTATAAACATCTCTCCTTCATTAGGGCCCTCTTCATACTCCTCCACCTCTTCAATCAAGAGGAGCTCATTGTTCCTTTCTTTTTCTACGTCCTCCATGGACTTACACACTGTTAGTACTCAACTAAGGTCACTACTCTTTCATTTGGACATTTCGAAGCAATTTGCCTTAAACCCTGACATCTAAAACACCTCTTGGCATCCACTGGCTTAGGAGTTAGTTTGATTAGGGTTTTACGAGGTGGTTTGGTCTTGGGGGATTTTCGGGAAAGGGTAGGTTCTGTTGTGTGGCTTGCTAGCTTCCCTCTTTCCCTTTATCTTCCTTTGCAGCCCAACTTTGCAAGCTAATGAAATTAGGTCATCGAGAGTGGTGTAAGGATGTAACTCAGTCGCATGAGATGTTTTCTCATATAGTTTAGCCAGATACATGTCCAGCGTTTGGGTATCATTCTCCCGGAGATCACACTTAATCAGCAACTTGGCCTTCAGCTTCTCTCTCATTTTCCTCCAGGATTTAATCTTGGCTTTCCTCTTTCTAATTCTCTTAGCTACCTCATCGGACCACCAGATTGAAGCATGTTTTCTTAGCTTCAAGGCAACTAGCTTAACTTTCTTTTTATTAAGGATTTGCTTGTATTTAAAGATTCTCTCCACAATTTGGAGCCAATATAAGACTAAGTTAGGATCAAGTTGTTCGTCAAACTTGGGGACATGAACTCTGAAATCATCCCTTCCTCCTTTATGTCTCCTGTTGTGCCTTCTCTCTCTTCCCATGGAAGAAGCATCACTGTTGGAGGCAAAAGGAGTGTCTTCATCCTCCATTTCAGAATGGGCAGAATTGTAGTCATCATTCCTCAAGTTTCTACTCCTCTATCTCATGAGCTTTCCAAGCTGCTGTTGAATGTATTTAACCCTTCCTTTAAGCTCAGCCTTTTCCCTGAGAGCTTGCTCTACTACCTATTCAAAAGTAAGGCTAGATGATATATTGTTTGTTCTTTTTGGGCTGAAATGTGTTTGGGCTGATTGGGTTATGTATTTGGTTTACAATAAGGTACTAGGAGAATAATCAAGCTTTAATACTACTTGATGTATCTACCCTTATGCTTCCTTAGGATTAGAAACTAGAATGAACTTGAACAAGGAGGAACAGGTTGGATAGACTCATGAAATCAAGTGATCTCAAGGGATGCAACATCACCACACTTAAGGCACACTTGGGCTTTCTGAATACAAAAACTCCATTAAGAAGAACTAAAATGACTTAGTGTATCACCACTTGAGCCGCCAATTTCTGATACAACCACTAGGAATTTGAGATATAAACCAAGTGTAAGCTCAAGTCCTGAATTCAAGTGATAATAATGTGAGTGTAATACAAAAGGAGATAGGTTTTATATGACCTTCTCTCTTATAAAGCCAATGGCCAAGATGTAAAAACAAGAACTCCAAATGCTAAACACATCAGCCTTGGGAGGTACTAACATATTTGAATCTAAACTAATGACACTTATTCTGGTCATTCAAGTAATAAGATGGGGTGTCACCTAGCTTAGCATAAATAGGTTGGTTTAAACTCGCAAAATGATCCTTAAGTAGGCTAGAATGTAACTTGTAGCTTGATTAGATAAGCTAATCATCACCCTAGATAGTAAGTATAGTAGCTAGTCCATAAGGTGTTTTCTTTAATCTTCAACTGGATAAAAGTAGGCCATGAGGGAGCTAACTGCCATCTTTTAGGAGCTCATTTGATAAATATTTTAGCTCACTTTGAAGGCCTAAAAGCACGTGGCAAACGCATGCCAAGGAGCCTTTGAATTTCCCTTCAAAACTGGATTGTGCTAGATTGCAGCCTATAATGCACTGTCTAGGATTTGAGCTTAGTTGGTTAACCTCTTATACTCCAAAAGTGCTGCAACCTTTTTTATTATATCATGGAAGAGTTGAACTGAAGGAGAGAGGGATTATCAGGTCTCTCTTAGGTCATAATCAATGCTGATCATGCTTACAAAGTCTGGTCAGAAATTGGTAGAACTGGAGCTGGAATGGTTTGATTATTTGAGGTGTTCCCTAACCATGGACATGACTTCCTTAATCTCTTCTAGATTAGGGCACACATTAACTATCTCTTCAGGCTCAGTGGTGCCCTTGGTGACTTGATCTCCATCAGCACATTGTCTATTGGTCGCTCTGAATGGTGATGTGAACCAACCACCAGCTAGGATACTTATCTTCTAGACGTTCAGTGAGTAGATTCAGGATATAAACCACGTTGCACTGAATGTGGGATTCGTCGAGTTGTACTTTTCTGTTCCTCCTATTTTATTTAAGCTTACAGTTTGTATACTTTAGGTGTGTGTCTTGTAGAATTTAGTCTCTGGTGTGTGGTTGTCAAACTTGGTTAGATTTGTCCTTTATATTTTTCTTTATTATAGGTACCTAATATAATGCTATAAGCTTATGGCATGGTCGATTTTAACGCAAACTTTTATCTGTTTTGTTCTTGAAATTTAGAAATCGCTAATACCTCTAGCCTTAACGGGTATGAGTGTTATAGATGGCACCAAAGTAGGGTCCTGCGACGACAGGTCACAACCTAAATCTTCCATTTCATGTAGCAGTATAGGTATTTCTTGAGTGATGATATGACATATGGCGTACCTTTGGGTGTAAATTTGTTCATATGGTTCTAGGTCATGTAACTAATTGATTGTTATATGACTAAATTAAGTTGATTGATTGTAAAATCGATGTAGGAGCTAGAGTATAAGTTAGATGGCTAGTGCTCTTGGGATCTATCCCATTGTTAATGCTATTTGTAATGGTTTTTGTGTATGTACATTTGGTGACATAGCTTATGGTATGCTTGGTGTAAAAGGTGTAACTCCCAACCTATTCTTTACCCTTTTCGAAGATTTGCTCCTTAGGCCCTAGAATAGAGTGAAAAGACATACTCAAGAGTTGGTGGAGTAGAGGGTGAAAGCCTTTAAGCTAATTTCCTTCCCCGAAACTCAAAGATTTTGGAATGCTAAAGTTCTTTCAAATCAGAGCGTCAGGTTTTGTTCTTTCATTTGGAAACTTGGATCCACTCTGATAATGCATAGGTTGAGATTTATGGATATGAATTTCTATGTATGGTTGGATGCTATTTGTGAGTGTGTACACGCTGAGAAGGGTACACTGCAGGATTTGTTAATGATGGAGTACTAGGGAATGATTAGAAATCATTTGCTATATTTAACAATCCTACTAGATGATACCTTCCTTCTATGAATTTTTGATTGTCTAAGGAAATTAAGTGAGATTTTCATATGCATGCATTGGGTGATAGTGATGGAGTCCTATTGATTGTTGCATAGTTATTATTCCCGTCGTTCTACACACTTGCCGTTGCTGCCTGTATGTAGTCACTTTTTTTTTGTGCTTGGTTGGTGGCTCAGTGCGGTTCATATGAAATGTATTTCCTGCTTTTTTTTTCTAAAGAGTTCCATTTGAGAGTGATCATAAAAAAGCACCACTTCCCTCTTCTTTTTCATTTCGCTTGTGCCAACTACTCCACTCCCCTATTTCTTGCCCTTATCAGCCTCCCCTAATTGGTGCACTCTTTCCCCCAATTCATCGATAGAGAAGAAAGAGATAAGCAATGACCAGACTAGACAAATGAAAGCAGACCAAGGTTGCCTTCTTACTTTGCTCTGTCCGATAAAGGTGTCATGCAACCATTATTACTCTCGGCTCAACCAGGTGTTATGCTTAATGCCTTGCTAGCTGTCGTTCTTGTTGTGGGATTTGTGGTACCTTGGTCATATCAAATTCCAATATACCTAGAAAGGAAAAGGAAGGAAGAGCCTAACAGAAATTGAAATTGTCACCTACTAAGGGAAAGGACCCACATATTATCAGTGCTTTCTTTAGGATTAATATGAAGTCTGGAAGCCGGGACTCCTTATAGGTGAACCACCCATTCCGTACTGTAAGTCCTTAAGGTTTCCTCGACTCTTAATGATACATATGTATCTTGTAGGCCACCTATACTTAGCTTTGACCATAGGATGCAAACCAAAGGTTTGCATGTTATTGTCTATATAGCTTTTGTTTAGCAATACATTGAGTCGGTGTGTTAGGAGCATTAATGGCTTTATGTATAATGTAAAATTCTTGGGAACTACTATAGACATTTAGATTCGTTATGAAATGGTCATTGTTGTGTTGTTTGCCTAAATTTCTTAGTAAACGAACTTTTTGGTGTTTGTTTAACCTAAGTTAAGTTAGACATGGGGTTGAGTGTTAAATTAGGTAGTTAGTTTAGCTTATGTCATCTGTTGCACGATATAATTGTGCTTGTATTTTAAAACTATGAAATAAAGCCTCAAGTACACGACCATGGTTGTAGCACTTTACAAGCCGTCCACAGAGATGTGTTGAATTTAATTACTAGAATCTAATTATTAAACTAATCAAAACAAACTAAAATTAATTCTGAATAATAATCAAGACTTTAAATTAAGATAAATCATTTAGAATTTGACTGAGACTAATTGAAACTAAAATTAACAACAAAGAAACAAGCTAGAATTAATATAACCCAAACAAGAAACATGAAATTTAAACTAAAGCTAGCACAAAGGAAGAAGGGAGAAAGAACTTACCTCAAGAGGAGAAACTATGAGCTACAATCAAGAAATCCACGAATAAAGATTGAATCTTTGAGAATCACCTTTGAACTTGAATCTTGAAAGAGAACTCTTGTAGAGAAATTCTAACATGAAAGTAGACGGCTCAAATTGAAATAAAACTAGAGAAGTAATATTTGAACCAATAACTTGAATGGCAACTCTAAATCGAAATTTAAATTGAAACAAGAACTTGAAATCAAATCTCAACTAAAAATTATAAGAATTCTTAAGAACTACACAAATATTATAAGAGATGAAGAGAAAAACAATTTATGAATTGATGATGAAATGATTTTCAAGAGCTCCTAAAGCCTCTATTTATACTACTGCTAATTTCCTAATTGGAAACATTGCCCAAATAAAAATCAAATTTTCTACCATACTAATAATACCCATATTCTAATTTTCACCCCAAATCCCAATTTCTCCCTCAATTTCTAATTTGTTGCTGCTGAGAAAAGGGAAGTAGAGAGCTGGGAAGCTGTAACTAGGCCAGCTAGAAGAAAATTTGACTTTAAACTGGGAGAAGTAATATGGGCATTACATAGACTGAAAGGCATCCTCCTAAAAGCATAGGTGCTAAAGGGATAGGAAAAGGTAGTTTTCTCCTGATCCTCAGCGGCAATAGAGATATGGGTACAGCCGGGGTACCTATCAAGGAAGCAATAATATGAATATCCAGCTAACCTCGCTAACATTTGGTCTATGAAAGGGAGTAGAAAATGGTATTTATGGGTGGCTGTATTTAATTTCCTACAGTCAATACAAATCTTTCACCCAGACTAGACTCGGGTTGAAATTAGCTCATTCTTATAATTCCTAATCACAATGATGCTGATCTTCTTAAGAACGACTTGAACATGACTAACCTACTCACCCAACCACTTCAGCACTTCCTTCATAACCACCTCCTGCAGAGTCGGGTTTAGCCTTCTCTATTGGTCCTGATAAGGTCTAGCACCGTCCTCTAAATGGATCCTATGCTGCACAACTGTAGGGCTAATAGCTTTGATGTCTCCTAAGGTCCATCATAAGGCCTCTTTGTTTTGCTTAAGTAAGTCTAGCAATTTCCCCTCATAGTCTTGGTCCAAATTAGAAGCAATAATCACAGGCAAGGACTCATTTGACCCCTAAAAAGCATACTTTGGGGAGTCAGGCAGGGGTTTTAGATCAAGTGACATAGCAAAAGTATCATAGGCAGAAGCAATCTTAGCTGTGAAGTTCACAGAGCATATATCAAAGTCAAACACATCATACTCAGGCTCATCATCTATAAAGAAGGACTCATACTGCACCACTTTGAATTCCTAATTCCTTCTCATTTACTAATATTAACCTGGGTGGCAGCAGAGAAAAACCTAAGTGGGGTGTTACCCCCGTATTTCCTTGTTGGAAATACCAGACTGAGTATCAACCAAAACAATAATGCAATTACCTTCTAAAATCAAAACATCAATTCCGGTTCTGATTATAATTGTAGCAATGTCTAATTGAAACACACTTCTTAACAAGTCTAAAGGAAACTGATAAGTTCAACTAAACATAAAGTGACGGAGACTTGCTCTAGTTTGGATTCCCATCCCCATGCTCATGCATTTCACCTGAAATAAAACATTTCACAATAATAAGATAAACTCAATAACAACAATCCCTAACAGTTGAAACACGCACACAAATTCATTTCTAAATCGTTTTAGAGGTGGGTGATGCAGAGCAGACCATGAAACTTAACCTCCTAATCAATATCAAGTCTTGGGTTCAACTTGGGCCCCAGTCACCTATAGTGGTGGTACCCAAGCACTTGGCTCTCCTAAGTTCCTGTTAATTTAGGAGCCTTAAGGGACCCAAAGTAAGCTTAGGAAAGGTGGCATGACACTTAGTAGCCTAAATAAGGAGCCTAATTATTTTATCCCCAAGTCACCTTATTTTATTTTACTTTCTTATTCTAGGCAGAGCACATAACCTGACTTATAGCTCATTTTTGGCTAGGAAAATGGGATCCTTTTTGGGTAAATTTTATATGGATGGATGTCCCCGAATGTATATTTTCCAACAAGCCCAAGAGCATAATCAAATTCTAAGGATCGAGCAAGTTATGGGGTTTTAACCAAGCCATGGTTCGGGTAGGGTTTGGAGGTGCACGTGGGGGGTAGATGATAGACTCTTCATAGAAGGCTCCCATAAAAATCCCCACCTTAATCTTCCCAATTGGATAGGTGAATGATATCACCAATGAGGAGGAATGTGCAGCCAAATTCTAGCACGCCAATATCCCCTAGTGGTCCCCCTTTAATTGTACAAATAGCTTGAATTTCATTGGGCAAAATCCTTTTCTATTAGCTAGTACTAAACTTGAGGGAGGGGGTATCTTGCTATTTAATTCCTCATCTCTTGTATTACATTAAGCTTTGATGAATATGAATGAATGAAAAGGTTAGAAACCATTTTCTCTCTCAAAAATCTCTTAATCTTGATCTCTTTTAGAGTGGTGATTTAGAGTGATCCCTTTACATTAATCTGTGGTGCTTAGACTTTAGGGGATTAATTGGTGGGTTGCTTATCTTGCTGTTCTTTCAAGAATCAAAAGAATTTCCTTTTGATTTTTGGTTTCCTCCTTTTGGGTTGTTCTATAGGTATTCATCTTAATGGGTCTTCACTTGGATGATTAAGCCTTTACTTGGTCAAATGGACTTCTAACAATTTGCTTTCGTTGGTATCAGAGCACAAGGATCCTTCAAGGGTAAGCGTCAAATCCTCACACTCTGTGATTGGAATCTGTTGTTTGAGTTCTTTCTATGTTATTTTAGGATTTGGGTACTCTATACTCCATCTTCTTATCTTATTCTCCTTAAAGAGCCCAAGTACTCTTCCATCCTTCATTTTCAATCCTTAAACCCTAAAAACCCTCATTTGATTTCTCCACAAAACTCCTCTTTTAGTCCATAAGGAACCCCTAAAATAGCCTAAACACAATTTCCAATAATAACACAACCCAAAAACTCCACAAAAAAACCGAAACACACACCCGCGCCAACCAGGAATTCGGCACGGCCTGACCGTGGCCCCTGGCACGATCGTGCCACCCTTTACCCCCCAAATTTTTTTCTAGTTTTTTGGCACGGCCACCCCATGTTGCGTAGCATGATTGTGCCCCCCTTTTGGCTCATGTTTCCTCTGGCGCGACTGCGCCACCTTTTCTCGAATCCTTAACCTTTTTCCTTCTCTTGTCTACCTTCAACCATGACCAATGATGTGGAACCTTCTTAACCTAGGGGCACCTCTCTGGAGTTAGCCCATGAATTGAGGAGAGACAAGGCCATAATCGATCTTCCAGAACATGTAAGAAACTCACCATGGAGCTAGAGCGAGTTAAGGTATCCAACGACGAGTTCCTCGACTAGGGAGCTTGATGTCAACCCCATTAACATTGCCTACTCTTTTCATGAGGACCGTAAAGATAGAGGTAATTGGGGTAGAGGTCATCATAGAGATGATCTTAGTGACCTCAAGGTTGAGGCACTAGAGTTTGATGGCAACCTCAAATCGAAAAACTACATTGATCGGGTGCAAGCTATTCAGAGGATCATTAAGCTTAAGGAGTAGAATGATGAAAGGCCTTTAAGTTGGTCATTCTCAAGTTAAAAGGGTATACCTCCTTGTGGTATGAAACCTTGAAGAAGAATAGAGCAAGGGAAACTAAGTCTAAGATCAAGACTTGGTCCAAGCTCAAGAAACACATGGAGAAGAGGTTCTTACCTTCCTCATACAAGTAAAATCTCTATCTCAAGATTACCACCCTTAGCTAAGATAATATCCGGGTGGAGGAATACATTCGAGAATTTGAGCAACTCCATATGAGAGTTGGCTTGAATGAAGACAATGAGCTTACTATTGCTAGGTTCATCAAAGGACTTTCTCCTAGCATAGCTCACAAGGTGAAACTACAACCCTACTTGTCCTTCAATGACGTTTGCCGCCTAGCCATTAAGGTAGAGAAACAACTTAAGGGTCAAAAGCCGTTTGCAACTCCTTCCCCTCATCGACCGCAAAGCACACCTAAGAGTTTCCCTTCCTACAACAAGGGTAACACTACCCCTACACCTATCAAGGCCATTGATAAGGGTAAACAGATTGCTAGTGAACCTCCTAAGAGGTTGGAGGGAAAGAAGTGCTTCAAATGCCATGGTTATGGACACTTTCAAGCGAATTGTCCCAATCAGAGAACCCTCTTTATTAGAGAGGTGGAAGAGATCCAAGCTGTAGAGGAAGAAACTAGTGAAGAAGAGTTTGAAGAGAAAGATCATACTGTAGTTACTCTGCATGTAGGAGAGTTATTGGTGATTAGAAGAGCCATCTATGCCAAAGAGGTTCCCCTTGAACCTAGTCAAAGGGAGAAAATCTTTCGCACTCGATGCACCATTGAAGGTAAAGTGTGTGAGCTTATTATTGATGGAGTTGCACCAATATGGCTTCTATGACTCTTATTGACAAGCTTCGAGTTCCCACCAAGGTGCATCCCACTCTTTATACTCTTCAATGGCTCAAGTAAGGAAGCGAGGTAACTGTTTCTAAACAAGTTCTTATCTCTTTTTCGGTTGGTCTTTATAGTGGTGAGGTCCTTTGTGATGTTCTTCCTATGGATGCTTGTCATTTATTGCTTGGTCGACCTTGGTTATTTAAAAATCATGTGATTCATGATGGGCATGCCAACACCTGTGCCCTTAAGTTCAAGGGACGTAACCTCAGTTTGATCCCCTACCACCACCCGAATCTCTCAGAATTAAATCGGGGAAGGGAAGTGAGAAAAGCCTCTACATGAGTGAGACATAGGTGGAGAGAGCCATTAGTAAGAGCAAGCCTTTATTTGCGTCACTTATGGTTGAATCAAACACTAGTAAGGAAGGGAAACCCTTACACCCTCTTGCTTAATCACTCTTGAGAGAGTTTGAGGATATTTTTCCCAACGATCTACCACAGGGGCTCCCTCTATAAGAGGAGTTGAGCACCAAATTGATCTCCTATCAGGTGCTCCTTTAGCCAACAAGGCAGCTTATAGGTGTAATCCTAATGAGTCGAAAGAGCTCCAAAGACAAGTCCAAGAGTTACTTGATCGTGGGTACATTAGGGAAAGTTTGAGTCCTTGCTCGGTTCTTGCTCTTTTGGTACCTAAGAAGGATGGTACGTGGCATCTGTGCGTGGATTCTAAGGTCGTTAACAATATCACCATCAAGTACCAATTCCCTATTCCACAATTGGATGACATGCTTGATGAGTTGCATGAGTCCAAGGTCTTTTCCAAGATTCACCTTTGGAGTGGTTATCATCAAATCCGAACGAAAGAAGGAGATAAATGGAAAATGGACTTTAAGACCAAATATGGGTTATATGAATGGCTAGTAATGCCTTTCGTCTTTCTAATGCCCCGAGTACTTCATAAGGCTCATGAATGAAGTCTTGAGGTCATTCCTCAGAAATTTGTTGTGGTATACTTTAATGATATCTTGGTGTATAGCCAAGATGAGGTAACTCATACAGAACACCTCACTCAAGTGTTCCAAGTCTTGAGGCAACGAGCTCTATATGCTAGACTTGAGAAGTGTGAGCTCTTTACTCCTCAAGTTGTCTTCCTTGAGTATGTTGTCTCTGGTAAGGGAATCCAAATTGACGAAACCAAGGTTGAGGCTAATAAGAGTTGGCCTATTCCTACAACCAACACGAAATTCCATAGCTTTCATGGGTTAGCTTCTTTCTATCACCGGTTCATCAAGGATTTTAGCTCCATTATGGCTCCCTTAACCGAGTGCATGAAGAAGGATACCTTTCAGTGGACAAAGGCCACCTAAAGAGCCTTTGAGTCCATCAAGGGGAGGCTTTATTCGACCCTTATCTTAGTGCTACCCAATTTTAAGCTCCTTTTTAAAGTTGAATGTGATGCTAGTGGAGTTGGGATTGGTGTGGTTCTCACTCAAGCCAAGCACCCTCTTGCCTACTTTAGTGAGAAGTTGAATGGTTCAAGACTCAACTACTCTACTTATGATAAAGGTTTCTATGCCATTGTTTGGGCATTGGAGCATTGGAATTATTACCTCAAGCCCAAACCTTTTGTACTCCATTCGGATTACAAGGCTTTGACTTTCATCAATGGCCAACACAAGTTAAATACCAGGCATGCTAAGTGGGTTGAATTCCTTCAATCCTTCACTTTCTCTTGCAAGCATAAGAGTGGGAAAACGAATGTGGTTGCCGATGCCTTGTCACGAAGGTATGCTCTCTTATTAGTCCTAAAGGCAAAGGTCCTTGGCTTTCATTCCATCAAGACCTTATACATAGAAGATGAAGACTTCAAGATGGTGGTTGAAGATCTCTCTACCTATGGCACTTATACCTTTAAAGAAGGTTTCCTCTTTAAGGGAAACAAGTTATGTATCCCTAAGGGTCCTTTAAGGGACTTGATTGTCAAGGATGCTCATGGAGGAGCCTTAGCTGGGCATTTTGGCATTAACAAGACCCTTGAGATCCTCTAGGAGCACTTCTATTGGCCCAAGATGGGTGGGGATGTCCACAAGGTAATCTTAAGGTGTGCCATTTGTCATATGACCAAGAGTCACTTCCACCAAGGCCTTTACACCCATCTTTCGGCTCCTTTAAGGCCTTGGGATGACCTTAGTATGGACTTCATAGTGGCCCTTCCATGAACTACATGAGCAAGTGGGAGCTCAAATTGAGAAGGTAAATGAGCAATATAAGACTAAGGCCAATAATAATTGAGCACATCTTAAGTTTAAACCGGGAGATTTCGTATGCGTACATTTGAGGAAGGAGAGGTTCCCTTCAAGGAGGAAAACAAGCTTATGGCAAGGGGAGATGGCCCTTACAAGATCATGCACAAGGTAGGAGACAATGCCTATAAGGTAGAAGGCTTCCGGGTAACATGAACATCTTCGCCACTTTTAATGCTGGAGGCCTTACTCCCATACATTGAGGATGAAGATGAGGACATTGGAGATGTGAGGGCAAATTCTCTTCAAGGAAGGGGGTGGATGTGGAGCAAAGCATGAAGCCTAACCTCCTAATCAATATCAAGGTTTGGGTTCAACTTGGACCCCTAGTCACCTATGACGGTGGTACCCAAGCACTTGGGTCTCCTAAGTCCTTGTTGATTTGGGAGCCTTTAGGGACCCAAAGTAAGCTTAGAAAAGGTGGCATGACACTTTGTAGCCTAAATAAGGAGCGTAGCTATTTTATTTTACTTCTTTATTCTAGGCAGAACACATAGCCTGACTTCGAGCTCGTTTTTGGCTACGAGAATGGGATATGTTTGGGGTAAATTTTGCATGGATGTATAACCCCGGATGTCTATTTTTCAACAAGCCAAAGAGAATCCTTAAATTCCTAGAATTGAGTAAGTTATTGGGTTTTAACCAAGCTATGGTCCATGCAGGGTCTTGAGGTGCATGTTTTTACTTAAGGGTTCATGTGGGTCGTCAAATGGGGGAATTAAGGGCCCAAATTTGGTGGGTAGCTGATAGACTTTTTTAGAAGGCTCCCATGAAAATCCCCACCTCAATCTTCGCCATTTGGATAGGTGAATCACATCACCAATGAGAAGGAGTGTGCAGCAAAATTCTAGCACGCTAGTATCCCCAAGTGTTCTCCCTTTAGTTGTACAATTAGCTTGAATTTCATTGGAAAAAATCCTTGTAATGCTATTGACTAGTACTAAGCTTGAGGGAGGGGGTATCTTGCTACTTAATTCCTCATCTCTTATATTACATTCAGCTTTGATGAATATGAATGAATGAAAAGGCTAGAAGCCATTTCCTCTCTAAAAAATCTCTTAATCTTTATCTCTTTTAGAGTAGTAATTTAAAGTCATCCTTTATATTAATCCTTAGTGCTTAGTATTTAGGGGATTAATTGGTGAGTTGCTTATCTTGGAGTTCTTCTAAGAATCAAAAGAATTTCCTTTTGATTTGGGGTTTGCTCCATTTGGGTTGTTCTAGAGGTCTTCATCTTATTGAGTCTTCACTTGGATGATTAAGCCTTTTTTTGGCCAAATGGACTTCTAATAATCAAATTCAATGGGGGTCTCAAGTAGAGCACATCCATACATTCTCAGTAGAAGCACCCAGTAATCCAACTTTTATTCATTTTCAGGTTCACAAGGATAAGCGACCCTACTAGGTCTCATAGCCTGCGCTTGGTTTTGACGTAGCCGCTTAGCCTTATCCTGACCTACCATTAACCTGGGTGGTTACTGCTTCACCAAACCCTGGCCTACTGTTAATACAGATGGTTACTGCTAACCTAGCCGACGTTAGTCCCAAAGGGAACGTGGTCGTTCACATGCACGCACTTTACCCGGGGAAGGCCAATGGCCTTCAATAACACAAAAAATACTTTTCAGTCTCACCCACTCAACCATGTATTTACCCATTTATACTAAATCTTGATTTTTAACCAACATACACATCCCAACCCGACTCACTCCACTCCCAGAACATTTCCACGTTATTTTTAATACATAATCAGCCCAATAACCCATGCACTCAGTGATTTAGCAAAAACATTTCAACACATGCCACTCAAAGTATTTCATTTCACATTTGCGCAGAAAATCCCCGAACATCAACACCAAATACATTCAAACAGCCTTTACACATGCTCACAAATCACATTTCGTGTGCTGACTTTGGGAAATGTTAGGGCATGATTGTTACCTGGTAGTCTGTAACTTACGAGCTTGGTTTCCCTTAGCTCGTCCTAGAGATCCACACCTTGAGTCGGTTTTTTAAAAGAGGTGATGGAGTCCCTTCCTACTCTAAAATCCAAGGAAAACCACGAGGGGGAGGGGGTGGCGGTGCACGGTGGTGTGGGGCGGTGCTGGGCAGGGGCGAGGGAACGTGAGTGAGAGAGAGAGGTGAGAGAGAGAGAGAGAGCACGAAGAGAGAGAGATAGCAAGAGAGAGAGAGAGAGAGAGAGAGAGAGAGAGAGCACGAAGAGAGACAGCAACAAGAGAAGAGTGAGTGGGGAGGTCGTGTGGCTGCTCGGTGGGTTTCGGGGAGGGAAGAGAGTTTAAGTGGGAGAGGGCGACTAGGGTTAGGGTAGTTTGGGAAGGAAAGGTACCTAATTTCAAAATAAAAGTTGGAGGGAAAGGTAAATAAATTTTAAACAAAATAAAAGTTAAGAAAACAAAATCTCTTTTTTTTTCAACCTTGGGTTGACTTAGACCATAAGTCTTAGGTGGGTCCATATCAATCGTAACTTGACCCGCAATTGAATTTTCGGAATTTTAAATACTACCCCACTTAAGAAAGTTTCGTCCCCGAAACTTAAGTGAATTGTGACAAATTCCATCATCATAAAAATGAATTTCCGGGATTTACATACTACTCCCACTTAAGAAAGCTTCATCCTCGAAACTTATACGCACCTGATAAAAACAAGTGAGGGTATTTATTTCACACCTCCTGCCCTGGTTCCCAGGTTGCTTCTGATATTTCGTTGTTAGCCCAGAGGACCTTCTCCAAAGGCACCGTTTTCTATGAAGTTATTTCTCCCTCTGGTCCAAGATTTGCACAGGTTGTTCCTCATATGATAAGTCTTCTTGAAGCTGTACAGGGCCAGGCTTGATCACATAGGAGGGATCTGGGATGTACTTCCGTAACTATGACACGTGAACTACATTATTCACTCTCGAAAGCTCCGATGGTAGTTCTAACCGATACGGTACTTCCTCAACTCTTTACGTAACTGGGTACGACCCGATGTACCTGGGGCTAAGCTTTCCTGCCATACTAAGTCTTGCAATACCCTTGGTTGGGGATACCTTAAGAAATACCTAATCTCCCACTTGAAATTCTAAGGGTCTACGCCTTCGATCGGCGTAACTTTTTTGGCAGCTTTGAGCAGCTCTCATTTGTTCTTGAATCATCCGAATCTTGCCAATGGTGGCTTGGATTATGATGGATATAAGCCCATGCAATCCTCAATTAGCCCTAATTATTTTTTTAAACCTATGGACAAGCTGATTTGTTGCATTTAATATCCTAAACCTCCAGGAGGTTTAGAGCTTTTCTATTGTTAGGATGTTAACTAGCATCCTGACTTTCAAACCATGCCAAAGGAGTCAAGTCAAGTCAAGTGTAGCAAGGAAAACCTAAGGCCTAAACTAAATCGTTCCAGTTTAGGCCATTTTTGAACCTGTTTAAGTTTCAAGTTGATTCGTCAACTTAAATTTAAATTAACTTTGATTTTTTTTCTAAGAGAGTTTATTCTAATAAACTTAATTATGCAATTAAATCAATTTAAAGTTAAGTATTTTTGTCCAAAATTTCAAAGCATAAAACAACCCCTACGGTTTTTAACCCCATGGTTATACCTGGTTTTGTGCCATAAGTTACCTAAGCTTTCAAAAGGTCTAAGTCCAAAATTTTTACATAGTATTAAACCTTAGGAAGTCTAGTAGCAAAGTATATGAAGAAATCCCACCAAAAACCAGCCAAAACATCCAAAAACAGCCAAAACAGAAGCCTGCCCGATTTAGCTTCTAATTTGCCTGGTTTGATTAAACTTGCTGTTTAGGCATCTAAATCATGACTTAGGCTTGGTTTCATAATAGGGGATTTTTTGACACCTAGAGGTGTTGCCCCATGCAGAGAAACACCACATAACGCACCATTAAGCTAGGTAAGTTTCACGTCCAAATGGCACCTCAATTGGCTTCTATGTGGCTTCGCGTCCAATTGGCTTCACCCTTAAGTTTACCTTCCTAGTTGGGTTTTCCTCCACCTCCACCTTGCCTACTTGGGTGCTTACTAAGCTGGTGACTCACCTAAGTAGCCATACATGGGTGCCACATGGTAGCACACGTGTCAACATCCTTAAAGACTAAGCACGTAACTTGTCATCTTACTTTAAGCAAAGCCAAGGACACCAAGGGCGTTCTGTAACATGGGCATGCTTTTGTTTAGTTATTAATTTGTTACAATACTAGGGTTATTATTTGTAATTAGTTCAATTATGCATGCTTTATAAGTTTACTTTGCTTAAGCTAGTTTATAAGCTTTCCTAATTATGAAGTAATCACCTTAAGAGGATTCCTATTGATTAACGCAACACCTATTTATGTATAAATAGCCAAGAAGCTTAATTTTTGTAATCAAGTTATGAGTTTAATCAAAGTTGAGCATTTCTCCTTGAATAAGTGTTTGAAATCCCCTACTTGCTTATCTCTAATTAGGTCGATTAGATTGGTGATGAAGTGAGTCTTAATCCTTGATTTGGTGGTGTTTCTATATCCTTATCAAGATTAAGGGCCCTAAGCTTGTTCTTGCTGGTGAAATATTAACTCTGGCCCAATGGTTAGGGCCTCATCAATTTCTTGCTAGCAAAGCGGAGTTCTGCACCTCCTTCCAAACAGTGCCTCATACGTGGCCATCCCAATACTTGCGCTGTAATTGTTGTTTTAGGAGAACTCGAATAGTACTAGATGTTCATCCCATGCTTTCTTGAAGTCTAGGGCATACACTCTTAGCATGTCTTCCAATGTCTGAATGGTGTGCTCAATTTGCCCATCTGTAGCCGGATGGAGAGTAGTACTGAATCGTAATAGTTGCCCAAAAGCTTCTTGTAACTTCTACCAAAAACCCCAACTGAAACCAAGCGTCTCGGTCCGACACTATGGAGCTGGCATGCCTTGTAGTCTAACTATTTCCTCAAGATGTGCCCGAGCCATCTGGTCCAAAGTCCAGGTATTGCTCCTGGCTATGAAATGTGCCTTTTTAGTGAGCCATGCAATATTACCTAGATTGCATTATTCATACTCTGAGTCAGAGGTAAGCCTACCATAAAATCCATGGACACTGAATCCCACTTCCACTTAGGAATATCCAACGGTTGCAGCAGTCCCGCCTGTTGCTGGTGTTCAATCTTCACTCATTGATAGGTCAAACATTTCACTATATAGTCGGCTACCTCCTGCTTTATGTTGCTCTACCAGAATGTCTGATCCTTATACAACTTATTTCCTCCTAGGTGTACAAAGTATGGGGTGTTGTGACCCTCATCCAGAATCTTCTTCTTAAGTTCTCCCACTGCTGGGACACACACCTGGTTGTGGAACCTTATGGTGTCATCTTTATGGATCACAAACCCAGGCACCTTCCTAACCAATATTTCCTCCCTAATCCGCTTCAGTTGTCGGTCCATAGCCTGTGCTACCCGAACCTCCTCTATAAGGGTTGGTTGTGCTTGCATGGAATAGAGTATCGGCTTGGTTCCTGGAGTGACTACATTAAGCTCCATCTTCCAGAACTCCTTACGCAAGTCAATAGGTAACTCCAATAGACAGTTTAGCACCGGGTACGGTCGACGACTCAATGCATTTGCCACCACATTAGCCTTCCCTAGGTAACACTGAAAGTGGACGTCATAGTCCTTTAGGAATTCCAACCACCTCGTCTGCCTTAGATTGAGGTCTTTTTGAGAAAACAGGTATTTTAGGCTATGGTGGTCAGTGAAAACCTCACAATGTACCCTGTACAGGTAATGCCTCTGAATCTTTAGTGCAAACATGACAGCTACTAACTCTAGATTGTGGGTCGGGTAGTTGAACTCGTGAGTCTTTAGTTATCACGAGGCATGAGTTATAACATGATCCTCTTGCATCAGCACAAAGCCCAACCCACTTCTAGACGCATCGCTATACACCACAAAGTCCTTGTCACTAGTGGATAAGTCCAATATTGGTGCACTCATCAGCCTCTTCTTAAGTTCTTGGAAGGTTTCCTCACAATGATCCGTCCACTCACACTTAGTAACCTTCCTTGTCAAGTTGGTGAGCGGAGTGGCGATCTTCGAGACCCTGCCAAGCCCAAGAAACTCCTTACTTCCGTCGAGTTCGTAGGTGTTAGCCACTTTGTTGTGGCCTCTATCTTCTGAGGGTCCACAGACACTCCCTCATTAGACACTACATGCCCCAAAAATGCCACTTGTCCTAACCAGAACTCACACTTTGTCAACTTGGCATGCAACTCGTTCCTCCTTATTACCTCTAAAAAGATCCTCAAGTGTTGGGTATGTTCCTCTGGAGTTAGGGAGTAAACCAGTATGGCGTCTATACACACCACTACAAACTCGTCCAGGTAAGGTTTGAAGACCTTATTCATGAGGTCCATGAACGCTGTTGGGGCATTCGTGAGCCCAAAGGGCATCACTACAAACTCATAAAGCCCATAGCGGATGCGAAAAGCAGTCTTAGGTATGTTTTCATCCTCGATCCGGAGTTGATAATACCCCGAACGAAGGTCTATCTTTGAGAAGGTCCCCACACCTCTGAGTTGGTCAAAGAGGTCATCTATCCTGCACAAAGGGTAACGGTTCTTGACCGTTATCTTGTTTAATTCCCTATAATCTATGCACAACTTCAGGTTTCCATCCTTTTTTTTCATGAGCAATGCCGGGACCCCCCATGGAGACGTATTGGGTCGAATGTACTCCTTTCCTAACAGCACGTCTAGTTGAGTCTTTAACCCCTTAAGTTCCACCATTGCCATTCAATAGAGTGCCTTAGCGATAGGGGTGGCTTCGGGTATCCAGTCAATACAGAACTCGACTTCTCTAAGGGTTGGCATTATGGGAATCTCCTCTGGCAACACATCCAGGAATTCTCGCACTATAGGAATGCCTTCGAGGGAGGATTTGGCAGCCTCGATTTTCACTACATTACATAAGAATCCTTTGCATCCTCGTCCTAACAACTTGTGGGCTTTCATTGCGGTAATCAACTTTACTCCAGGCCTTGAAACCTTCCCTTTGTGTACTACTTTTTCCCTATTGGGCCCCCTTAGGGTGATTTTTTGTTTTGGACAGTCTATCTGAGCTTGATATTTCGCTAACCAATGCATCCCCAGGATGAACCCAAAATTAGTAAACTCGAACCTATATAGGTAAGTCAAAAACTCATGGTCATACATCAGAATAGGGTAGTCCTCATATAATTCCTCACACTTCATAGTCTTTTCGTCTGGGAGGATAACAGATAGTTGAGGGGGTTTACGGGTTAGAACTAACCCTAGTGCCTCAACCAATTGAACAGAAATAAAAGAGTCCGTAGCACTCGAATCAAACAAAACATCTACTAGTTGAGCTTGGACAGAGAATGTACCCGTCACAATGTTCGGAGCATCCTCTGATTCTTCCTTGCATATCAGGTAAACTCTGCCCCCAGTGTTTCGTGGTAGTTGGTTGAGGGGTCTAGCCTGGTTCTGCTGGGGTGCTTGACCGTAATAATTTGGGTTGGCTGCTTGCCCACCCTTATTGTGATAATGCTACTGGGTTTGTTGTCCCTATTCCCTATGACCCTGACCGACAGGTGGTGGGGGATGTAGGCAATCTCATATTTGATGTTGAGGACTCCCGTAGCGGTAGCACCTCTTAATCAAGCGTCTTTCCTGGGCGTAGTGTCCCGACTTCCCACAAGCATTGCAGGTCACCATAGGCCAATTGTTTGGGTGCTGGCGTCCATGTGCATTGTTGTTAGAATAGTGGCTCCCTGGAGGCCTCTTGTACGACTCCTAAGAGTGGAAGTTCTCTCGCTGATCCCCCTTTCTCTTGACTCCGCACTGTTCATTGAAGTAGTTATTCCTTTCTTTCATCGCTCTTTCTACGTTCACTGTAGTGTCATACAGGCCCACGCAGAAGGCGTACTGAGGCAGTGACATCCTCTCTTTAATATTAGGGTTGAGTCTGACCTCGAAACGATCCATTTTCATCCTTTTATCAGCTACAAAGGTCGGGGAAAAATGGGAAAGTTCCATGGACTTAGAGGCATACTCTAGCATGCTCATTCCCCCTTGATGCAGCTGCATAAATTCATTCTCCTTTGCCTTATAGAGGGAAACGGGATAAAAATGGTCCTTAATTAGCTCCTTGAACCTCCTCCAGTTGAACCTAGGCTCATGCTGCCTCTCTTGCACAGTGGCCTACCATATGTCGGCCTTGTCCTTAAGGTAGAACACAACAAGGCCTACTTTCCACTCCTCGGGGCATTAGAGAGGATCAGACAGCTTCTCCATACCCCGAATTCAATCCTCAAAGGCCTTGGGGTCGAGGGTGCCATTGTAGATTGGGGGATTGTGACTAGCGGAGCTCTTAAACATATGAGATTTATCATCCTCGATCTTCCTTTCCTTGACCTCCATCAGCTTCCATAGGTGCTCGTTCTATCGCTGCAGCTGCTCCCCGTATTTTTGCAGTAGCTCTAGCAGTAGGAGATTGGTAAGCTTTGCTCCCGTAGGTGGGTTGGTTTCATCCACCTAATTGTGAGACCCATTCCCATTCCTGGGGTGGAGGGCTTCCAGTTGCTCCCTCAGACACATTGGTTCCAGCGGGGTAGGGTGGGGTCTGGTATGAGATTCATCGTTGTTTCCGGCGACCTTGTTCAGGAAATAAGGTGAGTTTAGTTTCTTCCCTAGTAGTTCGCGACACACAAGCTACTGTAATTCAGTAAAACTTCATATACTACTGTATCATGTAAAATTAACAAGTGATTTTGTTCATAGTCATATTCATTTTTCCACCTTCACGTGGTCCAATCACTTCGTCACATGTCTCATACACATCATATTGGTATCACATTCACATAGCTCATATAATTCACAGATAACAAATAGTAGCATCCAGGTAACTCAGAAAGGTTCAATTATATTGATTTAAAACCATAAACGTTCTACACTAATAATTTTCATTACATAAAAACTCAACAAATTTATTAGCTCATAATGGCTTAGCAAAAGAATAGAAAGATAACTAAACAAAACAGTCATAGGAAGCAAAACTTTTAATCAATTACTAGCATCTACTGGCGAGGGGTATCCATTGGGCAGGTACTCCAACACATTCTACCACATCTGCCCTGCTTCCAGCGGGTAGCCTCAGGCTCGAGTTGCTCCCCCACTGGGTCCTCCTCTAGGTCTTCCTCTATTAGTTGCTCCTCCTCCGGGTCCTTATCTTCTAGGGGCTCCTCCTTAGGTTCCTTATCTTCTAGGTGCTCTTCCTCAGGTTCCTCATCTTCTAGGGGCTCTTCTTCAGGTTCCTCATCAGGGTCTTCCTTTAGGTCCTCCTCCTCCTCCATGGGGTCCTCCTCAAGTTCGTACTCAACTGACGGTTCCTCCCTAGGGTCTTCCTCCTCGATACGCTCATCTCCCAGTTCCTCATCCATTGGCTCGTTTTCTGCTACCAACTCTTCATCTTCAGTATCCTCCTTTGCTAGTGGTGGTGGAGTGTCGTCCTCAGTGTCAGGGGTGGGGGGTTGATGATAAGGACCTATATCTATGAGGCAGTCCACTAGCCTATTTAAATTCAACCCTATAGGCTCCCATTCGCACAAGTAACATCCACCGACAAAATGAAATGGCCTATCCATAGGGTGAATCTCCTTAATAATACCACAGTGGGTTACTCGAAAGGATCAGAAGGAAGAATAGGGGCTGGTTGTGATCAAACCTCAGACAGTCGTTCGGGATCCCCTCTAACCTCCCATGAATAAAAGTCTCAGCCCGCTCTAAGTGGCTTTCCAAGCTAACTCTAGGCATCTTTCCCATTCTCTGATAACGATAACTACGTCCAATACAAGCACAATGGCAAGTTCCATTCATCCTATACATTAATAGGTCCACATCAGATACATGATCACAGGTAAGCAAGCATAAGCAGACATGCCCCTTTTCTCGTCCTACACTCACGCTTCGAATAGTCCCTAGGTCTATAAGTTTTCAGATTTTTACTTCCTTTTTTTGATTACAATCTTTTAGGCGAGCCTTTAGGTCGGTCAACCTAAGCTCTGATACCACTTTGTAACAACCCGAATTTCTAATTCCTTCTCTTGTACTAATATTCACCTACGTGGCAGCGGAAAAAACCTAAGTGGGGTGTTACCGCCATATTTTCTTTTTGGAAATACCACGCTCAGTATCAACCAAAACATTAAGGCAAGTACCTTCTCAAATCATAACATCAATTCTAGTTCTGACTATAATTGTGACAATGTCTAATTGAAACACACTTCTTAACAAGTCCAAAGGAAACTGATAAATTAAACTAAAGATAAAGTGACGGAGCCTCATTATAATTTGGATTCCCATCCCCATGCTCATGCACTTCACCTGAAAACAAAACACTTTACAAGAATGAGATAAACTCAATAACAACCACCCCTAACAATCCAAACACCCACACAAATTTATTTTCAAATCATTTTAGGGGTAGAGGTCACAAGTATAGCACATTCATAAATTCTCAGTAGAAGCACCCAGTAATCCAACTTTCTTTTATTCATTTTCAGGTTTACAAGGGCGAGCGACCCCATTAAGTCTCATGGTCTGCGCTTGGGTTTAACACAGCCGCTTAACCTTAGCCTGGCCTACCGTCAACCTGGACGGTTATCGCTTAACCATACCTTGTCCTGCCGTCAATACGGGTTGTTACCACTAACCTGGCCCATATCCGTCCCAAAGGGCACGTGCCCGCTCACATGCATGCACTTCATCTGGGGAAGGCCAATGGCCTTTAATAACACAAAATGTACTTTTCAGTTTCACCCATTAAAGCCATGTATTTACACATTTATCCTAAATCTTAATTTTTAACCAACATACACATTCCAACCCGACCCATTCCTGTCCCAGAACATTTCCATGTTATTTTTACAACATAATCAGCTCAATAACCCATGCACTCACTGATTTACAAAAACATTTCAACACATACCACCCAAAATATTTCATTTCACATTTACGCGGGAAATCCCCTTAACATCAACACCAAATACATTGAAACAGCCTTTACACATGCTAGCAAATCACATTTTGTGAACTAACTTCGGGAAGTATTAGGGCATGATTGTTACCTGGTAGTCCGTAACTTATGGGCTGGGTTTCCCTTAGCTCAGCCTAGAGATCCGCACCTTGAGTAGGTTTTTGAAAAGAAGTGATGGAGTCCCTTCCTACTCCAAAATCCAAGGCAAACCACGACAGGGAGAGGGTGGCGGTGCACGGTGGCGCCTGGGCAGTGCTGGGCGGGGCACGGCGAGGGGACGTGAGTGTGTGTGAGAGAGAGAGAGAGAAAGGTGATAGAGAGAGAGAGAGCATCGAGAGAGAGATATAATGAGAAAGGGAGAGATGGTGGGGGGAAGAGAGAGAGCACCAAGAGAAAAGTAAGTTGGGGTGGTCGTGTGGATACTGGGTGGAGGGGGGTATGGCTGCTGGCTAGGGTTTCGGGAGGGGGGAGAGTTTGAGTGGGAGAGCGAGGCTAGGGTTAGGGTAATTTGGGAGGGAAAGATACTTAATTTCAAAATAAAAGTTGGAGGGAAAGGTAAATTTTTTTTGAATAAAATAAAAGTAAAGAAAACAAAATCTCTCTCTTTTTTTTTTCAACCTTGACTTGACTTAGACCATAAGTTTTAGGTCGTTCCATATCAACAGTAACTCGACCCGCAATTGAATTTCTGGAATTTTACACATACTCTACAGCAAACTCACCCACGTGCTCAACTTCCAAGTAATCATAAGAAAAGTCAATCACCCTATTAAGGGTATAATGATCTATATCATCAAAACCATCAGGCTGTCTTCGCAAGTTAAAAATATTCAAATCAAGAGTCATGTTGCCAAAAGACAGTTTTATTATCCCATTCCTACAGTTAATCAGAGCATTGGATATAACCAAGAAAGGGTGCTCCAAATTACAGGAATATGGAACTCAACATTAGGCACTCTCTCAATATCAAATACCACAAAGTGAACAGGAAATATGAATTTTCCCACTTTAATGAACATGTCCTCTACCACACCCTGAGGTATTTTAGTAGACCTGTCAGCTAATTAGAGGACAATCTTGGTAGGTCTCAGCTCACCCAGTCCAAGTCTCTCATAAACAGTGAATGGAAGCAAGTTTACACTAACTCTCAAGTCCAGTAAAGCTCTATGAATGACCTGGTCACCTATCACTATGGAAATGGTAGGGCAACCTGGGTATTTGTATTTAACAGGAATCTGATTAGAGATAATGGAGCTAACATTAGAGGCTAAGAAAGCTCTCTTGGGCATAGTAGTTGCCCTCATAGTAGTTGCCCTCATAGCAGTGCAAAGCTCCTTTAGAAATCTAGCATATGGGGGCATATGTTAGAGAGCATCCAGTAGGAGAATGTTAGTTTTGACTTAGGAGAACATCTCCCTTATCTTATCAATATGAGCTTGGTCCTTTTTCCTTTTCAACCGATTGGGGAAAGGAGCTAGAGGTTTCTAAACCTGTATAGGAGGGATAGAAGTAGTCTTAGCAGGAGGTGCGGTCATTGTAACAGTAGGTTCATCCTCTTTAGATGCTCCAGAATCATCAGTAGTAATAGTAGGGGGTGTATCATATTTCTCATTCAAATTATCCCCCACATGATTATCAATCTCTTTTCCTGATGTTAAAGTTATGATAGCATTGACCTTCCTAAAAGTGTCAGACGTAGAGTTAGAGGAGGTTCCACCCTTTGGGTTGGTCTTAGGCCGACTAGGAAAGGTTTCTTTCTCCCTGTTTACCATAGCAGACCGGGAGAATTATTCAGTTATTACTCTAAGAATTATTTTATTATTTTCTTTTAGCATTCTTTCCATATCACTTCTAATTCTCTTCTCATATTTATCAAGTTCATTATAACTAGGAGGAGGCTGAGAATGGGCATTAGATGTCATGGGAGGAGGAACTGGTTGCTGAGGTCCATTGGAAAAACCTTGGTAATTTGGCCTTGGCATAGTTTGGGAGAGGTTTGTAGGCAACCCTCCGTATTGATTAGGCACTACCGTCTTAGGTCCATTACTCTAAGAGAGTTTAGGGTGATTATGCCACCCTAGATTAAAGGTAGGAGCATGGGTCATTCTTTAGTATTTGGTAGGCCATGTTCACCTATTCTTGGCTTGAGGCCAAGCGGTGAGCAAAGTAGGGACATGTGCTCAAAGTATGATCCAATGCATGACATTGGGAGTGCCCTTTAGGAATCTGGGAAGGTTGGGATTGTTGTAAAACTAATCCTTCCATCATATTTTCAAGAACAAGTAGGGCTTTTAGAAAGAAAACTTCCTTGACACATTGACTCCACCATTGTCCTATTTTATTGTTCAAGACCTTCATAAATGATTTGACATAAATGGGCTTTGTCTAAGCCATAGTGAGGACATTGAGATAAGAGGTTTTTAAACCTATCAAGGTATTTCCAAAATGATTTCATATCACCTTGCACAAATTGATTAATTTCATTCTGTAGCTTAATAGTTTTGCTATTAGGGAAGTATTTTGGACAAACCCATCCCAGTTTGTAATGGAGTTCGCAGGTAAGCTATACATCCACTTTTTAGCATCATCTTTTAAAGCAAATGGAATGAATTTCAAACGCACAGTATCAATGGGCACATTAGGGTAACTCATCATGGACCAAACCTCCCAAAACTCTCATAGAAAGAGGTAGGTATCCTCTACACCCATAAACTTAGAAAGCATATGGGCATATTTAGGTTCAAGAGTAACATTTTCTAGGACTGGTACATCAAAACAAGGTGGTGCAGTGGTCCTAGGTGGATAAAAGATGTCATTAAGTGTTATTGGTCTCGTTTCACCCATCTTGTTATCCTCAATTTAAGGTTCTGATTCCCTGTTGTTTAGGTCGGTTTCCACTCTATTCGAACATTTGCCATCATGATCCCTAACCCAACCACTTCGGCAATCAAAACCCTCTTTGTTTTTTTGATTTTTTTTTTCAATTTTTTAATTTTTTTCTTTTTTTGGAAAGAAATAAAGCTCAAATTTTTAGGGTGATGAATGAAATTAAAAAAATAAAAACACAACTAAATTAAACTACTAAAAGCAAACAAAGTAAGCAATTCAAGCAACTATAAATTTAAGCTACTAAATCAAGCAAACAAATAAGGGCTAGACTCAAAAAATTATTTGAAGTGATATAACAATTAAAACTAATAGTCAATTTCAACACCATCCCCGTGAAAAACTTGTTTGTGTTTCAAAACTATGAAATAAAGCCACAAGTGTACAACCGTAGTTGTAGTACTTTACGGATCATCGACAGAGATTGATTGAATTTAATTACTAGAATCTAATTATTAAACTAATCAAAACAAACTAAAATTAATTCCAAATAATAATCAAGACTTTAAACTAACATGAATCACTTAGAATTTAACTAAGACTAATTGAAACTAAAATTAACAACAAAGAAATAAACTAGAATTAATATAACCCAAACAAGAAGCATGAAATTTAAACTACAGCTAGCACAAAGGAAGGGAGAAAGAACTTACCTGAAAAGGAGAAATTATGAGCTATAATGAAGAAATCCATGAATAAAAATTGAATCTTTGAGAGTCACTTTGAACTTGAATCTTGAAAGAGAACTCTTGTAGAGAAATTCCAGCTTGCAAGTAGAAGGCTCGAATTGAAATAAAACTAGAGAAGTAATATTTGAACTAATAACTTCAATGACTACTAAAACTCGAAATTTAAATTGAAACAAGAACTTGAAATCAAATCTCAACTAAAAATTGCAAGAACTCTCAAGAGGTACACCAATACTATAACAGAAGAAGATAAGAAGAATTGATGATGAGATGATGAGATGATTTTTAACAGTCTCCTAAAGCCCCTATTTATACTAATGCTAATTTCCTAATTAGAAAGATTGCCCAAAAAAAATTCAAATTTTCTACCTTCTTAATAATACCCATATTCTAATTTTCACCCAAAATCCCAATTTTCCCCTCAATTTCTAATTTGTGGCTACTGAGAAAAGGGAAGTAGAGAGCTAGGAAGCTAGGAGGCCGGACTGAAGTAGGCCAGGCTTGACTGAAGTAGGTTGGGCCGGTGAAGAACATAGCCAATTGGGTAAGGGGGAGCAATGTCTTTTCTTCTGGGCTGGGTTCTTCTCTCTCTTTTTTTAATTCTATTTCTTCTTCTTCTTTTATTCTGACCCAATCAATTATATTTTCATCACAACATTATTTCTTACAAAAATCAAATAATAAACAAATAAAATTCAAAAAAATAATCTCAATTATGAACAAAAACTAAGTGATTAGAAGTAGTTAATTTGACACTTTTGGTGCTTAAACAAATCATCTAGTTGTAATTTATGCCACTTGAGTTCCATAGTCTCATTTTATAGTTGGAGTCATTGTATGCACATATAAATGTTATATGATCTAGTAATTGTAGGAGTTTATATCTGCGTGTATTCATTGTTGCAAATTTCATGTCTGGTTAGGGTAGCATGGTAGTGCTTCCAAGATCATGGTTGAATATGTTACATGATAACCTTCGTGGGGAAACTTTAGTGCCGTGCTTTTTGTTGGTTGATGCGCCTAATATCATTGGTACAAGGGATTGATCTGTTTGTTGTGTTATCTTGCCATCATTATGCACACTAGTATCTCGTATTCTTAGAGACCTACACCTATGGGATTATGTGTTTACCTTTGTGCATCAAGTGACGTAACAATGTGCTTGGTGTGCTAGTGATCGCACTGGAGGCTTTACTTAATCACTTTATCATTGGATTATGAAGCATGATTATTAATGTGATGGATTAGAGTACATAATCTACTGTGGCTCAGTGGTGTTGCTTTAGATACTTTTGGTATTCTAAGATGAGTATGAAGGGCCTAGCGTCATGGATATCAATACGTCATTTTCTTGCATGTTTGCATGATTTAAAGAGAATTAGTTTCATATGAAGACCTAAGGTAAAACTTTTCGTCAGCTAAGTTATTATAACTACCTTGTCTGATTGTTGTCCTTTTGAGTAAGTACGTGGGCGAAGATTCCCCATTTGTTGATTGTAGTTGCAAGTATAACGTGAGACATTGGTCTAGAAGCCCGGAGTAACCGCCCAACTAATGGGTTGTGTAATATGAATATTGTCATGTCTAAACTCAATGTATAATATGATGTAACTGAGTTATCATGCATCCCTTTCTTCCCGATACTATCTTGGGTGTGTTCATGAATGATATGTGTCCCTAGAATGATAACTGAGCATCATACTTTAACTTATTCTTGTCTTTGAAATACGAGGCATTGGCCTACAAACTTTGGTTAATTGCTTTGCTTACCCTATGCTACTTGACATGTCATATTTTATATCAACATAACTAGAAGCTTCCTCAGTGATGATCCCCCATCTGAAATGGTCTATCTCGATTTGCTCAATTACTAGTCAACTTATAATTGCATTGTTGGATATAGTGACCTTATGCCAGTCTAAGCTCATCACTTCTTCTAAATAACTTGTCTATAAGAGATGCATAGAACTTCCTCTACCTATTGGCCTGTACTTCTTCTAGACCATGTTTCCCAGGTTGTTTCTTTGTATATTAATTGATAATTCCATGTGTTGTTCCTGGTAACATGTTCAATGTATACATGTAAATTTGATTGATGATATTACGGATGTGATGCTATGTCTTTACTATTCTATTGTCACAAAGAAGCCCTTGGGAATTGACTTGATGGTGGAATAATTTGACTCTCGCATGCTTTAGAATGAGATTGATTTAACATGTCTACATTGACTTGACCTTGGTATGTACCATTGATTGCTAAGGATGAAAGGCCTTTAGATGTGAAGTCATGATGATGCATAACCATTCCATTGGCTGTTATGCTAGTTAGGTTAGTTGCCTAAATGAAGGGTTGAGAGTTATTGTTTCTCCTAGAGCAATTTTATATGATTATCCATGCCAACAAATTTGCATGTCTTTTATGTGATTTGCCCTTGGCACCTTAATAGAGTGAGTAGATATGTAAAGAGGATTAGCGAGGAGGAGATTGGATAACATAAACTTCTTCTTTTTTTTTCAATTTGAAAATTATATTTCAGTGTAAGGTAAGTTTGAATAAATTTGCTATTTATGCCATATGTATGTGAACCCCTTATGTTTTACTATACTGTAGACGTTAGAATTTCAAGGAAGAAATTCTTTTAAGGGGGAACCATGTAATAGTTGAGAAATTTAGGCTAGAGTTAATTATTAAGGTCAATAGTTTTGTAGTTTTATTATATTAAATTTTTCATTGTAACTACATGTATGGGTTTATGTAAGCTAATTTTAGAATTTTCTTGATTTATTGTGTGGCTCTGAGAAATTAGTAAGTTAGTTATAATTAGACCGTGTAAGATTCTGCATGATTTCATTGTTGTTGGACTCAATTGGGCTTAGCGTATTTATGCCAAATTCATTTTGGGTTTAATAGGTTGGGAAAACAAATAGTGGAAATCAACACAAAAAGAAGGAATCTAGGCTCCTTTTGCTTGCTCAGCCATGATAGAACCCCAACCGTCAACATACTCCCATGCCATCTGGCAATTCCCCCTACTTCACCACCGTTCTCACCGTTTCTAGTGAGAGGAAGTGGATGAGATCGAGATCAGGAGATCAAGACGCAGAGAGAGAGAGAGAGAGAGAGAGAGAGAGAAAGAAAGAAAGAGAGAGAGAGGAGAGCAAGAAACGGACGAATAAGAGAGAATAGAGCCACGACAGCAGCGTGACATAGGAAGAGGAGAATCGTGTGGTTGTAGCAACACGGTATTGGGATGATGCCAGGTAGCAGTGAGTACCAACGAGGCCTGAAACCTAGCTTTAAGTTAGTACAAATAGGCCATTAATCGGGTCCTTTAGCTTGGATTCAAGGTGGATGACTCTCAAATCCAAAAACCATTAATAATTTCTAAAATTTTTTAATTTAACCATAAGGATTTTTGTTGGTTTTGAGAATTAGATTGCTGAGGAATTGAGTAATTCTGGAAAGGTAAAGAGATTTAATGCATTAAATGAGATTATTTGGGTGATATTGAGGTGACCTTGAGGTCATTTTGTGGGCGGTGTTGTGATGAGGGAGCTTGAGTATGAGTGTTGAATTGATGCTGATGTGAAGTGCTGACAGCTATTGTGAAGTGCTAGTTACTATGTGATTATTGTTGATCCTTTTAAATTAGTTAACGTCACATTCTGGTCATGTCATTATCATCCGAATTTGGCTGATGTACTTATTGCTTTCAATGTATGTTGTATGTTCCTTTTTTATAATGTTTAAGTATGGAATAGGGAAGTTAGCTAAACGGTCTACTGAATTAGTTTAACAGCGAACCAGGTTCCTAAATTGAGTAGTGGCTTTCTCCTATTCCACTTTGTTCTTAACCAGAAACTACCATCCTTGTTTTGCCATGTATAAGGCCATGATTGTTATTACAACCTAAACAAAGAACATTGAATGGATTCACTAAATTGTATAGCTGAGCTATTCAGTTGGGTTGAATCATTGTCTAAAATGTTAAATCATTACCTTTTCGAATTAATAATGCGTCGTGCAAATGCTGCAAGCATAATTTAAAGGTTTCATTTCGTATAAACTTTGAATGAGTTTAGCAAACCTATAAGCTTGTGGCTAAATTGTAGAACCAAACTGCTGACTTCTTTTAAGTGAAACTAATTGTGAGTACGTTGGAAACAAGTGGCTTGTAAACACGTTTTAATAACCTTTTTATGTGAATTGAAACTTTACATGACCGATAACTTGTTTACAAGTTTTTTTGTTAAGCAGAACATTTGTTGTAATTTTCAAAAGTCAGCTTTTGGCTTTAGTAAGCTTTCTTAGCCTTCTTGAAAATGAAACTGCCATTGTAGTGGTATAACGGGAATTTCGATGCTAAATGTGTTGAAATGAATTGCACTCGAGATGTTTTCGGTTAGGAGGATGGTGCTACTATTAAGGACTCAATATTGGGAGCAGACCTTAGGATCCTGATTGGAGCAGGAATCCTCGTCGTCACTATCCTAATGGGGATAGAAGTCCGCTAACTTTGGGAGGCCCTGGGGATACAAAAAGTCGTGAGTTATGTCATCACCTATTGGGAGCATCAACATGTGAATCCAATGCCTTGAAAGTAATTGCATTACTTGGTGCGAGTTAAAAAATCCTTGATTCTAATTTGTGCCAACATATAGATTTGAAAAATGCAGGAACTATTTGAAAAGGGTTCTTATCAATTTATATACGAAATTATTTAAAGGAAAAGCAATTTATAATGAAATGTCTTAGCTTGGGTAGAACTTCACATTCTTTTGTGTGCTATTTTTGTTTCTTACTAAAATAACTTAAATGGTAGCTTTATGTGGAATGCTTTGATGTTAAGTTTGTAAGTAGAAGTCAAATAGCATATCAATCTGAACGGGTTATGAAGTGAAGGATGATTTGGTTTTGGGAACTTCTGTGGCTAATATGTTAATAATAAATATTTCTATGTGTTTGCTACATATTGGTATTGTATGCAATTGTTTTCTTTTCGTGGGGTTGAGAATCATTCACTAAGCGTGTGGCAGCTCACTCCCCTCTCTATTTCCCTTTTGCCTAAGGTTCTTCCAAAGACGGGGATAAATGCTTAGCTCACATAATTCAAGTCAAAACCTCCCTTTTTGCTTTGATAAAAGGAGTCATATGTTTGTATACTAGATTCATGAGTTTAATGAAGTAATGTAGTGTATCCGTAAGTTCTTGGGCATAAGTAAGTCAATTACTATAGTTAAATGTAATGCACATTGTCTAATGGTCGTTTTGAATGGTCATGTGAGCCAACCATCTGGTAGGGTACCCATCTTGTAGAACTTTAGTGATTAGTTTCATGATGTAAACTTGTGCTCTTGATATGGATCTATCAGGTTGTACTTTTTAGTTCCTTCTTTTATTTTATTTAAGCTTATAGTTTGTACACTTTGAGCATGTTGCCCGTAGAGTTTGCTCTGGGGCATGCAGTCGAGCTTGGTTAGATTTGTCCTTTATATTTTCCTTTATTACATGTACCTACTATAAGACTATAAGCCTAAGGCATGGTCGATTTTTCAGCAGAATTCTATCCGTTTCATTCTAAAAATTTAGAAATCACTAATAGCTCTAGCCCTAGGGGGTAGAGGTGTTACAGATGGCATCAGAACACAGTCCTGCAACCACAATTCACATCCCAAGTCTTGCATTTCATATAGCTATATATGTATTTCTTGAGTGACGATATGACATATGACGTTCCTATGGAGTAAATGTGTTTATGAGGTGCTAGCTGATGTGACTTATTGAATGTTATATGAGTAAAGTATACTGATTGACTGCAAAATCAAGGTAGGAGCTAGAGGATAAGTTAGATACTTGGTGCTCTCGTGAGCTAGCCAAGTGTTAATGGTATTTGTAATGGCTTTTGGTTATGTACGTTTGGTGACATAGCTTAAGGTATGCTTACTTTGAACTCAAAGGGGTGGAAAAGGGCTAACCCAGATAGTATTCTTTGCCCTTATGTACAATTTGGTCATCGTGTCCTGTAATAGTGTAAGAAGATGTACGCAAGAGTTTTTGGAGAAGAGGGTAGAAGCTGTTAAGACATATTCCCTTCCCCGAAACCCAAAGATTTTCGAATGTTAAGGTTGTTTATAATTATGGTGTTAGGTTTTGTTCTCGCATTTGGAGACTTGGATCCACTCGATAATAACACATAGGTTGAGGTTTATGGATATATGTTTCTACGTTGATGGATGCACGTATGAACTCAACTCACACTCAAAAGAATGTAAGGATTAGCTAAGAACAATTTGAACTCAGCATGAGTTCAAGGTGAATCCAAGAGTAAGAATCAAAGGGATGAAGAAGCTAAACTGGTTTCTTTAATACATAAATCACTATCGAGAATAAGATTTGGGCCCCTAACTTTAATTAGGATATAAAAACACCACCTAATTAAGAGTTAAACTCACATGAACACCACCTAAAACGACCTAAGCTAGGATAAGCAAGTATATTGGTTTTGGTTAAGGAGCAAAGCTCAACTTCTCATTCAATTCTAAACATTCTGGTTACAAAAGTGAGCTACTTGCCTTGCTTATGCATGCCCCGTGCTGCTTAGGAAAGGGTTGGGGGTTTCTTCATGCTTAGGAAACCTCTAACTATGCCTAAAACTAGCTTATGTTTTATTTAAGTGCGAAGCACACTTAACTAAGCTAATTACAAGTAATGGGTCTAGCTAGGCAAAAGATTGAAGACTAAACTCATCCTTAAGCTCCTCCATTAGCCTGAAGACGGATGCTTGCACATGGAAGAGAGTGCAACAGCTATTGGGACATCCACTTTACGGCTAGCCAATCCGAGTTGTCTTTTTTTCTTTGATCCCATTGGTAGTACACCTTACTAGGCCAAAAAGTGCTAATTAGTGTGTTCCCAAATGCTTTTAACTACTAATGTTGCTGCTAAGTCTTGATTAGAAGGAAAAAAGGAAGAAGCAACCAACATAGTAGTCAATCGAGTGCAAGAAGCTGATTCTGCTCAATTTTTTTGTGCTGCTAGTTTCTCTTGCTTGGAAATGATTTAGGCTTGATTTCTCTACTTGGGCAAAAAATTTAGAATGTGTACAAACCCCCTATTAAGAAATCAGGGTTAAATCAACTTTTTGTGGCCTAAAACACCAAGTAAACAGAACTAGGCAGAACCGGGCCTAATTCGGCATGGTTTCCAAAATGGCCTTGGTTCTTCACTTTGCACTGGATTTAACTTGAATTTCTAGGCTGGACATGATAACTAACATCATGGAGAACCAAAATATGCAGAAATATTAGACACAAACCTCAAGGAGGCCTAAGTAATCTTGAACACAAAACTGGGCCTACTCATTGTTTTGAACCGTAACGCTGTTGTTTGTGACCCTAGCAAATGTGGATCATTTCTTGGACATCAGTAGATGAACGTAGACTTCCTTGATTGATTTGAGTATCCACATTAAGCTAGCTTGATAGACCTCCGTCATCCTCCCCTTGTTGAGAAGATTTTCACCTCAAATTAGCTAGGTAGTCATCTTGCAAATAAGGGCTCAAATCTACCACATTGAACGTGGATGACATGGTATAGTCCCCTATTAAACCAACCTTGTAAGCATTGTCATTTACCTTCTCTTATACCTTAAATGGACCTTCAGCTCTTAGCATTAACTTGCTCTTGTGTTTTAAAGGAAAACGTTCCCTTCTTAAGTGGATCCAAACGGGTCTCCTGGCTAAAATACCTTCCTTTTCCTATTCTTGTCTGCTTGGGCTTGATATGATGTATTGGTTTTCTTAATTCTTGACAAACTTATGGAACCTTTGAATTTCTTCTACTCTTGTGGCAGCATCCGCACTTGGCTTTTGGTCTAATGGTGGTGGAATGAGATCAAGTGGGCTAAGGGGATCAATTCCATAGACCACTTTGAATGGAAAAAGACCACTAGCCTTGCTAGGAGGCTTTTTATAAGCGAACTCAGCATATGGTAGTAGTAAATTCCAAGCCTTGGCATGAGGTTTAATCAAAGCTCTTAGGAGTGTTCCTAGGGTTCGATTTGTAACCTCATTTTGTCCATCAATTTGTGGATGACATGTGGTACTATACTTTAGTTTAGTACCCATTTTCTTTCACAACGTGATCCAAAAGTGACTAAGGAACTTTGTATCCCGATCAGAAACAATCGATCTAGGAATGTCATATGACCTCATCATCTATTTGAAGCACAATTCTGCAATGTGTGTGGCATCGTTGGTTTCATAGTAGGGAATGAAATGTGCCATCTTAGAAAACCTATCCACCACAACAAAGATTGAATCCTTATTTCTTTGGGTTTTAGGAAAGCATAGAATGAAATCTATGCTTACATCAATCCATGGGAGTGTGGGGATTGGTAGAGGTATGTATAGGCCGCTAGGTAACGAGTGACTCCAAGCCACTTGAAGTGTGCCAACCTCCTCAAGATGTTTTGAATGTCTTAGTCCATTCCTAGCCAGTAGTGATGCTCCCTTAGCGTGGTAATAGTCTTATTCTCACCATAATAACCAGCTAATAAACCTCTATGTACTTCTCCAATCAGAACTTCACGAGTATTACAATTTAGAATACACAAGCGAGTACCCTTGAGCAAGAATCCTTCTTGCAGTAAGAAATCTCCTTTAGGGTGCTTTTGACAAACAGAATACAACTCCTAAAGTCTTCATACTTAGAGTATAAACACCTTAGATGCACAAAACCGAAAATCTAAGCATCTAACTGAAATAGGAGCAAGTACCTCCGTGATAGTGCATCGGCTCCTTGATTGAGTTATCTTGATTTGTGCTTGATTGTAAAGTGAAAGGAGTGGAGATACTCAACCTACTTTGAATGACGTGAGTTTAACTTCTGTTGGCCTTGAATATACTTCAAAGCCTTATGATCAAAACACAAAATAAACACACTTGCCACTAGATAATGACTCCAATGTTCTAAGCATCGTAGAATCTCATAAAACTCCTTATCATAGGTGGTGTACTTTCATCTTGAATCACACAATTTCTCAGTAAGGAAGGCTAATGGCTTACCTTCTTGCGCAAGAACACTACCGGTACCAATCCCAGATCCATCGCATTCAATTTCAAAAACTTTATCAAAGCACGACAAAGCTGACACTAGGGCTTGAGTTAGCTTCTTCTTGACTTCTTCGAAGGCAGATTGGGATTTAGCGGTCCATTTGAATGATGTACCCTTAATAACCTCTGTCATGGGAGCCATAATTGTACTAAAGTTCCTTATGAAGCTCCTGTAAGAGGATACAAGTCCATGGCAACTTCATACATCGTGAATACTTTGTGGAATAGGCTATGCTCGAATGGCCTCTAGCTTTCTCTCATCTGCCTTAATTCCATGACCAGTAACAATATAACCCAAGAAAGTCACCTCATGAGTGAAAAGGTGTATTTCTTAAGGTTTCCAAACAGCTTCTCACGTTCAACAACTAGCATGGTCTGAATTAGATGATCTTGATGCTCTTGCTCATTCTTGCTATAAATCAGAATATTATCGAAGTAAACAACCACAAATTTACCAATGCAAGGTCTGAATACCTGATTCATTAACCTCATAAAGTTACTTGGGGCATTAGAAAAACCAAATGGCATAACTAGCTACTCAAACAACCCTCCTTTAGTTTTGAATGCGGTCTTCTTTTCATCTCCTTCTATAATTTTGATTTGGTAGTAACCACTTTGTAGATCAATCTTTGAAAAAACTTAAGAGCCAGGCAATTCATCTAGCATATCCTCAAATCTAGGTATGGGATACCTATACTCGATGGTGATCTTGTTAATGGCTCGACTATCCACGCACATATGCATGCTTCCGTCCTTCTTTAGAACTAATAAGGCAGGTACGACACAAGGGCCTAAAGACTCATGCACTAGTCCTTTGGACATTAGTTCCTTAACTTGATGTTGAATCTCTGTGGTTTCTTTTGGATTCATCGTATAAGTGGGCTTGTTAGGAAGGATAGAACCTGGAATGAGATCAATGTGGTGTTGGATGTCTCTCTTAGGGGGCAAACCTGATAGTGTTTCTTCAGGAAAAATATGGCTAAAATGGTGGATTAGGGAAATAGCTATGGGGTGACTTGGTATGGGGATTTCAGAATCCTCTTGGACATTCAAAATCCACTCTTTAAAAGCACTAAAGTCATGGTAAGAAGCCTTTAAAAGAGGTTCACTAATGGTAAGTAGCAACTCAGAATATTCAACACGTTTTTAAGGCTTGTTTTTATGGAGTTCAGATGGGGATAATGGAACGAAGGTGATCTTCTTCCCTCCCTTAGAGAATAAGTATGTACTTAAGAACCCATTGTGCATCACCTTTCTATCATATAACGACTGCCTACCTTGCCTAGTAAGATATGACATGCATCCATGGGATTAAGATCACACCATAACTCCTCTTGGTAGTTCTTTCCAATGAAGAACGAAATGAGGCACCAGGAGTTGACTTCTAACCTCTTGCTTTGGTTTAGCCATTGGATGTTAAAAGGATCGGGGTGGGCCATAGCTTACAATCCTATTTTCTCAATCATGCTAAGAGAAACAACATTTGCATGACTCCCTCCATCTATAATCACAGAACAAACCTTCCCTTGAACTGTGCACCTAGAATGAAAAATATTTTCCCTTTGCTCATCTTTAGCACCTTTCTGGCCACTCAAAACTCTTCTAAGAACCAACATTTCACCCTCATTTGCTTCCTCCCCTAGCTACTCTTGATTTTCCTCTTGATCACCCTCTACATCCTCCTCCTTTTCCTCCTTAAATTCATGCTCTTTCACGACTTCTCATTCGGCCAAGGTGATAACCTTTTGGTTTGGACTGTTCGCAGCAATGTGCCCAAGTCCTTGGCACTTAAAGCATCTTCTAGTGCTTAAGGGGCTCGGATTAGGTGTATTTTGAGGTGGTTGGCTCTTTTGTGGTGTTTGGGTTCTTTGTGGGGCGAATAGAGGTGGAACCGTGGGTTTTGGAAGTGAAATGGGGCTCCCCTTCATAAAGGGTTGGTTTGGGGCTGGAGGCTTTCAAAACTCATGTTTAAAGGGCCTAGTTTTCCTTTGTTGCTCAACCTTGTGAGCAAGGACACAAACTTCATCAAAAGTAGTGTATTGTTACAATTCCACTACATTAGCATACTTAGGTTCAAGGCCTTCTAAGTAGCTAACTATGGTTCGCTCTTCTGGTTCCTGAATATCACACTTGATCAAGAGTTTTTCAAATTCACGTGTGTATTCTTCAACATTGAGGCTATCTTGGGTTAGGTTGTGGAGTTGGGAATAGCTATCTTGGATTTATGTGGGAGGCAGAAACCGTGACTAGAGCTTAGCCTTCATCTTCTCCCAAGTTTTGATTTTGCTTTTCCTATTCCTTAACCTCTCAGCACATAAGTTCATGCACCATAGTGAAGTGTACTTTCAGAGCATAAGGGCAACCATGTAGTTTAACCTTCCTGTCTTTAGGAATTTCCTTATACTCAAAGATGCGTTCAACTGTTTACATCCATTCTAGAAAATCAACTAGATCAAGTTTGCCTTCAAATTTAGGAATTTCAACTCTAAAGTCATCAGAGCTGGCTAGGGGTCTTCGTTCTCTTTTTGTTCTTGTTAGAGGCTCTCCTTACTAGAAGAACTCAATGGATTGCTTGTTACCTCATCTTCCTCATCGTGAATAGAACCGGTAGGACTAGAATACATCTTTTGCTTTTGCTTCATTAACTCACCAAGCTACCTTCTCAAGTACTCATTTTGAGCCTTAAGTTCTTGATTAGAATCCTTAAGTTCTTGATTTGATTGTTCTTCAAAATAGCATCGAGTTTCTCTTCCAAATGTATACTTGCACTCGTGGTGAAACCGAGCGAGTTTGAATCCGATTTGGGGTTTGTGTTTGGAAATGTGTTTGGGAATGAATCTAGAAACGTGGGGGTGGTTTCAAGGCCAAGAAGAAACTAACATTTGATACCAAAGTTGATGGATGCAGATATGAACTCAACTCACACCCAAAAGAATGTAAGAATTAGCTAAAAGCAACTTCAGCTCTGCTTGAGTTTAAGGTGAATCTGAGAGCAAGAATCAAAGGGATAAAGAAAATAAATTTGTTTCTTGGATATAGAAATCACCACCAAGAATAAGATTAGGGCCCTTAACCTTAATTATGATACAGAAATACCATCCAATCAAGAGTTAAGACTCACTTGAACACCACCTAACTCGGCCAAAGCTAGGATAAGCAAGTAAAGGATATCGATTTTGGTTAAGGAACAAAGCTCAACTTCTCATTCAATTCTAAACATTCTAGTTACAAAAGTGAGCTATTGGCCTTGTGTGTACATGCCCCTTGCTGCCTAGGAAAGGATTAGAGGCTTCTTCATGCTTAGGAAACCTCTAACTATGCTTAAAACTAGCTTATATTCAATTTGAGTACAAAGCATGCTTAACTAAGCTAATTACTAGCAATGAGTCTAGCTAACCAAAATATTAAAGACTACACTCATCCCTAAGCTCCTGAATTATCCTTAAGAAGGTTGATTGCACATGGAGGAGAGAGAGAAAGGCTGTTGGGACATCCACTTTATGGCTAGCCAATCCGAGCTCACTTGTCTTTTTTTCTTTGATTCCCATTGGTAGTGCACCTTACTAGGCCAAAACGTTCTAATGAGTGTGTTTACAATTGGTTTTAACTACCAATGATGCTGCTAAGTCTTGATTGGGTGGGAAAAAAAAGGAGTAACCAACATAGCAGCCAATCAGGCACAAGAAGCCGATTCTGCTCAATTTTTGTACAGCTAGTTTATCTTGCTTGGAAATGATTTAGGCTTGATTTCCTTGATTGGGGGGGAACTTCAGAATGTGTACAAACCACCTTGTTAAGAAATCAGGGTTAAATCAACTTTTGGTGGCCCAAAACACCAAGTAAGTAGAACCGGGCAGAACCGAGCCTAATTTAGCACAGTTTTCAAAATGGCCTTGGTTCTTCACTTTGCACTTGACTTAACTTGAACTTGTTGGTTGGCCATGATAGCTAACATCATGGGGAACCAAAATATGCAAAAATATTAGACTTAAACCTCAAGGAGGCCTAAGTAATCTTGAACATAAAATCGGGCATGCTCATGTTTTGAACCCGAGAGCTGCTGTTTGTGATCCTAGCAAACTATGGGTCGTTTCTTGGACTTTGGCCGATGAAAATAGACTTGCTTGACTGATTTGAGAATCCACATTAAGCTGGCTTGATGGACCTCCATTATACGTATAGTTAGATGCCATTTGTGAGTGTGTATATGCTGAGAAGTGTGGGCTGCTGAATTTGTATTGACGAACTACTGTGGGAATGATTAGAAATCATTTGATATGTTTGATAATCCTACTAGATGATACCTTCCTTTTATGAATTCTGAATTGTCTATAGAAATTAAGTGAGATTTTCGTATTCATGTATGCACATTGGGGTGATAGTGATGAAGTCTTATTGATTGTTGCATAGTTGTTATTACCGTCATTCTGTACACTTACCGTTGCTACCTGTACGTAGTCATTATTGTTTTATGCTTAATTGGTTGCTTGGTGCATTTACATGAAATCTATTTCCTGTTTTCCATTATGTAACTATTATTACTCTAAGGCCGACCAAGTGTTATGCTTACTGCCATGGAGGCTGTTATTCGTGTTGTGGGATTTATGGTACCTTGGTTATATCAAATCCCAATATACCTAGAAATGAAAATGAAGGTGGAACCTGACAGACTTTGGAATTGTTACCTACTGGGGGAAAAAACCAACATTATTATTAGTGTTTTCCATGGTATTAATGCGAAGTCCAGAAGCAAGGACTCCTCATAAGTGAACCACCCACGTACTGTAACTCCTTAAGGTTTCCACTACTCCCGATGAAACAGTTGTGTTTCGCATGATGTCTAGACTTAGCTTTGAGCATAAGATGCAAACCAGGGGTTCGCACTCGTATGTTACCATCTAGATATCTTTTGTTTAGTAATACCCTTTGTGGATATGTTTAGAGCATTAATATCACCTTATGTATACTATGAAATTCATGGGAACTGATATAGACATTTAGATTCATTATGAAGTGGCCATTATTATGTGTTGTACCTGAATTGCTAAGTAAAATAACATTTTGGTGTTTGCAAGCTAATTTAGTTTGGCATGGGGGTTGAGCGTTAAACTGTGTAATTGATTTAGCATATGTCATCTATTGCACGATATAATCGTTGAGTTGCTATTTGCATCACTTGAGTTCCATTGTGTCATGTTATAGTTGGAGTGGTTGTATGCGCATATAAGTATTATATGATATAGTAATTGTAAGTGCCTGTAGCCACGTGTATTCACCTTTGCATATTCATGTTTAGTGAGGATAGCATGCTAATGCATCCAAGATCATAGTTAAAAATGTTACATGATAAGCATTAGGGAGAAACTCTAGGGTAGTGCTTTCTGCTAGTTGATGTCCTTACTATCATTGTTATAAGGGGTTGATCTATTTGTTGTGTTATCATACTATCATTAAGCATACTAGTATCTCGCAGTCCCATAGACTTGCACCGACATGAATGTGTGTTTTCCTTTGTGTTTCATGTGATGTAACAATGTGATAGGTGTGCTTGCAACTATACTGGAGGCTTTACTACAACACTTGATCATCAGATTGTGATGTATGATTGTTAATGTGGTTGATTGAAGTGCACGATCTACTGTGGCTTGGTTGTGTTGCGTTATATTCTTGTGATGCTCTAAGAGGGACACAAACGTCCTACAGTCATGTCTATGAGTATGTTTTTTCTTGCATGTTTCCATGATTTATAGAGAACTAGTTTCATATGGAGACCCTAAAGTAAAACTTTTTGTGAGCTACATCATTGTATTTCCCTTGTCTTATTGTTCTCCTTTTGGCTATGCACTTTGGAGGAGATCTCCCATTTTATTGTCTGTCATTGCAAGTACAACGTGAGACATTGGTCTAGAAGCCGGGAGTAACCACTTGACTAATGATATGATGTCATGTATAAACTCAATGCATGATATGATGTGATCGAGTTGTGATGCTTCCCTTACCTCTCGGTACTATCTTTTGTGTGTTCTAATTAGTTCACAAATGACATGGTCCCTAAAATGATAACTGAGCATCATATTCTAACTTATTCTTATCTTTGAAATGCGAGGCATTGGCCTATAAGATTTGATTAACTGCCCTGCTTACCTTATGCCGCTTGACATGTAGTAATTTGTGAATCACTCAAATGAGAAGCTTCCTCAATTATGATCGTCCGTCTAAAATAGCCTATCGTGGGCAGCTGAATTAGTAATGACGATATATGCATTGTTGGATGTAATGACCTTATGCCAATCCAATCTCTTCACCTCCTTTAAACAACTTGTGCATAAGAGATGCATGGAACTTCCTCTACCCATTGGCCTGTACTTCCCTTAGACCATGTTTCCGAGGTTATTTCTTTGCTTCTTAATTGATAATTATTTAATATATACATGTGAAATTGATTGATGATATTGATTATTCTTGACTTCCAGAGTGTGAAGATGTCGGCTTGTGCATCATTTTGAGTGTTGTCATCATAGACGTGATGCTATGTGATGTCTGTACAATTCTACTATCACATAGAAGCCCTTGTGAATTGGCTTGATGGTAGAATAATCTAACTCTTGCGTGCTTTAGAATGAGATTGATTTAGCATTGATTGCTACGTGTGAAAGGCCTTTAGATGTGAACTTATGATGGATCCATAACCATTCTGTTGGTTGTTATGTTGGTTATACTAGTTGCCTAGTGAAAGGGTTGAAAGGTATTTAAGCCGGATTCATTTTAGGTTTAATGAGTTGGAAAAAAAAAGAAGAGGAAATGAGCACAAAAAAAAAATAAAAAATAGCTAGGCACCTTTTCTTGCCCAACCACCATAAAACCCCAACTCTCAACATACTCTCACATCATCTTGTAATGGCCCCTTACTTCACCGCCATTATCACCATTTCTAGTGAGAGGAAGCAGGCAAGATCGAGAAAGCGAGGAGAGCGCGAAATGGACGAAGAAGAGAGAAAAAAGCCGCAGTAGTGTGCCACAAGAAGAGGAGAATTGTGTGAGGCAGCAGTGAGCAACAGGGGGCAAAACCTAGCTTCAAGTCAGTCCAAATAGCCCATTAATCGAGTTCTTTAAATTGGATGCAAGGTGGGTGACTCTCAAATCCTAAAACTGCTGGTAATTTCTAAATTTTTCTAACTTAACCCTGAGTATTTTTGGTGAGTTTCTAGAAGTAGATTGCTGCGGAATTGAGTACTTCTAGAAAGGAGAAGGAATCTAAAGAATAAAATGAGATTGTTTGGGTGATATTGAAACAATTTTGAGGTCACTTTGTGGGCGCCACTATGACAAGGGAGCTTGGTTATGAGTGTTGGATTAATATCGATGTGAAGTGCTGACTGCTATTGTGAAGTGCTAATTGTTGTGGTATTATTGTTGATCTCGTTAAATTAGTTAAAATCAGCATATGGTCGTGTCGTTAACGTCTGAATTAGGGTGCTATTGTGAAGTGCTAATTGTTGTGGTATTATTGTTGATCTCGTTAAATTAGTTAAAATCAGCTTATGGTCGTGTCGTTAACGTCCGAATTAGGGTGATGTGCTTATTGCTTTCAATGTATATTTTGTGCTCATTTTGTTTAAGGTTTAAGCGGGGAATTGGGAAGTCAGCTGAATGGTTCAGTGAATCGGTTCAGTAGTGAACAGGGTACCTGAATCTAGCAGCGACTTGCTCCTATTTTGCCTTATTCCTAGCCAGAACCTACCTACCCTATTTTATTGTGCCTCTAAGGCCATGATTGTTGCTACAACCTGAACAAAGAACATTGAATGAATTCACTAAATTGTTTAGCCCAGCCGTTTAGTTTGGTAATCGTTGTCCAGAATGTTAAATCATTACGCCTTCGAATTAATAAAGTGTCGTGTAAAGGTCATGAGCATGATTTTAGCAAAGCTGGAAGCCTATGGCTAAGTTGTGGAACGAAACTACTAAGTTTGTTTAAGTGAAACTAATTATGAGTAGTTTGGAAACTGGTGGCCTCTAAAACAAGTTTTCATAACCTTTTTACGTGAATTTGAAGTTTACTTGCCCGATAGTTCGTTTAGAAATATTTTTAGTAAACAGACCATTTGCCATGCTTTTCTAGAGTCGACTTTTAGCTTTAGTAGGCCGTTCATAGCCTTCTTGAAAATGGAAATGCCATTGTTGAGATATAATGTAATTTTGTTGCCAAACATATTAAAAGTGAATTACACTTGAGATGTTTTAGGATAGGAGGATAGTGCTACTATTACGGACACGGTCTTGACGGTAGACCATAGGATCGTGATTGGACAGAAATTGTAGTTGTCACTATCCTGTCGAGGAAAGGAGTTTGTTGACCTAAGGAGACCCCAGGGATACAAAAATTCTTGAGTTGTGTCACTCACTTAATGTAATGCCTCCAAAATGTTAACGACATTATTTACAGAAAACTGCAGCGGAAGACTTAATAATAGAAGGCGCTACCGCCATCCTGATAAGGACAAGACTTACTGAATCCGTTTGATCTTGTAACTCATATTCAAATCATAATATCTATTAAATTGAAACACTCCAAGACCGAAGTCCATAATAGTTCAACTTAAATACAATCGACTTAATCATATCATTTGCTAACTCCACTCACACAACACAATTATATTAAGCATAGACCCAAGTTGACCTTGAGGTCAATCCCAACATTCATGATATGCCGAATCCACTGTGAGCATCTGATAGCTTCGGGAAGGGCTTGCTAAAAGGAGAAACATGTGATACTTCATCACCTAAAATGGAAAACATGAAAAAAATTCAAAAATGTGAGCAAAAACTCAGTATATATATTCCTATATTGTAAAATGAGCATAGAAAAACTGTTGATGGGTACCCGCTTTTGCAATTCATTTAATTAGCAATAACAATGAAAATGAAAGTAATATGAAACTGAATTGCTCATTATTATCTGGATGTAAACCCTTTGCAATGATATGATCTATACATAGGTGTACACCTGCCAATCCAATCAAGAGTTGGCCTAAAGCCGCATGGGTAAATGATGGGCTCACACCCTATAGATGATAACCGATGGGGTCACAAGTTAAATGAAAAATTACTGTATAAACTAATTCATTTATAAACTCATTAAGAGTTGTAACTTGATAAACATGTTTTGCTTTATGAAGATACAGGCAATGGACGTACCTTGAGTCTTTAAAAATGTCATCTAACTTGATAAATATGTTTTGACTTGATAACACTTATGCATAATAGGGAACAATAACTAGGCATCGACTCTGTTTCATAAATGTCATTGTAGGCATGTGTAGTCAGTAAATGATCCTTACTCGCATAATTGAGTACGTAAAAATATGCATAATAGAAATTGAGTAATTAAATGGTATACATAACTTTGGTATTTCAAAATAACTTCAAAACTGAATTAGTGAAAGTAATTAAATTTGATATAAAGTAAATGAAAGTAAAATAGACAACAGTAAGATAAATGAGATTACAAAGGAAAAGGCCTTGATGGTGACAAATGAGGGAGTGGTTGTGGCCTTTTCAGAGATAGGTTGCTGATACGGGTTTAACGCTCACTGATGTATAGCTTAGTTCAAGATAACAACGAGTACACTAGGTTGGGTTGATTGATAAATATATTTGATGCGTTCTGAAGTGAGTAAGTAATGAAAGTTTGAGGTTAAGAGAGATGTATCTTGGTTTAAAATAGCATAAACTGCAATAACTTGGTCTGATAAATATGGTTTCTGAGTCACAACTCTCCTAACTTCTCATATTTCATTCATAAATTCATTAGATATAGAATTCCACCCCAAATGAATCCTTGAACTCAAAAGAAGCTATTGAGCTTACTAAGCTTGGTATTTTCTTTGTAAAATCCGTAAATAATTCAAAACTCATAAACAAGCTCCCAATGTGTAATACTTGTCTTCTTCTTTTTTCTTGATCAAGCTAAAAGCTCCATGAATATTCATTTCCCCCTTAAATGACTTTACTTGGCCCAAATACACAAAATGAATGCATTATCAATCTCACTCAATCTAGATTATTGCTCTTTACACAATTACTCAAAATGCTTTCAAAAATCACCCAACTCAAAATACTCAACCAAAATTAATGCAATCTTATAGGAAATTTGAAAATAATGTGGATAATCTACAATAAAATTTTCTAAATTTTTCTCCATGTGTATGCTGCACAAAAATTGTAATAACAACCCAATTTGCACCAAAGCAGGTCAGTTCACTTCACAAATTCATAACTTTCACCCTAGACCTCAACTGGATACCTAAAACCCAGATATGAAAATATTAAGAAGTCTCAAAAAACTTTCATGTGTAACACAAAACGTGATTCCCACCATAGGGTTCCCAAAATGGGGCAAAAACACAAGGGTATCAGTTTTTGGTCCAATCTGTACAGCTTTGGTAAAATAGCCATAACATTTTGCACAGACCTTGGATTGAGGCGATTAAAGAGCCCTTTGAAAGCTAACACACTAAAATATGTACTCACCAAAATTCATAATTTTTGGTTAGGCCGTGCATTACCAGTTTGTTGCTAAAATCTACCTTGGTTTCTTGAAATTTCTAGCCCTCACTGGTTTAGTTTTCTCTTCCTTTTTCACATAAATCCTAACTTGAAATCATTCCAAATCACCAAAAACATCATCATAATCATCAATAAAACTAAATATTTTAAAATCAATTACAAAATAATCATCATAATCATCATTGTTTGAGCTAAAAATGTGATATTTTTAAGGTACTTTTACACCGATTTTAGGCTCGTTTTAATAATATTTTTAAGGTTTTTAATTTTATTGATTTTATTTTATTTTGCAGATTTTGAATAAATGCGGAAAAAGGGTTTAAATGGCAGAAAAAGTGAGAAAAATAGAAGAATTGTCGGAGGTTGAAGAACCGGGCCAAAAATCGATGAAAAACTGGCCAACGAAAGAAGGAAGAACAATAAAAAAAAAACCAGACCGGTCCAGCTGAACCGGACCGGCCGGTTTGCCTAAACCGGTTCAGCTGAACCGGTTCAGTATTTAAGTCCCCCTCCCCTTCCTTTCCTCCTTCTTCTTCTTCCCCATTTCCCTGACCCCCAACCCAGAGAACCCATTCCCAGAACCCCATCGCCCATCTCGCTCCACTCTCTCCCTCTACCCCGTTCTCTGTCCTCCAGCACAATAACACCAAAATCTCTAGAACCAAAACCACTCTCTACCCACCGTTCTTCACCAACCCACTGTTTTCCCAAACCCATCCACGACCACAAACACCAGCCCACGTCCCACCCTTTGCTGGCCTCATCTTAACCGTCCAGCACACCACCACCAGACGAAGGGTCGAGATTGAGATGGGCTTCGACTATTTAAGCAAGGAAGAAGGCGACGCCATGGAAGGTAGCGTAGGTTCGAGTTTTAGGTATTTTCAGGTAGATTTTAGGATTAGGATTAGGTTTAAATTCTGTTTTTAGGTTTAGATTTAGTTTAATTTCACTTTTCTTTTCAGTTTCGTATTTGGTTTTCAGATTAAGTTTTCGAGTTAGGGTTTCGAATTTGAGTTCCAAATTTCGATTGTTTTTGGGTATTTGAATTCATGTAGAATGTTTGGAATTGTTGCTTTCGAATGGTATACTTGGATTCCAATTGTAATTGCAAGAATTTTTGGGTTATTTCGTTGCTTTCCCTTCGATTTCCCCTCCCATGTTCTGTTCTGTTTC
>JACYFF010031957.1:75622042-75670962 GCA_017589665.1 Selenicereus undatus | reverse complement strand
GCTTTAAATTCAGTTCAGTTCACATTCCCTAAAAATCCTTCAACAATCATAATCAATCCATAAACATGATTTTAACTTAAACTTGCATGAACATGATCATCCATAAACCCTAGCATGAGTCAAGCTCAACTTCACCATGATCAACACCCAAATAACTCTTATTTCTTATCAAAACATCATGATCAATGATCATAAACATCAAAACAAGAATCGAAACTAAAATAAAAATCAAAACCAATAAGAGCAAACTTCAAGATTACTCACTTTTATTGCAAATAAGTTGAGATGGAGATGAGGTTTAGGGGTTTTGATGATGGAGGATGATAGCTTGAGGTACTAGGATATGGGGGGGTTCGAAAACTACCAGGAATGGCCGGAAAGATGGTCGGGAAACACCCATGAAAGGCTGCCAGCAGCTGCTGCCATGAAGAGCAAGAAAGGAGAGAGAGGGTGTGTATGTGTTGTTATGTTTGCTTGGCTAGAATGACCCCAAAAATACTTGGCTGAATTTTATCGTTCCAAAATATCTTTTTTGCTAATTAAAATTAGACACAAATGATAGTAATGAACTTAATTTAATCGCACCAAAATTTTCGGGCCAAAATTTTAGCCCAAGATGAATCGGGCTGCAAATTGGGCCCAAATGAATTGGCCGAACTTAATGAATTTGAGCCCAAATATTTTTGCATGGCTAAACATTAAATTTTTATGACGTTATGAAAAATAATTTAATGCTCAATCATAATCATTGAGGTCTAATATCGATTCACCTGAAATTTAATCAATCAATGAAACTTGAATTAACAATCAATGAAACTTGAATTGCAAAATGGGACCCAAATGAAATATCCTCAAATAGGGATGATTAAATATGATAAATGAATATCAAAAATTTAAATGGCATAAGGTAATTTGGTAAATATACAAATTGAGTGTAATTGAATTAATAAACATGATTTGGTTAAACAAAATAAGCATGAGTGATTAAATCCATAAACATGATAAATTAAATGAATAAACATGATTAATTAAATAAATAAATATGATCTAAATAAATAAATATAGGTAAGGGTCGGGTTATTATAACCTTCACCCCTTAAAGAGTTTTGTCCTCAAAACTTCTAACGCTTGCCAAATGTATGCAATGCTGCTTTAAAAAAAAAAAAACATGGGCCCTTGGTTCCCATTGCTTCCCTCTGAAGAGGTCTAATTTGCCCAATGTACTCTGAGTAAGGGCATCTACATATTGTCTAACTGCTTAATCCCATGTTTCAGTAGTAGATCCAGATACTTCTCACACAATAGCCTCAATGAACTCAATTACTAAGATCCAAAATTGATATTCTCTTTGAAAGAGAAGAACCTTGTTACTAGTGAGTAGGTGCTCACTACTGGTTCATCACTTTGTCCACTAATGGAAACTAATGTATAGCCTGGTAAGTATGTTGATACTATCATGGGCTATAAGCACGTCATATACGTGCTCGGGTTCAACAGGTAGGTGCAGCCAACAAGCTACAGGATTTAACCTTTAATGAATCATAAGGGCCCATGCAACTAGTCCCTACTTGTCCTTGGATAGTCGGTCTGTTACTACTTTGATTAGAAAATCCTTTTGAAATACTTCATAACCCATCTAAGACTTTGGTTATTTCTTTGTTTTGCCAGCACAACTCTTTTCTCAACCTTGTATCACCTCAACAATACTTGAATTTTTCCTCTTCATGCTTGCTTGGGTTAGCTCTAACCTTATACTCAATCTTTCTTCTGGCTCACTCCAATATAATTAGATAGTGCTTGATATTATGCCCTTATCAAAATATCCTCATCTGATATTCCTACTGCATCACATGATCTCCCCTCATCAGACTACTCAAGGATCTGCTCCCGGTCGATAATGGGCAGTGAAATGAACATGGATAGGGATAAGAGTGATGAAATTCTTAACCAAGCGAATCATTGCATACAAAAGAAATGAGCAATGAGATTAGAAAAGGCTAATAAAGGAGAGATTAGCATGGGGTGGTTAAAATAAATATAACCATAAGTTTATCATAAATTCTAAAATATAATGCCATAAGAAGTGTGGTTTATAAATATGGATTATAAAGGGTCCAATAAATAATCTACTAAGGAGAAAGATGGCATGGTTATACATGGGTTTAACTGACAAATTGGAAACAAGATGACAAGCAACGGAGCTTCAACTAGGTGACTTTATAGCCATAAGCAATAAGATAAGTGAACTAGATAGATGGGACAAGCAATACGCAATAAATAGATAGATAGACTGGATAAACGAACTGCAATAGATAGACAAATAGATTGAATAAGCAAAGTGTAATGGATAGATAAATGGATTGGACAACAAAGTGCTAATGGATAGATAAATAGATTGAGCAAACTACAACAGGAACATGCCTTTACTCATATGAAGTCAATCTGAGTACAACAATAAGATTGAATGGAGAATGCAGAAGTTTATTTATCAGAATGTAAGATATATGTGTGGGAGTTGAAGTTCAAAATAAAGAGAGTAAGGGAATTATGACAATCGCAATCACCCACACCAATGAGACTTGAATTACATTATGAATTCAGACCAAGTTATACAAGCTTATCATTTTGAATAAATGAGATGTAAGGTAGATGTGTGAATCAGCTCTCAACGGAATGAACTACAACTCATGATCATGAAATAAAGATGGTGAAGGTCAAGAGCACTAGAATGTTGACAACCATAAAAGGTCAAATAAAAATATATTACACATTTAACAATGGGTTTGCAAAGACATGGAAGATAACGCTAATAGGAAATATTGGGTTGAAATGCAAGGGAGATTAAACAATATTGGATAGTATCAAGTTTTGAAGATGAGACAAGTAAACCATTTCAAGAATTATAATAAAAGGCAATCTTGCAAAAGATAAATTGTAGTAGCATGGTTTAGGTGGGATATCCGGACCTCAAATCATTCTTGGAGAGGACTTCTGTTGTTGGCAATTAATCCCATAAATCATTTATTCAAGGTATAGGGCACTTGTTTTTGATAGCGATCTTGTTCAACTCTCTGCACGCAGTACACAGCCATAAGGTTCTACCTTCTTTCTTCACACATATAAAACTAGGGTTTCTCATGATGGCACACTTGGTTAAGTAGCTCCCTTCGGTAACAACTCACTTTACTAAATCTATAATTCCTTGAACTCCACTGGGGGCCATGTGATAGGGGCTCTGAAAATGGATTGAGCACCTAGAAATAGGTTGATATGAAAATCAATGCTTCTTAGGGAAAAATAGTCCTGAAAGTTCTCAGATGAAACATCTCTAAATTCACAATCTGTAATTATGGATATGTATATACTGAGTGTGGTTGGCATATCACTAATATTCAATGCATTACTGACACGATAACTCGCTTGCTTGCACAATGTAATTAGGGCAGATATAGGGTTTTTCTTCCCTTGGTCCATAGAAACACACATCTAGTCTTTCCTCATTTCTCAAGCTAACCTAAAGATCTTTACAAGTCATCTTCTATAAGTACACAATCAGTTCATCCGCATAATGACAACAAGGTCTGCCAATCAAACTGGATTGAATGCCCAATGAATATGTTTCCAGTAATGCTATACATAACACATTCAACTGTTTACTGGTCTCAGTAAATTTAAAAGACAGGGGGATCATCTAAAGTGTAAAGAGATGCAACCACACCATGAACTCTTGCAAAGATATTTCTTTATTGGTTAAAAAGACAGGCATGTAAGTTGAATAAATGAAAGGACTAAGATTCGTGATGAAAGAAGTAAGGCATATAAATGTCCTGCATATACAAGACATGCAGTTTATTCATGATGGTTATGATAGTAAAGTAAATGAATGATGTTATGAGGTTGAGAGAGAGTATAAAGTAATGATGGTGAAGAAATCTCATACAGTATCCGTGTTTGAGTAAAATGATGCAGATAAGGGTCAATAATACCAGAAGAGAAATTTTATTCATCTGGTGTTTGAAAGGACAATACGTCAAGATAAATGAGTCAGCATTATGACTGAACATAATGACATCCATCAATATCATATTTTGTAGTAAATGAAGTCTTGGATAGGCATATAAATTTCAAACCTACTGGAAGATGGAAATAGCACAAATCATTGTTTATCATTCATAAGATAGGTTGTACTAGTAAAGAAAGAATTGCCAAATTAACTTGAGTAGCGAAATGCCGTCATGGCCATGGAGTACTATGCAACCATGATGTTACGGTGCTATAGAAACACGAATGATATGGATACATTTAGTTGATGAAAAGGCATTCAATGACTGGGTCTGAAGCAAGCAAAGGCTTTCCAAGCAATAAATGAATAGTGCCCAAATAGAAGCAAGGAGTTAAAGTAGGTGTCAGTAAAAATATGAGCATAGTGATGGCTGAACTGGAAGTAAAATGGGTCAAATATGCTTAGAAAGAACTGCAAATCTTATAGTAATGCATATCGGGGGCCATCATAGGCTCCATTATGGAAGCAGAGAATTAACCGGTTCTGATTGTCAGGGTTTGAATCGTATAGAAGAAAGGTTGCTCAGATGTATTTGAAGAACTCCCCACAAACCACATATGAGAGAGATTTTTTTTTTCGTTTTTTCATAAACACTCCATTACAAATCAAGAGAGTGTTAATGATAAAGAAATGATGCCTCTGAACAATTAAAGGTAACTAGGGCAAAAATAAGTGAATGATAGGCAGTAATGAGAGCATTGCTGATGTAAGGTCTTAATGTCAAGACTAGATAATTCCGATACATGGCAGCTTAATCTTATTTGTACCACACATATAATGCCAAGTAGCACACCATAGGCTACAAATGGGTATCACCATACATAAGCACTAATTGTAGTGTTCATCTTATACTGGTTCACCTCAAAGATATTGCCCACAAGGCATTTCCTCATCTAGAGGTTTACATCTAACTTGACACTATATTAATCCCTTAAGAAGTTGCAAATGACATCCCCACATCGGGTTTCAACCATATATTAACACACCTCAATAAGACTCTCAAATCCTGGGGCAAAACGGATAGAGTTCTGCCTAAAAATTGACTAAAATCTAGGCTTAAAGCCTTACAATAGATACCTTAAATGGAGAGAAGCACTTCAACAGTTCAACGGCCACACGCCGGAGTTCATAACTCAACGGGTCACACAGTCGGACTGCACGATTACAAAAATTTAAATAAATGAGAAGAATGAAACATACAATACAACTTCTAGATAAATGAGAGCATGCTTCACTAATAGGTCACGTAAATGGTTCCACACTCCACTTTGCTAATGCTTGAATCTCAAGATATTACCAAATGATTGAGTCGCCTAAATGGAAATGGTTCCTCCATATATGCCAATACATATGAAGCTACAGTCAATAGCTCATTTAACTGTTCTATTGTGATTTTCCGCAAGTATATGGTTTTCGTTGTACGAATTACGGGCATCGTCCTCAGGGATGTGTATGAAATTAGATTACTATTTATCTATGTTAATAGAATACAACTCAAATAAACTAAACCGACAATAGTCATAGACTAATCACTATAACAATTAGACTAATCCTAAAAATAGCAATTGAGGCAAGTATCAAAGCACAGAAAAGGAGAGCGATATGATTGCAATAAGCCAAGGAAATTCTATGCCAAAGCTCGAATGTCTGACTTTCATTGAGCGACAACCATAACAAATTACAATTTTCAGAATTCAGAGGATTGAATCTGAAGCTCAAAATGAGAGCAAAATAAGAGAACAAGCCCTAACATCTTCACCATTCATTCATTGCATCAACATCACTAAACTCAAGTCAACGAAGCGAAGCAAAATTAGAATACCAGAGCAGCAGCATCACTAACGTAGTAACAACAAATTCACACAAATCAATCTTAATGGAACTGAAACGAAGCAGAGCAGCAGGGACGGGGAAACCACGAAAACGAAATAGAGCAAAACCGGAGGAAAGAAATCAGAACCACAATTGTTACTCAAACCAACGATCCACACTTTACTGATATGAATTGCATGCCAAACAAACAAATCTGACAACCGGAAATCAAAATTGATGAATAACTTCAAACCCTAAAACAACTTGAACAAAATCCATAATTTTCTAGAAAATTGGAATTTAACACTACCCTCCAATTGAACCCCCAAACGCGAACTCCCCATTGATTTTTTGTAGCCTCCATTCAACTCTTCATCCTCCTTCAATTACTTCAAAACGTTCGAGTGCTGATGATTAATGATGGACCATGAATAAAGGACAGATAAAGAGACCGGGAATTTGAAATTCCATGGCTGCCCTGACGGAGATGAAAAGATCGGGAATTGGACCGAAAAGGGGTAAGTAAGAAGAAGAACCATGGTCTTGAAGATGGAGATGATGGCTCAATAAATGGTGAGGAGAGAGAGGGTGTAATGGTTGGGTTATGGGTGAAGGGAGAAGAAGGAGAATGGTTGCCCTGCCATGGCCGTTTCGGTGGGGAAGGAAGAAGGAGGAGAACAACAGAGAGGTCAGGTTCTCTGGGGTTCGAGAGGAAGAAGGAGAGGAGAGAGAAAGAATAAGGGGGGTTAGTGCTGAAGATCACGTGCCTGGAATGTGTGGAAAAGAAAACGCTGGGCCGGTTCATTTGTTTTGGGCCTTGATATGCTCGGGCTGGAGACTTGTTCCTACTTAAGTGAAGGTGGAGGTGGGCCGTGCTACTTGGGTTGTCTTCCTTTCCTTGTTTTTCTTAATTTCTTGATGCGCAATGCTTCTTCTTAATCCTTTGACACTTTATTTATCCAAATTTCATTATTCCTACAAAATAAATTAAAACATATTAAAATCCTAATTTAATCATTTATTTTGAACAAATACTAGATAATAAAGGGGATAAAATATCACAATTTATGGTTGAACAAATACCCCAACACCTAAGTTTTGCTCGTCCTCGAGTAAAACAAAACTAAAAATCCTAGAAAACAAAACAAAATCCGAACGCACTTTCATTGGAATCACGGTTGCACTTGGCATGTGCGACAAGACCTTTAAACCCCTAAGTTATCCCTAGTGGACGAGTAAGGTCTCGTGAGGGTTTGCAGAAGATATACCCACAAAATCTATAAAAGAAAACTTAAACAGAAACTTGAAAATCTTTTTGGGTTTTGTTGGTCAAAAACTAATATGTACAAAATTGGGGAAATATATATACACATTCTAATCAACTAAATCCCCATGTACTAAAGATAGTGGCATGCATATAAACAAAATGTACTCATCAGGGCTCTCTTCCCTATGAATGATATCAAAGCACTAACTTTTCACCCAATTGCACATCGAGACTTTGAATCCATCCTAGTGCTCGTGTGCAAGTGTATCATCATCTTGTGGCTCCGGTTTACCAAAATCAAACTCAATTCCACTTGACTGACGCAAATTATATTATTGATTTATTAACATAGGAAGCAAGCTTTCCTAGTAGCAATATTGCCTAAAAGGGTAACACCCAGTAGCGCATGCCTCAAAGGGTTACTTGTCATTCCAATTTTATTTCATTTCCTTTCTTTCTTTCTTCTTTCTTTTTTTTTTGTTTTCAGTTGTTTCTTTCTCATATTTTTCTCTCTCTTTGTTTTTTTCAATAAAAACCAAAGTAATTGTGTCAAAAACAAGTTGGAGAGCTAATCATGAAAAACTAAGACCTTAAGACAAAGAGGATGATGTATATAGGAATTGAATTACACAACGATAATGAACAAATGGGGTTAGAATTATGGCTAAGAATGACACACCGGGGATGGAGACCTAACATGCACATCACGCTTACATACAAGCTAATAATCAAAGCACAGGGGATTTAAGCTAATCAGAATAGCATGAAACCTCCAAAAAAAAAATCTTTTTAGATTTTTCAACTTTTTTTTTAGGATTTTCAAATGTTCAATTGTTTTTAAAATTTCTTTTCAAAGTTTCCCCACCCCACACCTAAATCTTACAATGTCCTCATTGGGAGCGATAAGAAACAGACAAAAGAAAAAAACTAAAAAGAAAAACGAATATACAAAAAGAAGACTAAGACTAAAAAAGAAAGAAAAATGACATGACTCTAAAACTAAAAAAGAAAACAATAAAAATAAAACAAAGCAACAAATATATACAAATGAAAACAAAATAAAAAGAAGAGATAAAGAGGAATATTTATACCAGGTCAAGTACAGGAGTACACCTAAGCTATAGCCTCGTGAAATGTGTAAATAGAGGCCTATGGAGCATCAACCACTCCATATCAAATGGAACATCGCTACTTAAATCAAGTCCCAATAAAGCACGAAGAAGCTTGTCAAGCACAAAAGACCAACTCTCGATAAAATTAAGACAATGAACATGTAAGAGTTGGTACCAAATAGAGTACATCCACCACAATAATGCAGCACAAGTGCGGGCCCTCTTCAATTTGTCAAACTGTTGGGCCCAACTAGAAAATAGATAGATGTACTAAAAAGTAGCCAACAAGTGGGTCATCGACCTAGAAAGTACATCATCATGAATGAGCAGTCTAGCCAAAATAGGGGGTCCTAGGTCCACAAGTCTATTAAGTCGAATATGTGTATAAGTCTGGACTAAAGCAAAATTCTTATTGGCACTGCTCTCAGACTCAAAAAATTCAAGCTTGTGAGATTCAAAAAGGAAGTCAGTTTGGATATGGTCAAAAGACAAAGATTCATACTCAGCACACAGATCCACATCCAAACCCACATTGACATCAAACACATATGAAAAAGATTCATATTCTATAGAAAGAATATAATCATTAAATTCAAATTTAGTGGGTTCAGGTGTCTCTTCGCATGACTCCTGTAAAATATCCTTTGAATCATCTAAATCACGATGCTCAATGTCAGACTTGATGCTTAGATCTAATCCACTAGCTCTCGCAAGGTCTTCACCCTCCAGAATCTCACAAAAGTTATTCAAAGTGGTGGGTGGGTCGGTAGAAACTAGGACATCATTAGTGACATCCTTATATGAGCTAGTATGAGTTACAAGGTCAGGTGATAGAGACGTAGGGAGAGCACTCTCTTCTTCTAAACTAGGCAAAGGTATGTCAAAATTCAAGTGAGGCCTAGGAGGATAAGAGGGATCAAAATCATCATAAAGACTAACTTTAGGTTTAGGAGATCCTAAACTAGAGTCAGACTTTTGTAAATTAGTATCCTCCCTACTAAAACATGGAGAATATTAAGCAATTCTCACTTTCATGTTTTCTATCATTCTATCAGTCACATCATTGATCTTCTTTTCAACACTTGCACAAGTAGCATTAATATAAGCACGACATGGACAATTACAACCATCGTGATCACTTTATGAACTCATATGACCCATCTCAATCTTACGTGTCTCCTGTTTTGTGTAATTATTTGTTCAATCAAAAATTATGATATTCTATACCCTTTTATCATCCAATATTTGCTCCCAATAAATTGTTAAATTAGATTTTTAATAATGTTTTTATTTATTTTCTAGGATTTGGAAATTTTGAAAAAATAAGCAACAAGTGCGTGACTTAGATCGGATTGAAGAAAGCAAGAAACAAGAAATGGAAAACCAGGCCAAATGGAGCCCAATGGCCCAGCTCACAAGACCGGCCCAACGTGCCCCTTCTCCTCTCCTTTTCCTTTCGGGCATGTGCTTTGCCTTCTCACCAGGCTGGCCCAAACGTTCTCCCCCCCGTTTGCTTCCTCTTCTTTCTCTCTTTTGGCTGGTCCCTTCTCCTTTCTTTAGGCCCAACTCTCTCCCTTCCCTCTAGATTGTGGCCCATCTTCTCATTCCTTCCCCTTTTCCTTGCACCAGCCTAGCGTGTCCAGCCCCATCCCTCTATCTCTCTATTTCATTTAGCTGAGCCTGCGCCCCTTGCACGTGAGAAATGCAGCCCCTCCCCTCCTCTATCCTTTCTTCTTCTTCCTCTTGCTCCATTGCCTAGAAAACCCGAAAAGAAACAGAGAGCTAATCCAGAGCTTTTCGTCTCCCTCCTCTCGGCCATAGCCGTTACTCTTTCTCTGTCTCTCCTCATTCGTTATCCACCATCATCACTATCATAAAAGCATCAGTTACGAGATGAAGGGAGAAGCAATTGAAGGGGCAAAAGTTGGTGTTCTTCAGGGCTTTTAATGGAAGCCAAAGAACAGAACAAGGGGGAGATTAGCGCAGAATAGGAGGGTAGAGTAGAGCACAGAGTTTCCCAGTTCAAGATTTGGTTTTCATTTTCAATCTACGATTTTATTTGTTTTCAGTTTCAGTTCTAGATTTTAGTCCTCAAACTGCGTAATTGGAGCTCGAGGTGGCAAATCGAGTGAGGAGAGCATAGCATGGAACATTATTCTTCCAAGTAAAATATTTTTTTTTAGTTTTTTTTATTGGTTTTTTCAGACCAAGAACGTTAATTTCTCAATTAGCATAATTTGGTTTGGGTTGTGAGATTCAAATAAAAGTTCCAGTTCTGATTTTGAATTGTGCAAGCTTGGTGTTGTTTGGTTACTTGGGTTCTGCTCCTCCATTGCGTATCTGCTGTTATTTTCCAACCTGTGCTTGGGATTTTAATTTCAATTGTTTTGATACAGGTTATAGCTGTGAAGCTTCTTCCATTCCCTTGTCTTTAATTGGTCTAGGGGAAGGTCAAAATATGATTGGATTGTGATTGCTCAGTATTTTGGATTGTTATTTTGATTACTGCTTTCATTGTTTTGAAACGTTAGAAAGTTACTGTTCTTGGTTGCAGTTTAGTTTAAAAGTAGATAGAATTCAACATAGATTTAGTCGTAATAGTTAACACTTCCTTTCATTAAGTAATTTGGCCTAAGTATCTTGTTAATGTTAGCATGTTAACTAATAATTTGTTACCTAATCTCATAACTCATCCCTGAGGATCAACACCTTCAAGTATTACGACGTTAACCGCATACTTGCGGAAAATTACAACAAGTTTTTAGCGTCGTTGTCGGGGATGACGTTGTGAAATTTGGTAACATCGAGTCGTAATTTAGTGATTGAGTCGCTTGAGTTGTTTTTGTTTTTAGTTTTAGTTATGTTGTACTTTTTGTTTTAATAGTTTAGTTTAGTTTTAATTTTGAATTTGGTTTATATTTTGATTTCGAATTTTGTTTTTGTTAACATTAGTTTAGTTTTAATTTTTAGATGCTATTCATTGCTAAAAAAAAAAACTAGCACTAACGTATTTTGTTTTTGTGCTGCGAAAGAAGAAAGTAGCATTGATGCGGAAATATTTAAAGTGCAGATTTTCACTGATTTTCGCATTCTGTTTGAATTTTCTGGGTGAATTTTGGTGTGACTTATGCTATTTTGATATTTTTCCTAGATTCAGCATCATTTTTAGAGTTTGTGTGAATTTTTGGAACTGTCATGATTTTTCTGTGAATTTTTGAGTTAATAATCTGTTTGCATTTTTTTGCACTATTCGGGGACAGAAAAAATTCGAGAAAAAATATATTTATGTCCCTTTGATTGTGTGGAATTTTCTGTCTATTTAGTTATGATTTTGAGAGTTCTATTTTCTGTTTTAGTTTTATTCTTTAGATTTAGCTTGTTTAGGTTTTAGCTTATTTTCCATTTTGTTTTAGTTTCAGTTGGGTTTCTCTTTCTGTCTTTATTTTTGTTTTAGATTGAGTTTATTTCTATTTTTGTTTTTGTGTGTCAACAAGAAAAAAAATATAAAAAATTGCTCTTCTTTTGTGTTTGTGTTCATTTTATATTTTGTGTGATGTTTGAGCCCTTTTGGTCTTTCTTTTATTTCGGTAGCATAATTTTATTTTTGTTAGTTTATTTTGCCGTGTTCACTTAATTTTTTGAGTCTCTTCTTTTTGTTTTAGTCATTGGTTTGTAAATAGTATCCTAGATGCATTTTCTGTCCTAAAATGAAAATTTAAAAAACTTAAAAACTTGAAAAATTGAAAAATAAAAAATTTGAAAAAAAATTCTTAAAATTGAAAACACTAGAGTTTCAAGCATGCCAGTATTTAATTTCCCACAATTTGAGCATGAACCTTTCTGGAGCTATTTATCGCGACTTAATGATTATCGTGCTCAATTGAATCAGAATTTTCAAAAATAGAAAATTTGTGAGGTCATTGCTGTGGGTCTGAATTCTGAATCTTAGAGTTATATTGAGTCCATTTATCCTGGAGGTGTATTAGGATTGTTATCTAAAACTTAAGATGAAGTTTGGGATTTCTTTGAGAAATTATCTTGGGATACTTACGAGTTTGAACAAGCTAAAAATAATTTTGGATACCCAACTCATGGCGAGTTTGTTTTTCCTATTAATCCTTACCCTCATGATCACTTTATCAACTCATATGACCCATCTCAGTCTTATGTGTCTCCTGTTTTGTGCAATTATTGTGACTCTTCTGATCATGATGCTTGTAATAGTCCATGCTGTGCTTATATTAAAGCTACTTGTGTAAGTGTTGAAAAGAAGATTAATGATGTGACTGATAGAATGATAGAAAACATGAAAGTGAGAATTGCTGAATATTTTTGATGTTTTCGTAGGGAGGATACTAATTTACAAAAGTCTAACTCTAGTTTAGGATCTCCTAAACCTGAACTTAATCTTTATGATGATTTTGATCCCTCTTATCTTGCTAGGCCTCACTTAAATTTTGACTTGCCTTTGCCTAGTTTAGAACAAGAGAATGCCCTCCCTACGTCTCTATCACCTGACCTTGTACCTCACAGTAGCTCATATCAGGATGTCACTGATGATGTCCTAGTTTCTACCGACCCACCCACCACTTTGAATAACTTTTGTAAGATTCAGGAGGGTGAAGACCTTACGAGAGCTAGTGATTAGATTTGAGAATCAAGTCTGACATTGAGCATCGTGATTTAGATGATTCAAAGGATATTTTACAGGAGTCATGCGAAGAGACACTTGAACCCACTGAATTGGAATTTAATGATGATATTCTTTCTATAGAATATGAATCTTTTTCATATGGGTTTGATGTTAATGTGGGTTTGGATGTGGATCTGTGTGCTGAATATAAATCTTTTTCTTTTGGCTCTATCCAAACTGTCTTCCTTTTTGAATTTCACAAGCCTAAATTTGTTCAATCTGAGAGTGTTGCCAATAAAAATTCTGCTTTAGGCCAGACTCATACGCATATTGGACCTAATAGACTTGTTGACCTAGGACCCCTTATTTTGCCTAAACTGCTCATTCATGATGATGTACTTTCTGGGCCGATGACCCACGTGCTGGCTACTTTTAAGCATGGCTATCTATTTTCTGATTAGGCCCAACAATTTGACAAATTGAAACGGGCCCTCACTTGTGCTGTATTGATACGGTGGATGTACTTAGTGCCAACTTTCTTATTTCTTCTGCGTTGATCTTGTTGAAAGTTGGTCTTCTGTATTTGACAAGCTACTTTGTACTTTAACGAGTTTTGATTTAAGTAGCTATGTTGCTTTCGATATGGAGTGGCTAATGCTCCATAGGCCTCTATTTGCGTAAATTTCTGGAGGCATAGCTTAGGTGTAATTCTGCACCTAACTTGGTATAAACGTTCCTCTTTATCTCTTCTTTTTATTTTGTTTTTGTTTGTATATATATTTTTTGCCTTCTTTTATTTTTATTGTTTTCCTTTTTGTGTTTTTGAGTCTTGTATTTTCTTTCTTTTTGAGTCTCTTTGTCCTTTTGTATATATTTATTTTTCTTTTTGATTGTCTTTGATGTTTCTTTTCACTCCCACTGAGGACATTGTGAGATTTAGGTGTGGGGGTGGGGAAAGTTTGAAAAAAAAAATTGAAAAACTTTTAATAAAAACTTGAAAAAAAATGTGAAAATCCTTAAAAAAATTAGAAAACTTTTTGAAAAATCCAAAAAGATTTTGCTTTGCTTTTGGGGAACATTTGTACTTTTCTAACGAGCTTAAATCCCCTGTGCTTTGATTGTTAGCTTGTATATACGCATGAAGTGCATGATCGTTCTCAGTCCTTAATGTGTCATTCTAAGCTCTAATTCTAACCCCAATTGTTCATTATTGACGTGTAATCCAATCCTATTTATACCATCATCATTATCTTAGGGTCTTAGTTTTCCATTATTGGCTCCCCCACTTGTCTTTGAAGCGATTACTTTGGTTTTTATTTGTTTTCCCAAAAAAAAAGAAATGAAAAAAAATGAATGAAAAAAAAAAACAAACGGGAAATGAAAAAGAATGGAAAGATGGGAGAAAAGGAGAATGACAAGTAACCCTTTGAGGCACGTGCGACTGAGTGTTACCCTTTGAGGCAATACTGCTACTAGGAAAGCTTGCTTCATATGTTAATAAATCAATAATGCAGTTGTGTCAGTCAAGTGGGATTGAGTTTGATTTTGGTAAACCTGAGCCCTAAGATGATGCTACACTTGCACACAAGCACCGAGATGGATTCTAAGTCTTGATGTCTAGTGGGGTGAAAAGTTAGTGTTTCGATGTCATTCATGGGGTAGAGAGCCTTGATCTGTACATTTTGTTTATATGCAGGCCAATAGCATTTCTACTGGGGTGATTTAGTTGATTGGAATGTATATATCTTTCCCCAGTTTTCTACATATTAATTTTTGGAATAAAAAAAACAAAACACAAAAAGATTTTCAAGTTTCGGTTTATGTTTTCTTTTATAGAATTTGTGGGTATATCTTCTGCAAACCCTCACGAGACCTTACTCGTCTACTAGGGGTTTAAAGGGCTTGTTGCACGCGCTAAGTGCAACCATGATTCCTACGAAAATGAGTTAGGATTTTCTTTTCTTTTCTAAGGATTTTTAGTTTTGTTTTACTCGAGGACGAGCAAAACTTAGGTGTGGGGGTATTTGTTCAATCCAAAATTATGATATTTTATACCCTTTTATCGTCTAATATTTGCTCTCAATAAATTGTTAAATTAGATTTTTAATAATGTTTTTATTTATTTTGTAGGATTTGAAAATTTTGGAAAAATAAGCAACAAGTGCATGGCTTAGATCGAATTGAAGAAAGCAAGAAACAAGAAAAGGAAAACCAGGCCAAATGGAGCCCAACGGCCTAGCTCACAAGACCGGCCCAGCGTGCCCCTTCTCCTTTCCTTTTCCTTTCAGGCCTGCGGTTTGCCTTCTCACCAGGCTGGCCCAAACGTTCTATCCCCCCCGCCGTACGTTTGCTTCCTCTTCTTTCTCTCTTTTGGCTGGTCCCTTCTCCTTTCTTTAGGCCCAACTCTCTCCCTTCCCTCTAGACCGTGGCCCATCTTCTCATTCCTTCCCCTTTTCCTTGCACCAGCCTAGCGTGTCTAGCCCCATCCCTCCATCTCTCTATTTCATTTAGCTGAGCCTGCACCCCTTGCACGTGAGAAATGCAGCCCCTCCCCTCCTCTATCCTTTCTTCTTCTTCCTCTTGCTCCATTGCCTAGAAAACCCGAAAAGAAACAGAGAGCTAAACCAGAGCTTTTCGTCTCCCTCCTCTCGGCCATAGCCGTTACTCTTTCTCTGTCTCTCCTCATTCGTTATCCACCATCATCACTATCATAAAAGCATCAGTTACGAGATGAAGGGAGAAGCAATTGAAGGGGCAAAAGTTGGTGTTCTTCAGGGCTTTTAATGGAAGCCGAACAACAGAGCAAGGGGGGAGATTAGCGCAGAATAGGAGCATAGAGTAGAGCACAAAGTTTCCCAGTTCAAGATTTGGTTTTCGTTTTCGATCTACGATTTTATTTGTTTTCAGTTTCTTTAGTCCTCAAACTGCGTAATTGGAGCTCTAGTTGGCAAACCGAGTCAGGAGAGCATAGCATGGAACATTATTCTTCCGAGTAAAATATTTTTTTTAGTTTTTTTTAATTGGTTTTTCCAGACCAAGAACGTTAATTTCTCAATTAGCATAATTTGGTTTGGGTTGTGAGATTCAAATAAAAGTTCTAGTTCTGATTTTGAATTGTGTAAGCTTGGTGTTGTTTGGTTACATGGGTTCTGCTCCTCCATTGCGTATCTGCTGTTATTATCTAACCTGTGCTTGGGATTTTAATTTCAATTGTTCTGATACAAGTTATAGTTGTGAAGCGTCCTCCATTCCCTTGTCTTTAATTGGTCCAGGGAATGTCAAAATATGATTGGATTGTGATTGCTCAGTATTTTGGATTGTTATTTTGATTGTTGCTTTCATTGTTTTGAAATGTTAGAAAGTTACTGTTGTCAGTTGCAGTTTAGTTTAAAAGTAGATAGAATTCAACATAGATTTAGTCGTACTAGTTAACACTTCCTTTCATTAAGTAATTTGGCCCAAGTATCTTGTTAATGTTAGCATGTTAACTAATAATTTCAAACCTAATCTCATAACTCATCTCTGAGGATCGACACCTTCAAGTATTACGACGTTAAATAGTTACTTGCGGGAAATTACACCAAGTTTTTGGCGCCGTTGCCGGGGATGGCGTTGTAAAATTCGGTAACATCGAGTCGTAATTTAGTGATTGAGTCGCTTGAGTCGTTTTTGTTTTTAGTTTTAGTTGTGTTGTACTTTTTGTTTTAATAGTTTAGTTTAGTTTTAATTTTGAATTTAGTTTATATTTTGATTTTTGTTTTTGTTAAGATTAGTTTAATTTTAATTTTTAGATGCTATTCATTGCTGAAAAATAACGCAGCACTAACGTATTTTGTTTTTGTGCTGCCAAAGAAGAAAGTAGCATTAATGCGAAAATATTTAAAGTGTAGATTTTTCATCGATTTTCGCATTCTGTTTGAATTTTCTGGGTGAATTCTGGTGTGACTTCTTCTATTTTGATATTTTTCCTAGATTTAACATCATTTTTAGAGTTTGTGTGAATTTTTGGAACTGTCATGATTTTTCTGTGAATTTTTGAGTTAATAATCTGTTTGCATTTTTCTGCACTGTTCGGGGACAGAAAAAATTCGAGAAAAAATATATTAAAAATGCTCTTCTTTTGTGTTTGTGTTCATTTTATATTTTGTGTGATGTTTGAGTCCTTTTTGTCTTTCTTTTATTTTGATAGCATAGTTTTATTTTTGTTAGTTTATTTTATCTCGTTCACTTAATTATTTGAGTCTCTTTTTTTTGTTTTAGTCATTGGTTTGTAAATAGTGTCCTAGATGCATTTTATTTCCTAAAAGAAAGCTTAAAAAAATTAAAAACTTGAAAAATCCCAAAAACAAAATTGAAAAAATATTCTTAAAATTGAAAACACTAGAGTTTCAATCATGCAAGTATTTAATTTCCCACAATTTGAGCATGAACCTTTCTGGAGCTATTTATCGCGACTTAATGATTATCGTGCTCAATTGAATCAGAATTTTCACAAATGGAAAATTTGTGAGGTCATCCTGTGGGTCTGAATTCTGAATCTTGGGGTTATATTAAGTCCATTTATCCTGGATGTGTATTACGATTGTTATCTAAAAACTCAAGATGAAGTTTGGGATTTGTTTGAAAAATTAGCTTGGGATACTTATGAGTTTGAACAAGCTAAAATAAATTTTGGATACCCAACTCATGGCGAGTTTGTTTTTCCTGTTAATCCTTGGCCTCGCGATCACTTTATGAACTCGTATGACCTATCTCAGTCTTATGTGTCTCCTGTTTTGTGCAATTATTATGACTCTTCTGATAATGATGCTTGTAATTGTCCATGTTGTGCTTATATTAAAGCTACTTGTGCAGGTGTTGAAAAGAAGATCAATGATGTGACTGATACAATGATAGAGAACATGAAATTGAGAATTGCTGAATATTCTCGATGTTTTCATAGGGAGGATACTAATTTACAAAAGTCTGACTCTAGTTTAGGATTTCCTAAACCTGAAGTTGGTCTTTATGATGATTTTGATCCCTCTTATCCTCCTACGCCTCACTTGAATTTTGACATGCCTTTGCCTAGTTTAGAATAAGAGAGTGCCCTCCCTACGTCTCTATAACCTGAGCATGTACCTGCTTTTAGCTCACATAAGGATGTCACTGATGATGTCCTAGTTTCTACCGACCCACCCACCACTTTTAATAACTTTTGTGAGATTCAGGAGGGTGAAGACCTTGCGAGAGCTAGTGAATTAGATTTGAGCATCAAGTCTGACATTGAGCGTCGTGATTTAGATGATTCAAAGGATATTTTACAGGAGTCATGCGAAGAGACACTGGAACCCATTAAATTGGAATTTAATGATGATATTCTTTCTATAGAATATGAATCTTTTTCATATGGGTTTGATGTCAATGTGGGTTTGGATGTAGATCTGTGTGCTGAGTATGAATCTTTTTCTTTTGACCCTTTCCAAACTAACTTCCTTTTTGAATCTCACAAGCCTGAATTTGTTGAGTCTGAGAGTGATGGGGACCATCAAGACCAAGCCTTGAATGAGCAACCAGCTAGCCTAAAGATCCATTCAAGCCCCAAGGAAGTCAAGAACATCCATGCCTTGGTTAAAAATGCCTTGGAGAAATCGGACAGAATGTGGGCAGATTCGACCGGAAATTGGCCCGGTTTTGTGCACTTTTTGGGACTTGAAGGTGAGGGGATGATTGACTGCCTTGCCCCCTCTCTTTAAGTTTAAGATGTTAGGAGTCTAATAAAACAAGTTGCAAAGGGTTTGGAGGTCATTTGGTTGGTCAAACAGCAAGGTCATTCCAATGCTGTAGGTTAGCCACTAATCCAGCACAGTCCGAAATGAAGGGAGGTTTGGACTACCAACTCAAGGGCATGCTTTCTGAAATTTGACGACGTAAAATGGGACATAAATATTTATCAATTCATAGGTTCAAATCCCATCCAAAGCACCCCCTTGTGTTGGTTTTATCTAGCCAAAAGGACAAGAAAAACACCCTTGTAACCGGGTACTCACTAGCCAGTACAAAGGGGCTTCTTCCTTGGGTTTAGCTTTGGCCACTTGCTGAATTGACTCTTTTTGCTGCATTCTAGGACCTTTGTAAGCTTGGCACCTCATTTGGGATGCGTCATGAGCCCTAATGAGGTAGATTAAGCTAGTAAGTGATGTGTTAACCTAGTAAGTGACCGATGGGATGTATTTTACTCTTCCCCACATGTACTAACTTAGTTTTTACTACATAGTACAGGGGAACTCGGCTGAAGGAGAACAAAACCAGCCTTGGCCCTCATTTTGTGATCTCTTTTTGAATACTTGAACTTTGTGAGTTAGAAAACTCTCTCCATTGAACCTAGTGTTATATCTTGAGTTTGGCAACTCAAGTGTGTCTCTTGGTCTCTATATCTCAACTAGAAGGTGATTCAATTCTATAACTAGTTGATATAAAAAGATTTCCCAAGTGTTCTCCAAGGGTGGCTCTTAGGATTATCCCTTGAAAGATCACTTGAGTATCCAAGCGCGTGTTTCTCATGTTTGCTTTCGGTTTCCTTCACCTTCAATCCGAGTGTACTCTTGAGTGTTCTTGTGAGTTGCTTCTTGTTGAGGTTATTTTACATCAAATTGGTATTAGAGCTTAGGCTAGCCTTTTGGCCAAGCTTCCATCATCCCAAACACCACCCCCAAACACAAAACTCACAAAACAGCCCTAAACACATTCACCGCAAATTCCAGCCGTGACCAACCAGAAACGTAGCACGGCCACACCGTGCTTGCCCGGCATGATTGTGCCACCACCTGGCACGCCTCTTCCTATTTCATCACACTAGCACGGACACACTATGCCACCCCTTCCCTGTCCTACAACAATCAGTCCTCACTATAAAGCCATCACCATGTCTTCTTGCCTCACTCACGAACAAGTGGCAGAACGACCCCTTAAGGAGAAGGGTGAACTTGAGGCTCAACTCAAATATGTACAAAACCAACTTGGCCAACTCATGGAAGAGAAAAGGAGAAGCTTATGGAGTTCTAGGAGCTCAAGCAAGCATCATAACTTGGATGACTCCGAGGGAAGCAACCAGGTTAGCAATTCAAGTGAAGAAGAGTATGAACAGAGGCCCAGGCGACCTCAAGGGCAAAGAGAGTGAAGCTATGGTGACTTCAAAGTTGATATTCCCGAGTTTGAGGGCCAACTTGACCCGAACATATTCCTTAGTTGGTTGCAAACGGTTGAAAGAGTCTTTGACTACAAAGATATTCCGAAAAGCAAAAAGGTAAAGCTAGTTGCCTTGAAACTTAGAAAGTATGCTTCAAGTCGGTGGTCTAATGTTGTGACCAAGAGAGTGAGGAAGGGGAAACGTAAGATTAAGACTTGGGAGCAAATGAAATCCAAACTTAAGGCCAAGTTCTTACCGCGACACTATCTTCAAGATAATTTCCTTAAACTCCAGCATCTCAAACAAAGTTCAAAGAGTGTAGAGGAGTACACTAGGGACTTTGAACAACTCCTTTTGAAGTGTGATTTGAAGGAGGATGATTCTCAAACCTTGGTTCGTTATTTGAGTGGCCTTGATGAACAAATTGCCAATGTTGTTGAGTTACACCCATACACCTCCCTTGATGAGTTAAGTGCTTTAGCTCAGAAGGTTGAAATGCAAAAGAAACTCAAAGGCAAGAACCCCATTCCTAAGCCTACCCCACGGCTGTATGGCTTTCAAAAACCCCCATACATCGCTCAAAAGCCTTTCCCAATCTCAAACCTGAAACCCCCTTAAACCACAGCCTCACAAACACCCTCAAAGCCCCCACCAAAACCCCCTAGCAAGGTTCGGTGTTGTCGTTGTCAAGGCCTTGGGCATTATGCTTTCGAATGTCCAAACAAAAGAATGGTCTCTTTGGCCGACTATCAAGCTTCCCTAGAGGAGCTAGAAGGTGAAGAGGAGAGGGAGGAAGAAGAGAAAGGATTGTACATGACCGAGACCTTGGAAGAAGTAGAAGAAGGGCCGGATGAAGGAGAATTGTTAGTGATTAGGAGAGCCTTGAGTGGAATTACCTCTAAAGAAGACATGGAACAAAGGGAGAATATTTTCCACACTAGATGCACTGTGAGTGGGAAAGTATGCTCTCTCATTGTTGATGGAGCAAGTTGTGCTAATGTGGCCTCCAAAACCATGGTGGACAAGCTCAAAATTTTGGTCACACCACATCCGAGTCCTTACACAATTCAATGGCTCAATCAAGGTAATGGTTTGCCAATCACAACTCGGTGTCTACTTTCTTTGTCCATTGGGAAGAACTACAAAGATGAAGTTTGGTGTGACATTGTGCCCATGGATGCTTGTCATGTCCTTTTGGGTCGGCCGTGGGTTTTTTATAGGAGTGTTATGCATGATAGTTGAATGAATACTTACACCTTCACCAAAGATCACAAGAAAATCACCCTTACCCCCCTTAAGCCTAGCCCGCAAAAGAAGCCTCAAGACAATCCCAGGTTGGATGTCTTTCTCACTACCTTACTCCACTCACAACTCCATGAGTTTGATGCTTTCAAGGAGTGGGTTCTTTTAGGCCAAGAACTGGCTGAAGTGAGGGATTTTTCCCATCCCTTGCTTACCCCCCTCATAAAAGCCTTTCCCCATGCTTTCCCATAAGAAATACCCCATGGCCTACCCCCTCAAAGATCAATCCAACACAAAATTGACCTCATTCCCGGGGCCACACTCCCAAACAAGCCAGCCTATCGCATGAATCCCCAAGAGACACAAGAAGTTAAAAGACAAGTGGATGAGCTCTTATCCAAGGGCCTAATCCGTGAGAGTCTTAGCCCTTGTGCCGTTCCAACTTTGCTTGTTCCTAAAAAGGATGGATGCATGAGGATGTGTGTGGATAGTAGGGCTATTAACAAGATCACCATTAAATACCGCTATCCCATTCCAAGATTGGAGAATCTTCTTGATGAGCTTCATAGGGCCACTATCTTGTCTAAGATTGATCTTAGAAGTGGTTATTACCAAATTCGCATCTATGAGGGAGATAAATGGAAGACCGCTTTCAAAACTAAGGGTGGTCTCTATGAGTGGCTTGTTATGCCCTTTGGTTTAACAAATGCACCTAGCACATTCATGAGGCTTATGAACCAAGTTCTTAAGCCATTCATTGGGAGATATGTTGTTGTATACTTTGATGACATCTTGGTGTATAGCCGTGGAGAGGAGGAGCATTCCAAGCATTTACATGAGGTCTTGAGTGTCTTGGCTCAAGAACAACTTTATGGAAACTTAGAGAAGTGCCATTTCTTCTCTTCTCAAGTGAAGTTTTTGGGTTACATGGTTTCGGCTGAAGGCATCCAAGTGGATGAAGAGAAAATCAAGGCCATCCGTGAGTGGCCTACTCCTATGTCCATCCAACAAGTCCGAAGCTTCCATGGCTTAGCCTCCTTCCATAGGAGATTTGTGAGCAATTTTAGCTCAATCATGGCACCCATAACCGAGGTCCTCAAAGCCAAGCACTTTGAATGGAGTGAACAAGCTCAACATGCTTTTGAGGAGATCAAAGAAAGGCTAACTAGTGCCCCCGTTCTAGCTCTACCTAGCTTTTCCAAGTTCTTTGAAGTGGAGTGCGACGCTTCCGGAGTTGGGATAGGGGCAGTGTTGTCACAAGAAAAGAGGCCCATTTCTTACTTTAGCGAAAAGCTAAATGATGCCAAGAGGAAGTATTCTACATATGATAAGGAGTTCTATGCCACTGCAAGGGCATTAGAGCATTTGCGGCATTATTTGGTGGGAGGTGAGTTCATCCTCCGTACGGATCACCAAGCTTTGAAGTTCAGTCTAGGTCAACATAAACTCAATCCATGACATGCTAAGTGGGTGGAGTTCATGCAATCCTTCCATTTCATGATCCAACACAAAGTCGACCAAATGAACAGAGGGGCTGATGCACTTTCTAGGAGGTACCTATTGCTCTCTACTCTTGAGTCCAAGGTACTTGGATTTGAGTGTATCAATGACATGTATGCCCAAGATGAAGAATTCAAGGTTATCCTTGAAAGTTGTTCTAGTAATCCCCACAGGTCTTTTCACTTGGAGAATGGTTTCCTTTTCAAAGGAAATCGGTTATGCATTCCCAAATGTGGGTTTAGGGAGCTTTTGATTCAAGAGCTTCATGGAGGAGCTCTAGGCTGCCATTTTGGAGTTGAGAAGACATGTTCCATTCTCAAGGAACATTACTTTTGGCCAAAGTTGTCAAGGGATGTAGAGCATTTCATCAAAAGATGCTCCACTTGCCAACTTGCCAAGGATCACATTCGACCTTAAGGTCTCTACACCCCCTTGGCGGTTCCTCAAGGGCCTTGGGAGGATGTTAGCTTGGATTTTATCACGGGATTGCCAAGGACTCAAAGGCACAAGGACTCTATGATGGTGGTAGTGGATAGATTCTAAAAGATGGCTCACTTTATGGCGTGTCACACTACATTTGATGCTTCACAAGTGACTAATCTTTATTTCAATGAGATAGTATGGCTACATGGCATTCTAAGGAGTATGGTGTCCGATCATGACACAAAATTCCTAAGTCATTTTTTGCTCACCTTGTGGAGGAGGCTTGGCACTCTTTTCAAATTCAGCACCTCTTGCCACCCCCAAACGGACGGCCAAACCGAGGTCACAAACTGTACTTTGGGCACCCTACTTCGAGTCTTAGTGAAAAGGAACATTAAAGGTGGGGATGAGTTACTTTCCCATGCGGAGTTTGCCTTCAATCGAACCCCAAGCAAGGCCACGGGTCTCTCACCCTTCCAAGTAGTGTGTGGGAACAACCCACGGACCCCCCTTTATCTTGTTCCTATCTCTAACCCCACTAAGTTTAGTTGGGAAGCCGAGAAAAGAGCTAGAGAGATTCAAGAACTTCATGCCAAGGTGAGGGAGAGAATTAAAAGATCAAATGAGCAAGCCAAGTCATATGCAAACAAGAAGAGAAGAGAAGCTCATTTCCAGCCCGAGGACTTAGTGTGGATTCATTTGAGGAAAGAAAGGTTCCCAAGCAAGCACAAGTCGAAGTTAATGCCAAGGTTGGATGGACCATTTGAAATCCTTGAGAAGATTGGTCCAAATGCATACAAGGTAGACCTTCCTGGTGAGTATGGGGTGTCCTCCACCTTCAATGTAGCTGACTTAAGCCCATACTATGATGAAAATGTGGAGATACCGAGTTTGAGGTCAAACTCCAATCAAGCCGGGGAGAATGATGGGCACCATCAAGACCAAGCCTTGAATGAGCAACCAGCTAGCCTACACATTCATTCAAGCCCCAAGGAAGTGAAGAACATCCATGTCTTGGTCAAAAACACCTTGGAGTAATCGGACAGAATGTGGGCAGATTCGACCGAAAATTGGCCCGGTTTTGTGCACCTTTTAGGACTTGAAAGTGAGGGGATGATTGATTGCCTTGCCCCCTCTATTTAAGTTTAAGATTTTAGGAATCCAATAAAATAAGTTGCAAAGGGTTTGGAGTTCATTTGGTTGGTCAAACAGCAAGGTCATTCCAATGCTACAGGCTAGGTGATGATCCAGCACAGTCCGAAATGAAGGGAGGTTTGGACCACCAACTCAAGGCCATGCCTTCTAAAATTTCAAGACATGAAAGGGGACATAAATATTTACCAGGTCATGGGTTCAAATCCCATCCAAAGCACCCCCTTGTGTTGGTTTTATCCAGCCAAAAGGACAAGAAAAACACCCTTGTAACTGGTTACTCACTAGCCGGTACAAAGGGGCTTCTTCCTTGGGCTTAGCTTTGCCCACTTGCGGAATTGACTCTTTTTGCTGCATTCTAGGACCTTTGTAAGCTTGACACCTCATTTGGGATGCATCATGAGCCCTAATGAGTAAGCTAGTAAGTGATGTGTTAACCTTGTAAGTGACCGATGGGATGTGTTTTACTCTTCCCCACATGTATTAACTTAGTTTTTGCTGCATAGTAGAGGGGAACTCAGCTGAAGGAGAACAAAACCAGCCTTGGCCCTCATTTTGTAATCACTTTTTGAATACTTGAACTTTATGAGTTAGAAAACTCTCTTAATTGAAACTCCTAGTGTTATATCCTGAGCTTGGCAACTCAAGTGGGTCTCTAGGTCTCTTTATCTCAACTAGAAGGGGATTTAATTCTGTAACTAGTTGATCTAAAGAGATTGCCCAAGCGTTCTCCAAGGGTGGCTCTTAGGATTATCTCTTGAAAGGTCACTTGATTATCCAAGCTCTTATTTCTCATCGTTGCTTTCTGTTTCCTTCATCTTCAATCCGAGTCTACTCTTGAGTGTTCTTGTGAGTTCCATCTTGTTGAGGTTATTTTACATCAGAGAGTGTTGTCAATAAGAATTCTACTTTAGTCCATACTCATATGCATATTGGACCTAATAGACTTGTTGACCTAGGACCCCCTATTTTGCTTAGGCTACTTATTCATGATGATGTACTTTCTAGGCCGATCACCCACATGCTGGCTACTTTTAACTATGTCTATCTATTTTCTGATTGGGCCCAACAGTTTGACAAATTGAAACGGACCCTCACTTGTGCTGCATTGATACGGTGCATGTACTTTACTTGGCGCCAACTTTCTTAGTTCTTCTGCGTTGATCTTATTGAGAGTTGGTCTTCTGTATTTGACAAGCTACTTTGTACTTTAGCGAGTTTTGATTTAAGTAGCTATGTTGCTTTCGATATGTAGTGGTTGATGCTCCATATGCCTCTATTTGCGCAAATTTTTGGAGGCATAGCTTAGGTGTAATTCTGCACCTAACTTGGTATAAACGTTCCTCTTTATCTCTTCTTTTTATTTTGGTTTCGTTTGTATATATATTTTTTTCCTTGTTTTATGTTTATTGTTTTCTTTTTGTGTTTTTGAGTCTTGTCTTTTCTTTCTTTTTGAGACTCTTTTTCCTTTTGTATATATTTATTCTTCTTTTTGATTGTGTTTGATGTTTCTTTTCACTTCCAGTGAGGACATTGTGAGATTTAGGTGTAGGGGTGGGGAAAGTTTGAAAAAAAAATTGAAATTTTTTTCTAAAAAACTTGAAAAAAGAAAATTGAAAATCCTTAAAAAACTAGAAATTTTTTTGAAAAATCCAAAAAGATTTTGTTTTGTTTTTAGGGAACATTTGTACTTTTCTAATGAGCTTAAATCCCTTGTGCTTTGATTGTTAGCTTGTATATACGCATGAAGTGCATGATCATTCTCAATCCTCAATGTGTCATTCTAAGCCCTAACTCTAACCCCAATTGTTCATTATTGATGTGTAGTCGAATCCTATTTATACCATCATCATTATCTTAGGGTCGTAGTTTTCCATTATTGGCTCCCCCATTTGTCTTTGAAGCGATTACTTTGGTTTTTATTTGCATTCCCAAAAAAAAGGAAATGAAAACAAAATAAATGAAAAAAAAACAAATGGGAAATGAAAAAGAATGGAAAGATGGGAGAAAAGGAGAATGACAAGTAACCCTTTGAGGCACGTGGTACTGGATGTTACCCTTTCAGGTAATACTGCTACTGGGAAAGCTTGCTTCCTATGTTAATAAATCAATAATGTAGTTGTGTCAGTCAAGTGGGATTGAGTTTGATTTTGCTAAACCTGAGCCCTAAGAGGATGCTACACTTGCACACGAGCACCGGGATGGATTCTAAGTCTTGATGTCTAGTGGAGTGAAAAGTTAGTGCTTCGATGTCATTCATGTGGTTGAGAGTCTTGATGTGTACATTTTGTTTATATGCAGGCCAATAGTGTTTCTACAGGGGTATTTAGTTTATTGGAATGTATATATCTTTCCCCAGTTTTCTACATATTAATTTTTGAAAAAAAAAAGAAAACACAAAAAGATTTTCAAGTTTCAGTTTATGTTTTCTTCTATAGATTTAGTGGGTATATTTTCTATAAACCCTCACGAGACCTTACTCGTCTACTAGGGGTAACCTAGGGGTTTAAAGGGCTCATTGCACGTGCTAAGTGCAACCGTGATTCCTACGAAAATGAGTTAGGATTTTCTTTTCTTTTCTAAGATTTTTAGTTTTGTTTTACTCAAGGACGAGCAAAACTTAGGTGTGAGGGTATTTGTTCAATCCAAAATTGTGATATTTTATACCCTTTTATCGTCTAATATTTGCTCTCAATAAATTGTTAAATTAGATATTTATTTATTTATTTTATTTATTTTGTAGGATTTAAAAAATTTGGAAAAATAAGCAACAAGTGCATGGCTTAGATCAGATTGAAGAAAGCAAGAAACAAGAAAAGGAAAACCAGCCAAATGGAGCCCAACGGCCCAGCTCACTAGGCTAGCCCAAACGTTCTTTCCCACCCCCATCCCCACATTTGCTTCCTCTTCTTTCTCTCTTTTGGCTGGTCCCTTCTCATTTCTTTAGGCCCAACTCTCTCCCTTCCCCCCAGACCGTGGCCCATCTTCTCATTCCTTCCCCTTTTCTTCGCACCAGCCCAGCGTGTCCAACCCCATCCCTCCCTCTCTCTCTTTCATTTAGCTGAGCTTGCGCCCCTCCTCTATCCTTTCTTCTTCTTCCTGTTGCTCCATTGCCCAGAAAACCCGAAAGGAAACAGAGAGCCAAGCGAAAGCTTTTCGTCTCCCTCCTCTCGGCCATAGCCATTACTCTCTCTCTATCTCTCTCTCTTCATTCATAAAAGCATAAGTTACGAGATGAAGGGAGAAGCAATTGAAGGGGCAAAAGTTAGCGTTCTTCAGGGCTTTCAATGGAAGCCGAAGAACATAGCAAAGGGGGAGATTAGTGCAGAATAGGAGCGTAGAGTAGAGCACAGAATTTCCTAGTTCAAGATTTGGTTTTCGTTTTCAATATACGATTTTATTTGTTTTAAGTTTCAGTTCTAGATTTTAGTCCTCAAACTGTGTAATTGGAGCTCGAGTTGGCAAACCAAGTCAGGAGAGCATAGCATGGAACATTATTCTTCCTAGTAAAATATTTTTTTTTTAGTTTTTTTTATTGGTTTTTCCAAACCACGAACGTTAATTTCTCAATTAGCATAATTTGGTTTGGGTTGTGAGATTCAAATAAAAGTTCCAGTTTTGATTTTGATTGTTCAAGTTTTGTGTTGTTTAGTTACTTGGGTTCTGCTCCTCCGTTGCGTATCTGCTGTTATTATCCAACCTGTGCTTGGGATTTTAATTTCAATTGTTCTGATACAAGTTATAGCAGTGAAGTTTCCTCCATTCCCTTGTCTTTAATTGGTCCAGGGAATGTCAAAATATGATTGATTTGTGATTGCTCAGTATTTTGGACTGTTATTTTGATTACTGCTTTCATTGTTTTGAAATGTTAGAAAGTTACTGTTCTCAGTTGTAGTTTAGTTTAAAAATAGATAGAATTCAACATAGATTTAGTCATACTGGTTAACACTTCCTTTCATTAAGTAATTTAGCCTAAGTACCTTATTAGTGTTATCGTGTTAACTAATAATTTGTGACCTAATATCATAACTCATCCCTGAGGATCGATACCTTCAAGTATTACGACGTTAACTATATACTTGCGGAAAATTACACATAAGACTGAGATGGGTCATATGAGTTCATAAAGTAATCATGCAGGTAAGGATTAACAGGACAAACAAACTCACCAGGAATTGGGTGTCCAAAATTGTTTTTAGCTTGTTCAAACTCGTAAGTATCCCAAACTAGTTTTTCAAAGAAATCCCAAACTTTATCTTGAGTTTTAGATAACAATCCTAGTACACCTCTAGGATAAACAGACTCAATATAACCCCAAGATTCAGAATTTAGTCCCACAGCAATGACCTCATAAATTTCTCATTTTTAAAACATCTGATTTAATTGAGCACGATAATTATTACGTCGCGATAAATAGCTCCAAAAAGGTTCATGCTCAAATTGTGGGAAATTAAAAGCTGGCATTCTTGAATCTAGTGTTTTTTTTTCAATTTTAAGAAATTTTCAATTTTTTTGGATTTTCAAGTTTTTAATTTTTTTTAACTTTTTTTTAAGGAAAGAAAATGCGTCTAGGATACTATTTACAAACCAATGACTAAAAAAAAAAAAAGAAGAGACTCAAATAATTAAGTGAACAAAACAAAATAAACCAACAAAAATAAAACTATGCTGCCAAAATAAAACAAAGACCAAAAATACTCAAACCGCACACAAAATATAAAATGAACACAAACACAAAAGAAGAGCATTTTTTTAATATTTTTGTCTTATTGACACACAAAAATGAAAATAGAAATAAACTTAATCTAAAACAAAAAACAAAAACTGAAACACAAGTGAAACTAAAACAAAATAGAAAATAAACTAAAACCTAAACAAGCTAAATCTAAAGAATAAAAATAAAATAGAAAATAAAACTCCCAAAATTAGAACTAAATAGACAGAAAATTCCACAATCACAAGGGACACAAATATATTTTTTCTCGAATTTTTTTTTTCCCGAATAGTGCAGAAAAATGCAAACAGATTATTAAGTCAAAACTTCACAGGAAAATCATGACAGCTCCAAAAATTCCACAAACATTCGCACAAACTCTAAACATTATGCTTAATCTAGGAAAAATATCAAAAAAGAAAAAATCGTGCCAAAATTTGCCCAGAAAATTCTAATAGAATGCTGAAAGTAATGAAAAATCTGCACTGATAGTTTTTCTGCAAATCAGTTCTGCTTTATGTCTTTTGCTGCGCATAAACCAAGTGTGTTAGTACATTTTTTTTTGCAAACAATAAACTCTAAAACTAATCTCGAGAAACATCAAAAATCAAAATACTAACTAAATTCAAAATTAAAACTAAACTAAAATTTGGAAACGAATTAACGACTCAACTAAACTAAAAATCACAACTCTAGAATTAAAACGAAAATGACTCGAACGACTCAATTACTAAACTACGACTCGAGGAAACCAAATTTCACAATGCCATCCCTAACAACAGCGCCAAAAACCTGTTGTGATTTTCCGCAAGTATACGATTTTCATTGCACGAATTACATGTATCGTCCTCAGGGATATGCATGGAATTAGATTACTAATTATCTATGTTAATAGAATACAACTCAAATAAACTAAACTGACAGTAGTCATAGACTAATCACTATAACAATTAGACTAATCCTGAAAATAGTAATTGAGGCAAGTATCAGAGCATAGAAAAGGAGAGCGTGATGATTGCAACAAGCCAAGGAAATTCTATGCCAAAGCTCGAATGTCTGACTTTAATAGAACAAATTACAATTTTCAGAATTCAGAGGATTGAATCTGAAGCTAAAAACGAGAGCAAAATAAGAGGACAAGCCCTAACATCTTCACCATTCATTCATTGCATCAGCATCACGAAACTCAAGTCAATGGAGCAGAGCAAAATTAGAACAGCAGAGCAGCAGCATCACTAACGCATTAACAACAAATTCACACAAATCAACCTTAATGGAACTGAAACGAAGCAGAGCAGGAGGGACGGGGAAACCACGAAACCGAAATAGAGCAAAACTAGAGGAAAGAAATCAGAACCACAATTGTTACTCAAACCAACTATCCACACTTTACTTATATGAATTGCAAGCCAAACAAACAAATTTGACAACCGAAAATCAAACTTGATGAACGTCTTCAAACCCTAAAACAACTCGAACAAAATCCCTAATTTTCTAGAAAACTGGAATTTAACACTACCCTCCAATTGAACCCCTAAACTCGAACTCCCCATTGATTTTTTGTAGTGTCCATTCGACTCTTCATCCTCCTTCAATTGCTTCGAAATGTCCGAGTGCTGACGATTAATGATGGACCATGAATGAAGGACAGATGAAGAGATCGGGAATTGGAAATGCCATGGCTGCCCTGAGGGAGATAAGAAGACCAAGAATTGGACCGAAGAGGGAGAAGGAAGAAGAAGAACCATGGTCTTGAAGATGGAGATGATGGCTAAATAAGGAAATATTTACCTTACACCCGCATGTACATTGCATCGTACATACCGTTAACTATCATCTATCAGGTAACACATTTATAATAATATTTCCACCCAAAACTACAAAGAGTTGTGATGGCTGATTGGTGTAATATGTGGCTTTTAAACTATAGGTGTGAGGTTCGAATCTAAGGAAAGCTTTTTCCCACAATCTTTTCATTTGTTTCCCCCTGTTTCTTTCCTTTAATCTTCCAATCCTCTAATTCTTTTGTTAGGCTGTTATTTATTTTGAATTTCTTTTAATGATCTTATCAAATTTCATTAATAAATATATGTTGAAATTTACTTTTTTGCTTGTTGGCACAAAAGATTCACTACATTTGGGGAAAGATTCCCTACAGTTGTAAAAAGATTTATTGCATTGCATTAAAGATTCATGGGATCAAAATTAACATATATCATTACAATCCACCTACACCAAATAAGAATCAATAGTAGCATGCACATTTACAATCAGCAAACAGCTCTAATATTCACAAAATATTAAATTGTGTTAAAAGAAATGATGGTGTTCTTCTGTAACTATTCATTGTGATTTCAAAAGATGTCGTTTGGTGAGATCACAAAAAGGATGGTTGTGCACCTTATCGTGCCTTGTAACTGTCCAGACACCATTTCCATCTACTGAAAACTGAATCATTGCTTTGCAACTGACTAAGGTTACTCATTTGCTGTATGACCTTTTATCGATATGCTCTTCATTTTTTTGGGCGACATTTCTCTTTGTACCTTGTTTAGAACAACAATATCTCTTTGTTGTTATACCACTTCGATCAGCTTTCGTCCGTTGTGAATCCCTATGAATGCTGAACCCCACTCTTAGACCATAAGTGTTATACAAATCATACGCTTCTTGCTTAGATTTGACACTTTGTCCAATCAACACAAATTCATCATTCTCAACATATTCTTGTCCGATGGGTTCTTGATGCTGAGGAACTGCAATTTAGGTAGTCAATAGTGTCAGAAGCTATTATGCTTATCAATGTGTTTGGAGGATAGATAGTAGCTGAATCAGGAAAACCAGAATTGATGCAACAATGCATTGTATCAACAAAAGATTCACTGCCATCAACAAAAGATTCGCTTAAATCAACAAAAGATTCACTGCAACAGGTTAAAGGTATACTAACTGACAAAATGATTGCTACTATAATTATATATGAGATCCATGACTAACTTCCTTTCAATCATGAGTTACAGTGTGTACAACACCATATTCTTAGAAGTATAAGTCATACGTACCTATCGCTACATGAGCTCTACAACCACAACCATTACTTTCACAATTCACTGGCTACATGACATTACACTGAATTTTGAAAATATAAATCATACATACCTATCGCTTGGGAACCATATTCTTGATCATTGGGATCTTGATTATGGGGACCTACAATATAAGAATAATGTCAATAATCTTTACGTTCATTTAATTACAGTTATCCTATGAATAGGAGAATTTGATGCTGTTAATCGTTCTTATTTATTTGGTGTATCTTTCCAAAAATGCAATGAAACCTTTCTACACTGTAGTGAAACTTTTGTACACTTCAATGAACCTTTTGCCTAAATCAGTGTACGTTCTTTGTCAACTTATGTGCAACGATTTTGTTATTGTAATCCTACCTTTGGGGAATTTTCTCAAACACCTTATGTGCAACCATGCTTGACTTTAAAAGTTGCACCAGATAGCTATTCTTTGCATTGAAGATTGATAGATTATTGTTTGTTTGAGCAATTTTATGAACATACCTTGAAATCCTAGCATATGTAACTCTTCAATAAGCAATTCCTCTGCTTCAGCTACCACTTGTTCATCAAAATCCATTGATTTTGCTGATTCGTATTGCTAATTTTTAGGATGGATTATGTATACTGCTCAAAATTGTCTTGATCAAAATTCAAATATGCAGTGATTGATTTTTGCAGATTTGGCCGTGTGTTTCTTGCTCTGAATTTTCTTGCTTCAGCTTTCACGTGTGTTTCTCTTCAGATGTTAGTGTTGTGGGCCGCCCAAATGCAATATGTTTATCTTGGCCCAATTTAATAAGATCCTTTCATATATAGGTGTGTATAATTCTATGGTACATAGGTATGTACCATAGACTCACTAGCTCAATAAATGGTGAGGAGAGAGAGGGTGTAACGGTTGGGTTATGGGTGAAGGGAGAAGAAGGCGAATGGTTGCCCTGCCATGGCCGTTTCGGTGGGGAAGAAGAAGAAGGAGGAGAATAGCAGAGGGGTCGGGTTCTCTAGGGTTCGAGAGGAAGAAGGAGAGGAGAGAGAAAGAATAAGGGGGGTTACTGCTGAAGATCACGTGCCTAGCACATGTGGAAAAGAAAACGCTGGGCCGGTTCATTTGCTTTGGTCCTCGGTCTGCTCGAGCTGGAGACTTGTGCCTACTTAAGTGAAGGTAGAGGTGGGCCGTGCTACTTGGGCTGTCTTCCTTTCCTTGTTTTTTTTTTTTATTTCTTGATCCATAATGCTTCTTCTTAATCCGTTGACACTTTATTTATCCAAATGTCATTATTCCTACAAAATAAATAAAAACAAATTAAAATCCTAATTTAATCATTTATTTCAAACAAATACTAGACAATAAAGGGGATAAAATATCACAATTTATGGTTGAACATGCTCCAACATAACTCATACACACCTTGACAACTAACTCATAAACACTTGATAGCTCACAATGGATCTTAAAACCATGCTCTGATACCAAATCTATAACGCCTCCAAAATGCTAATGACATTATTTACGGAAAACTGTAGTGGAAGACTTAATAATAGAAGGCATTACCGCCATCCTGATAAGGACAAAGTTCACTGAATCTGTTTGATGTTGCAACTCATGTTCAAATCACAATATCTATTAAAATGAAACACTCCAAGATCGAAGTCCATAATAGTTCAACTTCAATACAATCGACTCAATCATACCATTTGCTAATTCCACTCACACTACACAATTATATTGAGCATATACCCAAGTTGACCCTGAGGTCGATCCCAACATTCATGATATGCTGAATCCATTGTAAGCATCTGATAGCTTCGAAAAGGGCTTGCTAAAAGGAGAAACATGTGATACTTCATCACCTAAAATAGAAAACATGAAAACGATTCGAAAATGTGAGCAAAAACTCAGTGCATACATTCCTGTATTGTAAAATGAGCATAGAAAAACTATTGATGGGTACCCGCTTTTGCAATTCATTTCATTGGCAATAACAATGAAAATGAAAGTAATATGAAACTGAATTGCTTATTATTATCTGGATGTAAACCCGTTGCGATGATATGATCTATAGATAGGTGTACACCTGCCAATCCGATCAAGAGTTGGCTTGAAGCCGCGCGGGTAAATGATGGGCTGACACCCTATAGATGATAACTGACGGGGTCACAAGTTAAATGACAAATCACGGTATAAACCAATTCATTGATAAACTCATTAAGAGTTGTAACTTGATAAACATGTTTTGCTTTCTGAAGATACATGCAATGGACGTACCTTGAGTCTTTAAAAATGTCATCTGACTTGATAAATATGTTCTGACTTGATAACACTTATGCATAAAAGGGAACGGTAATTGGGCCTCGACTCTGTTTCATAAATGTCATTGTAGGCATGTGTAGTCAGTAAATGATCCTTACTCGCATAATTGAGTAAGTAAAAATATGCATAATAGAAATTGAGTAATTAAATGGTATTCATAACTTTGGTATTTCAATATAACTTCAAAATTGAATTGGTGAAAGTAATTAAATTTGATATAAAGTAAATGAAAGTAAAATAGACAACAGTAAGATATATGACATTACAAAGGAAAAGGCCGTGATGGTGGCAAATGACGGAGTGGTTATGGCCTTTTCTTAGATAGGTTGCTGATACGGATTTAAAGCTCGCTGATGTATAGCTTGATTGATAAATATATTTGATCCATTCTGAAGTGGGAAAGTAATAAAGGTTTGAGGTCAAGAGAGATATATCTTGATTCAAAATCGCATAAACTGCAATAACTTGGTCTGACAAATATGGTTTCTGAGTCACAACTCTTCCCACTTCTCATATTTCATTCATAAATCCATTAGATATAGAATTCCACCCCAAATGAATCATTGAACTCAAAAGAAGCTGTTAACCTCACTAAGCTTGGTATTTTCTTTGTAAAATCCATAAATAATTCAAAACTCATAAACAAGCTCCCAAATTATAATACTTGTCTTCTTCTTTCTTCTTAATCCATCTAAAAGCTCCATGAATATTCATTGCCCCCTTAAATGACCTTACTTGGCCCAAATACACAAAATGAATGCATTATCAATCTCACTCAATTTTTATTATTGCTCTTTACACAATTACTCAAAATGCTTTCAAAAATCATCCAAGTCAAAATACTTAACCAAAACTCATGAAATCTTATAGGAAATTTGAAAATAATATGTAAAATCCACAATAAAATTTTTTAAATTTTTCTCCAAGTATATGCCGCACAAAAATTGCAATAACAGCCCAATTTGCACCAAAGTAGGTCAGTTCACTTCACAAATTCATAACTTTCACCCTAGAGCTCAAATGGAGACCTAAAACCCTAATATGAAAATATTAAGATGTCCCGAAAAACTTTCATGTACAACACAAAATGTGATTCCCACAATAGGGTTCCCAAAATGGAACTAAAACACAAGTGTGTTAGTTTTTGGTCCAATCTGCATAGTCTTCGTAAAACAACCGCTTTTTCCACAGACCTTGGATTAAGGTGATTCAAGAGCCCTTTGAAATCTAATACAATGAACTATCTACCCACCAAAAATCATAATTTATGGTTGGGCCGTACATTACCAGTTTATTGCCAAAGTCTGCCCCGTTTTCTTGAAATTTCCTGCCCTCACTGGTTTAGTTTTCTCTTCTTTTTTCACATAAATCCTGACTTGAAATCATTCCAAATCACCAAAAACATCATCATAATCATCAATAAAACTAAATATTATAATTTCAAATACAAAATAATCATCATAATCATCATAATCAATCCATAAACATGATTTTAACTTAAGCTTGCGTGAACATGATCACCCCTAAACCTTAGCATGATTCAAGCTCAACTTCACCATGATCAACACCAAATAATTCTTATTTCTTATCAAAACGTCATTATCAATGATCATAAACATCAAAAGAAGAATCAAAACAAAAATCAAAATCAAAACCAACTAGATCAAACTTCAAGATTACTCACTTTGATTACAAATAAGTTGAGATGGAGATGAGGTTTAGGGGTTTTGATGATGGAGGATGATAGTTTGAGGTACTAGGATGTTGGAGGAGGGGGGTCGAAAACCACCAGGGTTGGCAGGAAAGATGGCCGGAAAACACCCATGAAAGGCTGCCAGCAGCTGTTGCCATGAAGAGGGAGAAAGGAGAGAGAGGGTGTGTATGTGTTTTGTTTGCTTGGCTAGAATGACCTAAAAAATACTTGGCTGAATTTAATCCTTGCAAAATATCTTTTTTGCTAGTTAAAATTAGGCACAAATGATAACAATTAACTTAATTTAATCACATCAAAATTTTCGGGCCAAAATTCTAACCTAAAATGAATCGGGTTGTAAATCGGGCCCAAATGAATTGGGTTGAACTTAATGAATTTGAGCCCAAATATTTTTGCATGGCTAAACATTAAATTTTTGTGACATTATGAAAAATAATTTAATGCTCAATCATAATCATCGAGGCCTAATATCGATTCACCTGAAATTTAATCAATCAATGAAACTTGAATTGCAAAATGGGACCCAAATGAAATATCCTCAAACAGGGATGATTAAATACGATAAATGAATATGAAAAATTTAAATGGCATAAGGTAATTTGGTAAATATACAAATTGAGTGTAATTGAATTAATAAACATGATTTGGTTAAACAAATAGCCATGAGTGATTAAATTCATAACCATGAAAAATTAAATGAACAAACATGATTAATTAAATAAATAAATATGATTTAAATAAATAAATAAATATAGCTTAGGGTTGGGTTATTACACTTAATGACAGCACTAACATGTGAATCCAATTCCCTTAAGGCAATTTTATTACCCATTACAAGTTAAAAACTCCTTGATTCTGATTTATGCCAATGCAAAGATTTGAAAAGTGCAGGAACTATTTGAAGAGGGGTCTTATTTGTTTAAAAACAAAATCCTTTAAAGTGAAAGCAATCTATAATGAAAGGTCTTAGCTTGGATAGAGCTCGTATTCTTTTGTGCCTGTTTCGGTTCTTACTAAAAGAACTTAAGTGCTAGCTTTATGCGGAATGCTTTGATGTTAACTGCGTAATCAGAAGTGAAATAGCCTACCAATCTCAATGAGTTAGATAAATTGAAGGATGATTTGGTTTTGGTAACTTGTATGGCTAATATGTTAATAATAAATATAATTTTTGTGCATTTGCCATGTATTGATATTGTATACAACTGTTTTGTTTTCTTAGGGGTGAGAATCACTCACTAAGCATGTAGTACCGTATTCGCCTTTCTAATTCCCTTTTCCCTCGAGGTTATTAAACAGACAGGTAGAAGTCCTCAATTTAGATAAATAAAGTTAAAACCTAACATTTTGCTTTGAAAAAAGGAGTCATACATTTGTATACCTAGATTCAGGAGCTTAATGATAAAATGTGATGTATTCTTATTGTCTTATCTAATTTCTATAGTTCATGTAATGCACAATGTCTAATTGTCTCTCTTAATAGCCGTATGAGCTATCCATCTTGTAGGGTACTCATCTTCTAGAGGTTTAGTGAATAATTGTAGAATGTAAACCCTAGTGCGCCAGATGTGAGATCTATCGAGATGTAGTTTTCAGTTCCTTCTATTTTATTTAAGCTTACAGTTTATATACCCCGTGCATGTCTATCATGGAGTTTTGTCTCCGGCGTGCGGTCATTGAGTTTGGTTGGATTTGTCCTTTGTGTTTTTCTTTATTTCAGGTACCTAATGTAAGGCTATAAGCCTAAGGCATGGTCGATTCTTTTTTGCGGAACTTTATTCGTTTTGTTCTAGAAATTTTGAAATCGTTAATTCCTCTAGCCTTGGGTTGTAGGGGGTGTACACACACACACACACACAGATATATGTGTGTGTGTGTGCGTGTGCGCGGGCGAGTGCGTGCATGTGTGTATGTACATATGCATAGACATATACATGTACATCTACATATGTATGTGTAACTTGTGAAAACAAGTTCATGTCGATGACCTTACTGTACAATGGGTTATCAATTAACATATGCCCACTAAGAATAAGAAAGAAGTTAGGCATGACCGAAGCAGACATGGCCTTTCAACTCAAGACTTGTGAGCCTACAATAGTGCTCACTTGGCTGTTATGAGGGTTGTCGTCCTTGGCATAGTAGTTGGGCTAATAGAATTGGAGGTGGCCTTCTAGTTCATAGATATCTAATCTACCTTGAGCCTCCTAGTTGGTCGCCTATGGTTGCATGACTAGAAGGCAGTTTCCTTAACCTTTCATCAAAATGTCAAGATAATAATTAAAGGAATCATGATGACTATAAATGTTAATCGAATTACCACTACCGATGAAGAGAAAGGTTCCCATTCCAGAGGTTGAGCATGATGACAATGACGCGTAAAGTTGGGGCTTTATAGCTGACAAATGTTCCATCATCTACTCAAAAGATGAATTCCTAGTTGGCTATGATCCATTCTCTAAGAATATGATAGATGTTATGATGAAGAATATGGGCTACCTACCTAGAACTCGGCTAAGAAAGACGTTAAGAATGCTCATCCTTCTTACTGAAGTGAACTCCTTTGCTTACCTTTTCAATTTAGGGTATAAGCCCTCTCCTCAAGAGCTTCCCCAAAATATTCGTTAGATGAAACACAAAACATCTACAAGACAAGGGAATCATTTCATACATTTTGTCTCCTTAACTTGCAAACCATGATGGAACTTTCAAAAGGGAAGACGAAGATGCACCCTATTATGGATTCCCTAAACCAAAATGCATTTCATTTCTTAGGGAAGTTCTCCACGGATTTGAAATTTTTCATGATTATTCTCTCTTGGAGGAGGAGGTGTATTTCACCAAAAATGCTCAGTCAAAATAGACTAGGTCCATGAGCCCAACCAAGACCACTTCAGGTTGCTATTTGGGTCAAAGAAAAGGAACTTGAAGATCTAGGATGGATATTAGCAGTGCAGACCAAGTTTCAACCCTATGGAGATGATAATTTATGTTGAGGCACACTGGGATTATGTGGTGTTGTGTAATTTCACAAGCGTACAGTTGATCGCTATAGTACTTGAGGGTTGGTCCACAAGGATTGTTAAGAAACCAGATTGCAAGCGAATAATTAACCCAAAATATGGTTTTTAACCAGCTTAACTTGATTGTTTTCCTACAAAATGCAAACTTGAAATCTAAATAAATGCTAAAACAACTGCATTCTACATTAACATACAAACCATAATCTGAAATAGTGAGCTCACCTCAAGTCAATCCCAAAGCACGATCATCAAAAACTCAAGTAAACTGAAAAAGTAGAGGAACTTTAACTGCCTTAAGTGTTTAGCTTACGAGCAGAGCAGATAAAAAACATGAATAGCCAATTTCTCTATCAAAACCAGACAAAATTAAGTCGAAACAAGGTAATGCTAGCTATTGGATGCGCTGAAAGGAAGACGCAAGCGTCAGACCAAGGAAGAAAAGACCGGACCGAGACCTTCAACCTAAGTCGGAATTGCTAGTTTTCTAAATATGCCTCAAATTTACACTTTGCTTCATCAAAGCTTTTTCCCTCACTTGCGTACCTCCCCAATTCATTAGCCTAGGCTTCTACAGCCAAATCACCGGATAATAATTAAATTTAAAACCCTAATATGTCTCCAATCAATAATGATACTTAGTAAACGAAGCCCAGATTCTACCATAAATCAATCGTAAAAGCACACACCTAGATTGAATGGAGTTAACTCTAACTATTTCGGAAATTGAACAAACCTAAGCAGCGAAAAGTCGAATTTGAAATAGGAGCAAAATAAAGTGATCACAACCCATGACACTTGAAAATTCAACCTAATAGACCAAAATTCAACTCAAATGAAACCAAGTTAAAGCCAATTACACCAAATTTGAGAGCCTAAATTTCTAAATTTGAAACTGAAGAAAAACAACCAAAAAAATAAAAGGTACTCCACTCTCTCTTAACTGATCTTGCTTCTACTTCATGTGGCAGAAAAACGTGACCTAAAAAACCCTTGATTTCTTCAATTAACCACAAAATGAATCTCTTGTCCACTTCTTATAACTACCAAATTTCTAATTGACAAATTGATGAGGTGAAAAAGATGATGAATGGTGAACTGGCTGGAGACAATGGTGAAGATGGAAGGTAAGAGATGGTGGGATTAATGTTATGAATGAATAGAGGAGGACTGAGAAAGAGACGATGGTGGTGTTTTCAGGAGAAACGTGAAGTAGGGGAGGGGGACTTCGTGTTTTCTAGATGTTGAAGCAACAAAAGAAAGAAGAAAATAAAAGAAAGGGTTAGGAGCTTGAGTCGCGTGAGCATCACGTAACGGATAAGTGAGGCTAAGGGAGCTAGGGAATTCAGCTAGGCTAAGTGAAGGAAAGAAAGAAGTGGATCGCAAAAGCATGTCTGGGCCAAAGATCCGAGAACATGCCCGTAGGGAGAGAAGCAAAGAGCTGAGAAGAGTTGGAATGAATTGGGTCGAGGTTTGTAGGTTGCAGTGACTGGGTCGAGGAAAGCATTAAAAGAACAGGCTCGCTCGGAAAGGAAGAAAAGTGAGAAAGGATAATGTGCCCGACACGTGCAGCATAGTGGCTAGTAGGAAGAGAAGCGAACTGGGCTAGGCCGACACTGGCTTTGGGCTGCAACAATTATCATACTTTTTTTCAACTTGATCCAAACCTTTTGGTTCAACTTTCTTTTTTTTTTTCCTAACTAATTTATTCATCCTCTCAAATTTTCCAAATTCCTACAAAATAAATAAAAACATATTAAAATTCTAATTTAATAATTTATTTTGAGTAAATATTAGATAATAAAAAAGGTATAATATGTATCATTTTTGGATTGAATAAATATCCCAATAGCTAAATTTTGCTTGTCCTCGAGTACAATAAAACTAAAATCCCTAGAAAAAAAAAATCCTAACTCTCACTTGTGTAGGAATTTGATGTGTGTTGTACTGCAAGCTTGGAGTTGAACCAAGCCTAGCAACTCAACATGGAAGATATGCCCTGATGTAAAGGTTTAAAACCACCAATCAAGACTGGAATGGAGCTCAACACCAATCTTCCTAAAGCCTTAGCACCAGAAGATAAGCCAAAGGGCTCACTCACTAAACACCACCAAATGCAAGATAAAGTTTAGAGTGATTTTGAGAGAGTTTGCTTGAAACCAGCAAAGCAATTTTATTTAATAATCACAATCTACTGTTTACGATGAAAACAAGGCTTAAATACTCAGCCTTAGTTACATATTCAACGGCTAAGACAGAATATGCTAAGGGGTTAAAACAACAAAAATAGTTTGAGTCAAATAGCCTCAAACAACAACTAGGCTTTGATCTTTGACACCTAATCACATTGCTAATCTCCATTACTGAGGTGTCAAGCCTTTGTAGCATCCAAGTACTGCTAATGATGGTTTTGGAGGTGATTTGCATCTGCTTACATCGAGATTGGCTAGTTGATCAGCAAAGTACAGCAACCTGAAAACCATTGGATCAAAGGGTATTTCCTGGATCTTCGTGATAAATAAAGGCTGATGCTTAATGATCTGATTTTGCAATTTAGGAACTTCTGTGCTAAATATGTAGGCACATTTTCAAGCCCTTAAATAAGCCAAAACGAGCTGCTAAGTTAAAACCAAAATAACCCCGTTGAAACTGCTGCTGCTGAAACTGATTTACTGCTACTACTGGACTGTTCATACTGAAAGTCAAGCAACCTTTATCATTTAGTAGCTGACTTAAGTCCTAAAAAATGAGCTAGGTTACTATCTAAAAAGGGTTGATGCTCCCTAACTGATGATGATTCACCAGTAGCTATTGGAGTAACTTAACCGTGCACTGAATTTAGACATTCCTTATTGAACTAAACTGAATAAGGCTATTGGCTAGCCTCAAAATGACTTGTGTATTCTTATAGGAAGACTTAGGGTGCCCTACATAACAAGTATCTACCTAAGAAAGCATCAAAACTACAGTGTTTTCACTCACAGAATTGATCATTGTGGTGATCAGTGAGCAAGGTTTTCCCACACCCTGGTTGAGGGTCTTGAACTCGGGCTTGATCTGCATCATCCTCCCCTCCTTTGAAAGGATTTGCCCTTAAATCCCCATAATCAATCTCATCCTCCATATAGGGACTTAAGTCACCTACATTGAAGGTGGCTGAGATAACCATATCTCCAGGGAGCTCCAACTTGTAGGCATTGGGCCCCTACCTTGAACTAGACTCTAAAAGGACCATATCCTCTGGCCATCAACTTGCTTTTTCTCCTCGTGGGGAATCTTTCCTTTCTGAAATGGAGCCAAAGGTCACCAAGTTGATATTCAACCTCCCATCTATTTTTGTTGGCCTTAACCTTGTATTTGTCATTGACCTTCTCAATATGAGCTCTAATTTGCTCATGCAGCTTCTTTATCTCTTGGGCTCTCTTCTCAACTACAAAAATCACTTTGCAATTAGTAGGCAATGGGATGACATCAATGGGAGTGAGTGGATTGATCTCATATAATGCCTCAAATAGAGAACACCTAGTAGCTCTGGCAAGTGTTTTTTTGTATTCAAATTCAACATGTGGGAGCTTGAGATCCCACTTCTGTTACTTCTGGACGAGGGTCCTAAAGAGTGTAGACAATGTCCTATTTGTAACTTTAGTTTGGGCATCAGTTTGGGGATGGCAGATTAGCAGGTGGTGCTGTATAATAATTTAGTTCCTAGCAGATGCCAAAGACTCCTCCAAAAGTGAGACAAAAACTTGGTGTCTCTATAACTCACAATGGTCCTTGGTACACCATGTAGCCTGATTATGTCCTTAAAGTATATGTCAGCAACATGGGATGGATCATCAACTTCATGATAGGCTACAAAGTGAGCCATTTTAGAAAATCTGTCAATAACCACCATAATTGAGTCCTTACCCTAAGTTTCTTGTTGGAACTAGCTCTTGGGTTTGTGGCAGATGGAACATCTTGACACAACCTTGTGAACATCTTCTCCCATTTTAGGACAGAAGAAGTGTTCGCAAAGGATATCCAGAGTCTTGTTCAAGCCAAAGTGGCTTGTAAGGGATCCTTCATGGGCTTCCCTAACTGGTTAGTCTCTTAGAGGGCAAGCTAGAATACACAGTTTGTTCCCTTTGAACAGAAACCCTTAGTGCGCCTTGTAGGGTCCTTGAGCTGGAGTACTCTTCACCAAGTCTTGAAATGTTGGATCTTTAGGATAATAGGCTTGCATGGCTTGCATTCCCAAGAGCTTTGCTCCCAAAACTGAGATAAGAGCATACCTCATAGAAAGGGCATCAGCTACCTCATTTTCAGTGCCCTTGTTGTGCTTGGTTGAGAAAGTGAAAGCTTGTAGAAACTCAATCCATTCAGTGTGCCTGGCATTGAGTTTAGGCTGATCATTGCGGAACTTTAAGGTCTAATGATCAAAGTGAAGACAAAAGCCTTATGCTTGAGATAATGACTCAAGTCACTCAATGCTATCACTATTGCATAGAATTCCTTATCATATGTTGAATAATTGAGCTTGGGAGCACTGAGTTTCTCACTGAAATAGCCCAAGCATTTTTTGAGTTAAGTCAGAACAACCCAATGCCCACTCCACTAGCGTGACACTCAAATTCAAATAATTCCTCAAAATTAGGCATGGCTAGAACTGGTGCCTCATAAAGCCTTTGTATGATGGTATTAAAGGCCTTCTGAGCTGCTAGAGGCCCGAGAAGCTGTTTTCTTGATGCATTCTATGATTGGGGCCATGGTTGAACTGAAATCCTTGATAAATCTTCTATAGAAAGAAGCAAGGCCATGAAAACTCCTTACTGCTGTGATTGAGGTATGAATTGGCCATGATTTGATTGCTTCAACCTTGGTCTCATCTACTTGAATGCCACCACAAGAGACCACATACCAAGGAAAACAACCCTTGGAACAAAAAACTCACACTTGTCAAGCTTCCTATAGAGCTTCTGATCTCTGAGTGTAGAGAAGACTTGCCTCAAATTCTAGATGTGATCTTGCTCGGTCTTGCTCTAGACAAGAATATCATCAAAGTACATCACTACAAACAAACCAATGTAGGGTTTGAGCACCTTATTCATCAGCCTCATGAAGGTGATTGTGGCATTAGATAGCCCAAATGGCATAACAAGCCACTCATATAGCCCTTGCTTGGTTTCGAATGCAGTTTTTTACTCATCCCCTTCTCTCATTCTGATATGATGATATCTGAGATCAATCTTGGAGAAAACTTTAGAACCATGGAGCTCACCTAACATGTCATCAAGCCTAGGAATAGGATACCTATACTTGGCTATGATGTTGTTGATCGCCCTACTGTCTACGCACATCCTTAGATGCCATCCTTCTTTGTCACCAAAAGAGCTGGCACTGAGCATGGACTCATGTTCTCCCTCAGGTAGCCTCTGTCAATCAACTCCTAAACCCGCCTTTGCATTTCTTTGGTTTCTGTGGGGTTGCATCTATAAGCAGGTTTGTTAAGTAAGGGGGCTCTAGGTATTAGATCTATTTAGTGTTTAATTCCCCTCGTGGAAGAAAGGCCAGGGGTAGGTCTTGAGGAAAGACATCCTCAAACTCTTACAGTAGGGGATGGACTGAGGGGCAAAAGGTTGTGGGATCTAAATCAGGGGTAGACTCCACTATAAGGAATGAAAATACAGGTTTTCCTTTAGAAATGGCCATCTTCACTCTTCCCCATTAGATAAGCAAAGCACTCTCCTTGAGTTTTTCCGTCCCAATTTCTATTTTGTGTGTTTAGTTGGGGGCTAAAGGGGTCAAGGTCATCCTTTTTCCTTTCAGTTTGAAAAAGTAGGTGTTTGATTGACCATGATGAATGACATCCTATCATACTCCCAAGGCCTACCAAGGAGGATATGACAAGCATCCATGGGTAGTACATCACACACAACCTCATCTTGATATTCTCCAATGAAGAAAGCAACCACAGCCTGTTTAGAAACTGTTACCTCATTCCCTTTCTTGAGCCATTGTAAGGTATAAGGCTTAGGGTGCTCAATGGTGGCTAGATTAAGCTTGCTGACCATCTTGGTGGAGGCTACATTTGTACAGCTCCTTCCATCTATGATCAAGTTACATGTCTTACAAGCTACCTTGCATCTAGAATGAAAGATCTGCTCTCTTTGATTGGCTATTGGTGGGGCTTCAGTACCATCAAGCACTATTGTTGATCATAAGCATTTCAGACTCTTCGGGTGGTAGGTAGGAAGTCTCTCCTTCCTCATCAAACTCTTTCTCACCTTCCTCTAGTTCCATCCGGTCTAAGCTTCAATTTCTCTAATTATAAGGACATTCCTTTTAGGATAGTCGGCTTTAAAATGCCTATAGGCATGGCATTTGAAGCATTTCTTCTAATTTCTAGGAGCTTCTTTGGCTAACTCCTTATCATTCCCTTTGTCTTTGTCTTTCTTGGGAGTAGGGTCTAGCCTGTAGGAGTTGAAGGTCCTAACTGGAGTAGCTGGCTTGGCTAGGGTAGAAAGGTGAGTCCTTCTGGATTTGAGCTGTTTTTCCACTTTGACAGCCAGTTTGCAAGCAGCCTCAAAGGCCTAGAAAGGTTTGGGTTCAACCTTGCCTAGAATGATAGGATTTAACCCTTTAAAAAACCTGGCAATAGTCTGCTCAGGTTTTTCTCTCAGGCTGCACCTAATTTAGAGTTACTCGAACCCCCTTATGTATTCTTCAACCTTCATGTTTCCCTATTGCAGTGAAGTGACTCCCAGGAAGAGTTGTTGCTTGTATGTGGTTGACAGGAACCTCTTGTCTAAGTGCTTGTCCAGCTTGACCTAGGTTTTGATCTTGGATTTACCTTCCAAGGCTCTGGTTCTTTTAGATTTTCATACCAGAGAGAAGCATACTATTTTAGTTTCAAAACAGCAACCTTGAAAGCCTTTTCTCCAGAGTATCCCTTAAGCTCAATGATCCATTCCATAGCTTGCACCCAGTCAAGGTAATCTTCATGTTTAAGGCTACTATCAAACTCAGGGGCTTCTATTTTGAAGTCCTTGAGATCCTCCCTATGTACTTTCCTTCTCTGGGATTAAGTTCCCCATTACAAGAGCCACTACCATAGAGTGTATCCGTTTAGAACCATTAGGAGTGTCTTGAGGTGGTTCTGTATCCCTGCCCCTAGGCTGAGTCATAATTTGCTGCATTTGGGCAGTGAGTGTTCTAATCTTCTCTTAGATTTCAAGAATAGCCCTATCCCTTCTAAGTTCATGAGCCTGTTCTAGAAAAACAACCCTAGAAATTCTAACAGGCTATTGAGGAGGGGGAGATGTAGTGTCCCTCTTAGCCATGATGTTCAGGTAAGAGAAAGGGTTTGTTGTTGCTATTTTGAGGAGCTAAGTGCTTTGTACTTGGACTCTGTTTAGGTTTCAGGGTTCTTGGTGGCTAAAATAAAAAGTTCCATAATACAGGCAAGGGGAAATGAACTCAGAATGAAGCAAGAAGAGCAACAAATAGAAGAAAACTCACCAAGAATCAAGGTTGGGCTCTAATAGTAGATGATGTATGCTGAACTGCAAGCTTAGAGCTGAACCAAACCTAGTAACTCAACATGGAGGATATGTCTTGATTTAAAGCTTTTAAAAAACCAATCCAGACTGGAATGGAGGTCACCACCAATCTTCCTAAAGCCTTAGCACCAAAAGATTACCAAATGTCGGATAAAGTTTATAGAGATTTCGAGAGAGTTTGCTTGAAACCAGCAAAGCAATTGTATTTCATAATCATAATCTGTTTTTTATAATGAAAAACAAGGCTTATATAATATCCATTACTTACATATTCAACAGCTATCACAGAATATGCTAAGGGAGTAAAACAGCAAAAAACAGTTTGAGTCAAATGGCATAAAATAGCAGTTAGGCTTTAATCTTTGACACCTAATCACATTGCTAATCTCCATTACTGAGGTGTAAAGCCTTTGTAGCATCCAAGTACTGCTAATGATGGTTTTGGAGGTGATTTGTAGCTGCTTACGTCGAGATTGGCTGGCTGATCAGCAAAGCACAATAGCTTGAAAACCATGGGATCAAAGGGTATTTCCGGGATGTTTATGCTGGATAAACGCTGATGTTGAATGACTTGATTTTACAACTTTGGGACATCCAATGATAAGTATTTAGGCACATTTTGAAGCCCTTAAGTAAGTCAAAATGAGCTGCTAAGTTGGAACCAAAATAACCCTATTGAAACTGTTGTTATTGGAATTGATCTGCTACTACTGCTGGATTGTTCTTACTGAAAGTCAAGCAAGGTTTAACATTTAGTAGATGACCTAAGTGCTAAGAAATGATCTAGGTTACCATCCAAAAAGGGCTGATGCTCCCTAACTCATGATGATTCACCAATAGCTGTTGTAGCAACTTAACCATGCACTGAATTTAGACATTCCTTATTGAACTGAACTGATTAAGGCTACTGGCTAGCCTCAAAATGACTTGCGTATGCTTGTAGGAAGACTTAGGGTGTCCAGCATAGCAAGGACCTCCCTAGACAAGCATCAAAATTGCATTGTTTTCCCTCACAGAACTGATCATTGTGGTGATAAGTGAGCAAGGTCTTCCCATGCGCTGGCTGAGAGTCTTGAACTGAGGCCTGATCTGCATCAGAATCAAAGTTGCACCTGCACCTATAATATGCCTTTTAAACCCTTAGGTTACCCCCAGTAGACGAGTAAGGTATCATAAGAATTTGTAGAAGATATACCCATAAAATCTATAAAAAAGAAACATAAGAAAATTGAAAATCCTTTTGGTTTTTCTTTTGTCAAAATATATATGCAACGCCAGGGAAAAATATACACATTCCAATCAACCACATTACCAGAGTAACCAAGCATTAGATCACATATAAACACAATGTACACATCTAGAAAATCTTAATCCCCACTAATGACATTTGCATACAATCTTTCACCCCTCCTAACAAACTTGACTTATAGAACCTCACCTTAGGAATATGTGAAACGCTAGTGCTCTTGTGTTTAACATGTAATAAGGTTGGCTCAACTTATCTTCCAATTATACAATGTACAACAAGCTTGTAAGGAATCTCAATCCTCCACCACTCAGATGCAAAATGCAAAATAACAACTAAGAGGACTTTACAAGGGTTATAATGGGGCTAAGAGTAAAAGGCAAGGGATTGACAATTGATTTGGTAAATGAGGTGTTAAAACCCGAATAGCTAATGAGCAATCGAACAGCTCCACGAACTGTACCCTACACACACTCTCTCTCCCGACACTTATGACAAAACACTACTAGAAAAGGGGGCATTTCTTGACCCTATTTGGCCTTTATTTAGACACGTTCATGGATCGCTATCTTTTTGGTCGACGCATGCGAAAAGGGTCGAGATATTTAGTGTTGAGATTTTTCAACCTTTTTTGGTTAAAATTTATAAAAATATTGACCCTTTTTTTGGACGACCGTGTTAATATTTTGACCCTTTTTATGGACTATGTTTATTTCAGTGGGAATGGGAAATCATTTAGTAGAATTTTATGGCAACTCATGAAAGGGTCGAGATGGAAATTATTTTTCGCCCATAAATTAAAATTATCGGGTGACATATATATATATATATATACATACATATACACATATATATATACATACATATATATATATATATATATATATATATATATAGACACACACACACACACACACACACACACACACAC
>JACYFF010031957.1:75505795-75621642 GCA_017589665.1 Selenicereus undatus | reverse complement strand
ATATATATATATATATATATACATATATATATATATATATATACATATATATATATATATATTATTTTGTTCAATGCCCCTTTTTCACTACAAAAAAAAAGTCCATATAACGATGGAATTGGCAACGAAAAAGGGTTGTTGGATTTTAACTCGTCCCTGAGTACCTGGCGACGGAATTTCATAATTCTGTCACTAGCATCGACGGACACAGCGGCAAACAAATTTTCGGAGGGGGACAAAAAGGCGGGAAAGGCGGCGAGGGAGTTACAGTCCATTGCCATTGGCAATGTAAATAGTGACGACATTTCCGTTGCTAATGGCGACGGACTACAAGTTCTGTCGCTGCCCCCTTTTAAAAAAAGAAAATCCTCCCTATTCCGTCGCCAATCCGTCACTTTGTTTGTAATTATTTTAAATAAAAACGCTTGTTTTGTATCATATCCCTCAATACATACATTTAAATCCCTGCAAGAAATTTACAAAGAGTATTCATTCCATGAACATCCAATGACTTCAAGCATGACTTCAATCGAAACATTCTCAACAATTTCTAAGCGACAAATATGTGGAATACCACATACAAACAAAATAGTTTCCAATTACACTAAACAACAAATCCAACACTTTAAACCAATTGTTTTCAATTCACAAACCACAATTCCAAAACAAAGGGCATATATCATCAACCACAAATCTCAAAGAAACTACAAGTTGCTAGTTAATCAAAGAGAAGTTAAGTTAGAAGAAGTGGGAGAAGCAAGCACCAAGAGGAGGGCAATGAAGTAAGCATGAAGAGGAAGGACAAGCAAGCACCAAGATCTTATACTCCATAAAGAACCAAGGAGGAAAACCACCAACCAAGGGAAAACCGCAACAGACTCAATCACCAAGGTGAGGATCATCATCTTCTTGATCCTCATCCTCATCCTCATCTTCGTTGTGTTCTGAATGATGAGCAAAGGGTGGTTGAGATCCCAAGCCAGAAGCTTGTTGCATTTGAAAGAAAGCTTTCAAGCATTGATCGATGCTCGTCATTTGTTGACTCAGTTGTTGGTTGCTTTGGGTGAGCATTTTGTTGGATTCCTCCAGTTGCTTACATTTCTCCATAAGCAACTGGTAACTTTTAGCTTGTGAAGTTAGCTCACCCCGAAGTTGGTTACTACACCCCTTAAATCATTCAACTCTTGTTGCGATGTCATATAACCTGTACCTGCTGACAGCCATTTATGGAAAGTATGCATTAGTAGTACAATTAAAGAAAGTTATCGTATAACTAGGTTCATTGAAACTTGAATATCAAAACTATACTGGCTCGTTGAGTGGGACTGAAGTAACCAGATTCCCTAATGTTGACAGCCTCATTGCCAATGCCATAAATACAGGCTTTTTTATTCTTATACGTCTTCACCCACAACTCATTTGGGTTTGGAAGTGCCTGGGATGGATCTTGAGAAGTGCCATTCCTGGTCCCTTGAGAGTTGGTTGCATTTTGAAATTCGCATTCAAAGGATGCCTATAATATCACAACATATACAAAAAATCATATATGTTACAGTTAATGAAAGTAAAGTATACAACTCTGTCCCAAGTTGTTCCCTCTACGTGCCAAACAAAATTATGTGAAACACAAGCCAAACCACATTCAAAGTGGGCTGGAGTATTAAAATTAAAGAAATACATAGCAAAGTTCGTTACTAGACGCCTGCTATGCTTATGCATATGGATCGAGCCACAGGTGTGGAGAGATGGGCCACCACTTTCTGGACTACCTAGTCGATTCTTGTGGGTTGTTTCACGCAATTGCTTGTAAGCTTTGTTCACCTAGTATTGTTGCAGTCCCTCATATTGAGCATCACTGAGCTGAATAGGCTTCTTGTGTGTGCTTCCGTGCTTTGCCAAGGAAGTCTCTCAAGTGTGCATTGCCCTGTTTTCAGAATTTTTGCTTATACGATCCTCATGGACCGGATCACAAGTAGACCACTTTTGCAATAATGAAGACAACAAACACATCAAATAATACAATAGTAATTTATCAGGTTCACACAAAGTGTTAACATGTAGTCACTTTAGTTACCTTGAACTCTCCAAACCACAAATCCCGTATAGGTTTCGGCACTTTACCCCAACTAGGCCAAGCTCCATCATATTTGCTTTGAAATATGAGAGAAATCCTACTAACAGCACATTTATTAGGGAGAAACCTATTGAACAAAAAACATCAAATTGATTAGTTATTAAGCAAAAGACTTGAAGTACATAACATATAATAATTGAAGACTTACCCGTTACCATATGGCTAAATCCAAGTCTTTGTTTGAGTGCTCCCATGACTAGATTGTGCTTCACTTTCTCCAGTTACATTGTTTTCTTGGGACTGGTTTGTGTTAGGGTCAATGGGTTGGGGAGTAGGCTACACAGTGTTGACAAAAGGGGTGTTTGAAGGAATGTTGTAGGCAAATTGGCCATACATGGCAGTTTGGTTGGGAATTATGAGGTCTGATGATGGAAAGCCCCAAATAAGGGAGGGATTGGTCCTAAAAGACCTGGTACGTAACCAGCCATTGTTACTCTTTGCTAAACTGAGGTATGAGGTACCTAGGGGGAAGATTGATCAACGTCCATTGCAGTTGGATCTACAGCGGAGCTCCTATGTCCTCGTCCTCTACTTCGAGTAGAGGACCTCGACAAGAACTAGAATCCATACCTGAAATAGTTGACAACAAATGCAAGTACAAATATATAACAATTGCACATATCAACCGTTTACTCGGACATCTAAATAAAGTAGGTGAGAGATATGTTCAAAATTTATTCATACAATAAAGTAAAGTCACAACCAATAGTTTTCCAAGTAAGTACTCAAATACATAACAATTTATAAGTACTCAATCATATGCATCATTATCATCATCGTCAACGTCATCGTCATCATCATCTTATAAATGCAGATTTTCCACTACTTCATCTGTTTCATTACTGTCATCCCACTCCGCCTCTTCATCACCCTCATCATCCTCTTCCTCATCTATGTCATCATTAACCTGAATAAATGAAAACCTATTTCATCATTAACCTCTTTCGATGGTGCACTTTTATCCACTAATGATGTAGGGATAATATCATTCACAGGTTCAACGAAGTGTTGCCAGATCCGTTTGTTGGTAAACAGTGGGTAGAGTGTGTTGCTTATCCACTCTCACCCTTGCTTTGGGTGGTATGACAACAAGCCAATTGGCCGTATCCCTTGAGCAATCTGGATGTGGCATAACTTGTGATACGGTGTTTGGGAAGATAAATGGGTCGTACTTTTGGTACCTCTTTATATAGTGCACCTCAATAAGTTTGCTTAGTTTATGAGATCGTGTCCCACCATTCAATGTGGGATCAAACCACTCACAACTAAATAGCACACATCATTCAAGTGGTTCGCCTACATACTCAATTTCGACAATGTCCTTCAATACGCCATAATAATCATTTTCAACATCGCCTTGTCCCGTACCACATACAACCACACCATAATTATACATTTTTTTCCCGGCGCTGCGAGCTTATGTGTGGAATTTGAATCCATTAACTCTATATGCCATCCACATTGACACATACCGATTTGGCTTCGTAGCCAATTGTGTCAAGTAGCAACGTTTGTGGTTGTCGAATAGTTGAATGTAATGCACCTAAGGTGACATAAGATGTGGTTTTAGTTACTACAATGCACCAAACTATTATGTACAAATTATGAAGAAATGAGCTATATTACTTACATTTTGACTAATCCCAATCTCCAAAATGAGTTTCAATGATGGTGTCAACATCAACGTCGCTGACATTGGGACGTTAAGTTCTGACTTGTTATGTGAAAATTCTGTCACATTTTATAAAGGTGGTAAATAAACTTGTGTTCTGAATGATAAACTCAATGGAAAGTTAAGATGGCACTCACCCAATATAAGGTTTAACTTCATCACAATTTAACAGCACGTGAAGATGGGTAGCAATGTATTCAACATCTATGAGATAACTTGATCTTTTCCTACTAATAGCGGCCCCTTACGGCTCAAACACAAATAGAATTAGGAAATGATTATTATATTCATCACCATCCTCATTTCTCCTGCATCTAGTGTGTATGGAGGGCACATTACAGCCAAAGTAATAGGAGGCGAAGAATGTCCTCTCAGCTTCTAGGTAAGCTTCTGTGATTGGACCTTCAGGACACACTTGTTGTTTTATCCTTTTTTTCAATTTCCCAAAGTACCTAGCAAATTTACAATTCCTATCACTTGTAAGTGATTGCACAGATAAGAATTGATATAAAGTTTTATCAAACACAATCTATGGATACATCCATCGGTATTGTACAAGACAACCAAGTTGAGTCTCTTCTGCCAAATGCACTGGCAAGTGCTCCATTACATTGAAGAAGGCAGGCGGGAAAATCATCTCTAACATACAGAGAGTAATGGCAATGTTTCGATGCATTTCCTCAAGCATATCCTCTCACAGTGTTGTTGAGCATAAATTCTTGAAGAACTTACTTATCTCAATGAGAGGTTTCAGCACATCATTTGGGAGTGCACCAAATGCAATGGGTAAAAGAGTCTCTATAAACACCTGACAATCATGACTTTCATGTTAGTGAACTTTGTCTTATTAGACTCCACGATATTCCTCACATTGGAGCAATATCTGTCAGACATTTGAAGCTCCTTTACCCATTCGCACAACTCTCTTCGTTTATCCATGGGAAGAACAAACTTCACTTTTGGTTTAACCGTCTCGCCCTTAGGCGTGGCTATAAATGTAATTCTTGTCTATCACATATATCTGCAACATCCATTCTTGATTTGGCGTTGTCCTTTGTTGTTCCATGAACATCCATAATAGTGTTAATGATGTTTTCGAAGAAGTTCTTCTCTATGTGCATAACATTTGAATTATGATAGAGCAATTGGTGATCCTAATAAGGCAACTCCCAGAATATGCTCTTCTTCTTCCAGTTATGCTCATTTTCCTTAAATGCAGGTGTAACAAAGTCACTGTTTGTCGTTACCATTGGGTAATCTTCTACCTCGGTATAAAGTTCTTCCCCAAATATACGGCGAGGAGGATCGGCTGTAACAATTCTGCCTTTTTAAAATGTTGTTCTATTTCTTCTAAACGCATGATTCCTTGGCAGAAAACATCGATGACAATCAAACCATGAGAGTTTACCTTCATTTCTCAATCTCAAAGCCTTCTATTATTTCATACATATAGGACATGCCAATTGCCCTTTAGTACTCCACCCAAATAACATTCCATATGTGGGGAAGTCATTGATGGTCCACATAAGGTGCAACCTTCATCTGAAATGTATGCCCCATAGAAATGTCATATGTTTCAATTCCAACATCCCACAACTCTTTCAACTCATCAATAAGAGATTGTAAATATACATCTATTTTACTATTGGGATTTTAGGGCCGAGGATTAAACAAGTGAGAAACATAAATGGTGTGGTCATACACATTTCATGGCGAAGGTTATAAGGTGTAACTACCAGTAGCCAAGTGGAGTAAGATCTTGAAGACAAAGTGTAAGGATTAAATCCATCAGCACATAAGCCACATTTCGAGCCTCTACAGCTAAATCAGGGTATTTGTTATCACAATGTTTCCATGCTGCCCCATTTGGTGGATGACATAAAACATCGTCCTCACGCTAATGTTTATAATGCCATATCATATGCTCTGTAGTAATTCTTGATGCATACAACCTTTGAAGTTGAGGTTTTAACGATAAGTAATGCATCCTTAAGTATGGCAATGGATTCTGATTGCTTTGTTGTGACCTTTGCCTCTTCCATTTTGAATGCCCACAAAACCTGCATGCATCTAAGTTTGCGTCCTCCTTAGAAAACAACATGCAAATTTTACGGTAACAATCAATGTGTACCACATCGTTGCCGAAATCTATAACAACCTTTTTCGTTTGCCCATAGTTGTTTGGCACATGGTTGTTAGGTGGACACATTTCTTTCATTAGTTGAACAATTTCATTAGAACACTTTTATGGCATATTATAATCAGATTTTATAGTCAACAATCTCACAGCAGCCGAGAGCTCACTGTGGGTGGAACAACCATTGTATAAGGGTTGTTGAGCAACTTGAACCATATTATAAAATGGTTCTCGGGAAGTGCTTAACTCCTTATCCCTTACATTTTGATTTTCCATTATAGCATTACTAACCATATGCTCCATATGATCTACGTAGAATTCATTGTTAATATGACTTGAAATTTTAACTTTGAGAATTTCACTATTTGAATAACCAAAATCATGTTGCTGAGGCTCTACTTCTCCATGAGTTATCCAAAACCAATACCCTTTCACAAAACCCTTATACATAAGGTGCATCTTCACCTCATCGAGTGTTAAGTACACCCTATTTCTACATTTAACACAAGGACATTTATATTTTCCACCGTTCAGAAACTCTGCCTACCTACATGCAAATTCATGAAATTGATTTACTCAATTTAGAAATTATTATGTATAGCCACTACGGTCAGGCAATAATCTATTATATATCCACCTACGATATGGAGGCCCATTCATATTCTGCTCAAACAACAATAACCACATAAGTTATTGGCTAATAATTAATTTTAATTTAAATAATAATAATTACATAATTTACTCAATTATATATTACATATATTTACTTATAAACTTTCATAAATAAACTTATATTATTAACAAATTTTAGAAAACTAATAATTCATCCAAACTTCAGCATTCCATTCCACCAACATAGCAAATTGCAACTTAAAATTACCAAACCTAACCCTAAATTACATTGGGCAAAATCTTCAGATAAATTAGAGCAATAACTTCACACAAATATCACATTTCAACCAAAAGTATGAACTAAAGCATTTTATTCTACCAACCAATGAAATTTTTACTTCAAATTACGAAACCTAAACCTAAATTACATTGGACAAATTCTTGAAACAAATTAGAGTAATAACTTCATACAAACATCACATTTCAACAAAATTATGAGCTAAAGGATTTCATTTAACCAACATATCAAATTTTAACTTCAAATTACCAAACCTAAATCCTAAATTGCATTGAGCAAGATCTTCAAACAAATTAGAACAATAACTTCATAAAAATTAGAATAAACGTCAATTGAATGTGCTCCAATTCATCAAGGGTAGGTGAGCACACATACTTGAAAAATGAACACAGGTTAGAAAGCAGGTCAATCACTTCCGTGGCATGTGATGCTCGTAAAGTTACAGGAAGGATATCTTGCATTAAAATATGATTATCATGACTCCTAAGAATTAAGAGTTTTCGTTATTTCAAATCTAGAGATGTTAGACCCATATCCCTCCGGAACTCTAAGCTTTTGTACAACTTTTAAGAATCTTTCTTTCTCATCCAAAGACATGGAATATGAAGCTGGAGGCATAACTGGATCTTGACCAGGACGAGGTTGAAGCCAAAGGTGAGGCTTTATCCCTATCTCTTCAAGCGCTTTTCTTACACTCGAATCATCTCTAGTTTTTTAAGCCACATTCAAAAGGGTTTCCAATAAATTATCACACACATTCTTCTCAATCTGCATGACGTCTAAATTGTGTCTTAATCAATTAACCTTACAGTAAGGTAACTCAAAAAAATATGCTTCTTTTAGTCCAAAAGACATCATTAGTAGTAGTATCATCATAGTCCTTATCGCAATCATCCCTAATTTCACAAGTAGATATACCCGCTTGTCATCTTCCTTTCTTCTTTTTTGAAGCCTTTTTAGATTTTTCATACACATAACCAACTCTATCTTGTTGCGCTGAAATTTTAATCCCATCCACAACGACTGGGGAATCCCTAAATTCCTCTGTCCCATCAAACAAATGGCCTTGGGCACGATAAGGATGATTACAAGGTAGCCATCTTCGATGACTAACAAATCTTACCTCCAAACATATATGAATGTGTGGAATCAACACATAAAGGACATGCTTTATTGCCCTTGGTACTCCAACTGGACAACATAGCGTAAGCAGGAAAATCATTGATGATGTGTCGTAAAACCGATCGCATATTGAAGTATTCATTGTTATAAGCATAAAAAACAACAACAGCATCCCATAACAATTTCACCTCAAGTATTAGTGGTTGCAAGTATACATTAATATTGATTTCAGGACTTGATTTTCCAGAATAATCAGTGAAAGAATAAATGATGATGGTTTCATACATACCCACGGAGGCAAATTATAAGGGATTAACACTACAAGTCATATACTATAGGTTGTATTCATAACACGATATAGATTAAATCCATCACTAGCAAGGGCGAGTCTAACATTGCGGGGATAAAAAACAAGGCCAGGATATAAGGCATCAAATTCCTTCCATGCTATAGCATCAGCTGGATGTCTTAGCTTTCCATCTTTCACATGATCCCTATCGTGCCATCTCATTTGTTTAGCTGACTTAGGTGACATGTAAATCCTCCTCAATCTAGGGATTAGAGGGAAGTAATGGATCACCCTAGCCGACTCTCCTATGTTAGCATTTTAAGTTCCTTCATATGTCTTACCTTCCTTGCCTTTTACTATCTTCCATCTTGAAACACCACAAACATGGCAACTATCTTTTTCTAATAACTCACCCTAATATAGAATGCAATTGTTAGGACAAGCATCAATCTTTTTATATCCAAGGCCCAATTTATTGATCATTTTCTAAGCTTCATAATAAGAGGAAGGAAACTCCATGATTTGAGGGAATGCATCTCTTAAACGTTTCATCAACATTGTGAACGACTTAACTGACCAATTTAACATTCATTTCATATGAAAGAAGCGTAGGAGGAAAGATAATTTTGAAAAGGTGGTACGGCCATCATAAAGTGCCTTATTGGACACTTCCAGTAGCCTCTGATACTTCACTTTTTCTTTATCGTCCAATGGAGGATTTGCTGATTTGTAAAATTTTTCCGAGGAAAATTGGTCACCATACATGTCAAAAGGATCAACTTCTTCCTCAAGCGCCTCATCAACCACATCATGAAGAATGTCATCCTTAGACCTAGGTATATACACCCCAAAAGCTACTCACAACAAACCTTCCATATCATCTCCACTAATGAAATTTGGCGGGTCAATATTTAGTTCTCAACTTATGCTTCCTCTATATTCTACATGATCAAGAATGTCCCTTTACTATGTAAAATAAAATGCTTATACTCCTTATGGAAACCTTTGAATAAAATACGTTGCTCCACTTCTTCTATAGGTAACCATTTACCCACTTTGTATCTCCTATATGGACAACAAGTTCCTCCTTCTACAAGATTTTCCTTAGCAAGCTTAATAAATTTGACAACACCATCAAGATAATTAGGATGATCATTTGGTAATTCAATCCAACTTAAGTCCATTTCTCTAAAGATAAAATAATTTAGTATAGTATCTTATACGCTTCATGATAATAAAGCAAATATTATTTAAGGTTACATGTAAATGATAACATTGGCTATGCTTATCTCTTTTTGTTATCTTCTTCACTTTTAGTGATCTAATTGAAGGTGTATCTAATGCTATTATTTTACTACTTGTTGTGTCATATGAAATTGAAAAAGAGCTTAAAAATTCTAAAAAAAGTTGTATTAACTAAGCTCATGATTTTCATTGTGGTTGCTTCTATGTATATTCTGCTATTCAAATATTACTTTTTATTGCTACATGGACCTTGAACGCTTAGTATGATTGGTAGTATAACTCTAAGTCTAACATTACAGTTAGTTGACTTTAAAATAGTTATAGTAGTTGTAAGTACATAACATAATCTAGGATCTTAATAAGTGATTACTAATATAATCATCCAAATGAACTTGGCTTTCACTCAAATCCCATGGCATTCATAGATTTCAAGGATAACACCTTTACTCTAACATCAAGTTTAAGGTGAGAGATTCAATCAATAGTTCTTATGTAGTTCCTTCAATGTTACTCGTATCAGTTATGTGGCCACTGTGTGCGATTATTTTTATTTCTAACCTATATCAAATTTTAACTCATACCTTTATAAATTGTTTGATGATTCATTTAGTCTCTTTGAACTTTGTGTTGCTAAGATTCTCAATTGTTTAAATTAGTTTGTCAAATGTTGATTTTTTCTCCTCTTTCTCTATGTACTGTCTAAGAACCCCAACTTGGACTCCCAATGAAGCTATGCAATCTGGAACCCTAACATAGAGAAGGATATCTATTGATATGTTAAGACCCATAGATTCATAACCAAGTTAGGGTTTCCTAGAGATGCAAGGTTTAGCCAAACAAGGTCAAAGCCAACCTAAACAACAATCAGAGGGATGGGTCACAGTTCTCAAGTTGTATGACCAAATGTCTGATTAATTAGTTGAAGATGTAGATTCATCAAAGTAGGTCAACGTGAAAGTATTCCACACATAGCTAACCTTAGAACAATCACAATATGATCACAGTAATGATGAAAAAACAATGTATAATTAACTAAGGCCAAAAGGCACTACAATGAAATGGATATTGTAAAGGAATGTAAGTAGCATTTATTTTCTATGAGATAACTTGGCAAGCCATTAAGGAACTACCTTTTAAAAAGAGAAACATCCCTTTAAGATATATTTATTAAGAGGATATTCTGAACTAACCTAATCTTAATTAGGTCCTTAGTGAATAGAAACTCAATGTTACTGATGTATGTATTGCGTCAATTTGTTTTGTGATATGAGATTTTATCAAGGGAATTCAAATCGCTATCTTGAACGAAAAGATGTCACTATGAATGAAAGCTAACAGAGGATAAATTTTCCAAATCAAATGAAGAAAATTTCAATTACACTAAAATCATTATTAAGGACTTTGAAGGGACATGGCTGACATTCAATATCAAGGGCCAAGATCAGAAGTCCTAAGCAACGGGTGAAAACCTCACATCCAATGGTCCAAGCTATTCGTAGCAATTAATAAAGGTAGAACAACTTGAATAGGAACGGGTTTTCAATACGTGAGCAAAATTGATCAAGTTGTCGTTAAGTCATAAATCATGCATTATAATTATTTTGACTATATTATATATACTATTTCGTCTAATTTACTTTATTTTATATATTTTTCAGGTTAAGCGTTACAAAAATAAAGAGGAGAAGAGAAGACGTCGAGGTTCGGATTTTACACGTTAAGTTATCAAGTTGGTCCAAAAATAATGATTTATGAAAAAATATTATTTCCATAATGATTTATTTGGGCTAGGGTTACAAAATTATTACTATAATTGAAGAAAAATTAGAAGACTTGGAAGAGAAGGAGTCCAAAGAAGAAACCCTAGTAGAATAATACTATAAAAAAACATACCTCTTCTTCCTCTAAAACCAATCTCACGCCTCACCATCTCACGCATTCTCCCCCTTTTTTTCACGTCAACCCCCTCATTCATGTTTCTCTTCCCTCACCAAATATCATACCGCATCTTCTCACCGTCGATCATCACCATCGTCAGCATACCCCTCATGCTTAACCACCTCTAAAACCAATCCGACACTTAGCATCCTCACACATCATCACCATCATCGCTTATCATCATCATCCTCCCTCACCATCAACCTCATCATTGATCATCATCACCATCAGATCATTACATCTTACGCCACCGTCAAGTAGTATTATTCTATTTCCTTTTTCTACTTATTTTATTTTATTTTTTTAATTTAGTTTAGTTTAGTGTTAAGTATGAAATCTTTGGTTAATTGTTGGGATCTTATTTTTAATATGAGTGAGTAATTTTCTTATACTTAGTATAATTTATTTGAAACCATGCTAAATTAATTATTTTGAAACAAGTTTTATGCTTTATTGTATAGTTAATTTTTATTCGTGATTCTATAACGATTAGTATTTATCGTTTATGATATTCGTGTTAGATTAATTAGAATGGATGCTAGTTAGTTTAATACGAATTCATATGATAGTTTAAAAGGCTTTAGTATGTAAAAGTTATAGTCTTTTAGGCATAAGTGTCACCCTAATTAATCATGGATGACTCAAACCCATCTCTTTTAATTGGGTAATCATTATAGAACTTTGTGAAATCAGTTTGCTGGTAAATTGATTACAAGGCATTAGATGATGTTTTTCGAATACTTAATGCTCTAGTTCGATTAAATTCTTGTGTTGGTGGTAGGGTTATCAAAACTAGTAGGGTTTAGATTAAGGCTGGACTTTAATAAACTATAAAATAAGGAAAAACGGGGAAGATCTACTAGTAGGTGTCTTCTACAGTCGAACTCATGGATAAATTGATTTGTGTGTTGATGATAAATATTAATTTGCATGGTGTATATAGATTATGCTAAGTATTTTTCATAAATTTTGTATCGTTGATAATTATTTCTTGCTTTTTAGTTAATTTCTCTAGTTTGCCAATTTTAGTTCTTCAATTTATAAGCTTTAATATAAATTTCGTTTGCGCTCCTCCCTCCCCAAAAGAGTAGTCTTTTAGGAGTGTCTTGGTCATATTAGATCAGTTAGATTGTGATTTTTAGTGTGATTATAATTTTCAGATTTCTTTTCTATTCTATTCCTGCCATTTATTTACCGGTTTGTTAGAAATTATGTTAAAAACAGATCCTTTTGTGTTTTTTTTTCATTTTTTAATCCAGTTTAGGGTTTAGAAAGTATTCTAATTTGCTGCTATTTAATTTCAGAATTTTTGAAAATTATTTGATAATTTTTCAGAATTATTTCGTGAATTGAATATGTGTAGGTTTTCACTTTAATGAATCCAAAAATTAAGTTTTTAATTTTTATTTTATGTTTTAGGGTATTATTAAGTCCAAAAAATTATATTATGAAATCTGGATGTTTGTTTGTTTATTTTTGTATTTATATTTGTGCAGTTTATTATTTCTCTAATTTCATATTTTATTTTCTGTTTTAATTTTCTGAAGTTAATTTTCTATTTTAATTTTTATGAATTTAATTACATATAATTTTTTAGATATAAAGCTACAAACTTGTAGAATATTAATTTAGATTCCTTTTTGTGATTTTTAATATTAATTTTCTGCTTGTTATTCTCTATTTTAATTTTGAGTCTAATATTGTGTGATTATTTCTGTTTCCATTTTTAGAATATTTAGGATAGCTATTTACTGTTTTTATTTCTAGAATTAAATTTAGAATATTTAGGGGCAATATTAAGTAATTTTTCCAAATTTTTACTTGTTTAATTTGATTTATTTTAGGATTATAAAGAGAAAGTAAAATAAAAAAAATTAGTAAAATTAATTAGACTTAAAATAGCTTACTATCCAAATCTTTCCTCGAGGGATCGATCCCTACTTTTCTATGCTATAAATCTTATTTATAAATCAAAGTAGTGGTTTAATTCGTAACTCTACGACAAGCTTAACAAATTTTGGCATCGTTGCCGCTGAAAAAAAATAAAATCGTTAGTTTACTTCTATTTAATTTTACTAGTTTGATTATTTTGTTTCAACTCTAGCATTTTATTTTTGTAGGTTGTTTAGTTTATGAGATTAAGGAGTGGTCACATGACTGAAGACAAAAAGGAGCATACGTGTGAGGTGTTTGAAAGTAAAGTAAGTGATTTTGAATATGTAAGCTTCGAATTTGTAAGTTGTGAACTTATTAAAGTTGAGATGGCTACTTTACGTGAACTTGCTGCACCTAATTTGGAAACTCAACCTTTGTCTATTACTTACCCTTTACTAGACCGACCACTGAAATTGAACTCTGGATTTTTAAACTTACTACCTAAGTTTCATAGATTACCTGGTGAAGACCCATATCGCCATATTGACGAGTTTAATATTACATGTTCGACCATACAACCTGAGGGTATCACTCAAGACCAAATTAGGTTGAGAACCTTTCCTTTCTCACGTCAGGATAAGGCCAAAGACTGGTTATATTACTTACCCCCTGAAACATTCACTACATGGACCCATGTTCATAAAGCATTTTTAGAAAAAATATTTCCCGCATCGAGAATTGGATCCATTAGAAAAGAAATATGTGGAATTAAACAAATGAATGGGGAAACTTTCCATGAGTATTGGGAACATTTTAATAAATTATGTGCTAATTGTCCCCAACATCAAATTTCTAAACAATTATTGATTCAATATTTCTATGAAGGTTTATTACCTATAGATAGAAATATGGTATATGCTGCTAGTAGGGGGCTTCAGTTAATAAGACTCCAGCTCAGGCTATGGAAATGCTTAATATGATGGCGCAAAATACTCATCAATTTGGAACTCGGGAAACCCAGTTTAGGAAGGTCAATGAGCTCAGTTTAGGTCCATCTGTAGAGACCCAATTGTCTCAAATTACTGTTAGGCTGAACAAACTCGTCACTAGAGGAGTTCAGAAAGCAGTGGTGTGTGGTATTTGCTGTTTAGAGGGACATGCTACTGATGCTTGCCCTACTCTTCAAGGGGGTGATGTGAATGCTATGTTCTCTAACCAAGGCCAAATGAAGTATGACCCATACTCCAACACTTATAATGAAGGATGGAGAGACCAGCCTAACCTTAGGTATGGACCTAGGAACAACCCCCCAGGCTTTGACAAACCATCACATCAACCATCCGCTCACGATAGAACAAGTTTTCTTTTAGAGCAAGTCATAAAAAAGATGGATGACCAGAAGAAGGAGGTTGACGCTAGGTTTCAGAACACAGAGATGCCTCCTAAACAGGTCCACGAGAGACAGACTACCACTGATATTATAGTTAGAAACCTCTAGGCGCAAATACAGCATAGGTTGCCATCTTAACCATTCAAGAACCTGAAGGAAAATGTGAGTGCCATGACACTTATGAGTGGGAAAGAGTTGAAGGAACCTAAGAAGAATAGAGAGGTAGAGCATGAAATAGAGGTCAACCAAACTAAACCTGAACCTAAACCTAACTAAGATTAAGACGCCACCTCTAATGTTAAAGAAGTAGGTGAGGATAATAAGGAACCTTACAAGCCATTACCACCCTTTCATAGTTGACTGAGAGGGAAATCCCCTAAGGTAGATGAGTTAAACCAAGAAATTGTAGAAACATTTAGGAAGGTAGAGATTAACATTCCTCTCCTAGATGCCATAAAGGAGGTGCCTCGTTATGCCAGTTCGTTAAAGAGCTTTGTACTGCAAATCGTAAACTGAAAAGGAACTAGAAGGTAAGTGTGGGGGAAAACATGGCTGCTGTTTTCCAAAAGAAGTTTCCCCTAAATGTAAGGACCTAGGTATATTCTCTATTCCGCATAGAATTGGAAACCTCTCCTTCGATAGAGCTATGATTGATTTAGGAGCTTCCATTAATGTGATGCCTAGGCTTGTTTATGATAAACTACACTTAGGAGAGTTAAAGAGAACTGATTTAGTCATTCAGTTAGCTAATAGGAGTAATGTATAACCAAACAGAGTTTTAGAAGATGTCCTAGTCCAAGTCAAAGAGCCTCTTTTTTTGACCGACTTTTATGGATTGGACATGGGTGGTGTATTCCATGATGTTCACATATTGCTTGGTAGACCATTTCTTAAAACATCTAGGACAAAAATAGATGTGCATGTAGGAACACTGACTTTGGAATTTGATGGTGAAATTATTAAGTTTGATATTTTTGATACTATGTGATTTCCTACTAATGTGAACTATCTGTGTGCACTAGATATGATTGATGAATTCTCCCAAGATGTTTATGAACTATCTCATGATGATGAATTGTTAACTGTACTTACTCAAGGTTTCGATTAATTTGTGTTTCATAATGTGCCTTACCATATTAATAATGAGTTAGTGGGCAGCATAGAGTCTTTGTTGCAATTGCATGTAGTTGACAGACCTAGGAAGCTAGAATTGCCTCAAAGTCACATGAAGATGCTACCCTCTTGCATTTCACCCCCTAAGTTAGAACTAAAACCATTGCCTGAGAATCTTAAGTATGCTGATTTAGGGGATGATGAGACCTTACCTGTTATAATCTCTAATGCACTTACACCTGAACAAGAGGATAAACTTATTAGGGTAGTTAGAGAACATAGTGAAGCATTCGGGTGGACTTTAGCAGACCTTAAAGGACTTAACCGCACATTATGTTCACATAAAATCACATTAGAATCATATGCTAAGCCTAAGAGAGACCCTCAGCGAAGACTAAATCCACATATGATGGAGGTAGTTCAAAATAAAATTCTTAAGTGGTTAGATGCTGAATTGATATACCCCATCGCTGATTCTGAGTGGGTTAGTCCTATCCATGTGGTTCCTAAAAAGAGGGGGAACAACAGTAGTGCTAAACAACGAAGGTGAGTTGTTACATATTAGAGTCTAGAGTGGTTGGAGAGTGTGCATTGACTATAGAAAGCTTAACAAGGCCACAAAGAAGAACCATTTTCCATTGCCCTTTATGGACTAGATGTTAGAGAGATTAGCTGGGAGGTCACACGATTGCTTTCTGGATGGTTATTCACATTATATTCAGGTCCCTATAGCTCCTGACGATCAGGAAAAGACCACTTTTAACTGTCCTTTTGGCACTTATGCTTTTAGAAGGATGCCTTTTGGTTTATGTAATGCACCCGCTACATTTTAAAGGTATATGATGAGTATCTTTTCTGATTTTATCACCAAAATTATAGAAGTTTTCATCGATGATTTTACTGTACATAGTGATTCATTTGATGAGTGCTTGCATCATCTTACATTAGTACTTAAGCATTGCATTGAGACCAATTTGGTACTTAACTTTGAAAAGTGCCATTTCATGGTGGAACATGGAGTAGTTTTAGGTCATGTAGTGTCATCTAAGGGCTTAGAGGTTGATAAGGCTGAAGTAGAAATCATTCAATCTGTGTCCTATCCACAGTGTGTCAAGGAGGTGAGGTCATTTCTAGGTCATATTGGGTTTTATAGGAGATTTATCAAGGATTTTTCTAAGATTGCCTCTCCTTTATGTGCTTTACTTGTAAAAGATGCTTTATTTGATTTTAGCAAGGACTGTAGGTGAGCTTTTAAACAATTGAAGTAGAAATGCACCGCAACTTCTATAGTACAACCCCCCAACTAGGCATTGCCTTTTGAACTCATTTGTGATGCTAGTGATAAGGCAGTAGGGGCAGTCTTAGGTCAAAGAGTAAGGAAGATACCTCATGTGATCTATTATGCTTCCAAAACTCTAGACCTAGCACAGTGTCATTACTAAAGAGAAGGAAATGTATGCTGTTGTTTTTGCTCTAGAAACGCTTTGTCCTTATCTATTGGGTGTTAAAGTTACTGTTTATACTGATCATTCTGCTATTAAACATCTGTTAAGTAAGAATGACTCAAAACCAAGATTGATTAGATGGGTCCTACTACTGCAAGAATTCCAATTGGAGATTAAAGATAAGCCAGGAGCTGAAAATTTAGTAGCTGACCATCTGTGCAGGCTAGACAATGAGGAGAGTGGGAATACATTGAGTGATTGTTTCCCTGATGAGACTTTGTATGCTCTCACGGATAGGCCGCCTTGGTATGCTGATATGGTTAATTATGTAGTAACCAAAACCTTTCTTATTAACTCGTCTAGAGCCAAAAGGAGAAAATAAGAACTCAATCTAAATATTATATTTGGGATGAGCCATATTTATGGAAATTTTATGGAGATCAGATTATAAGGCGTTGTGTAGATGACAGTGAATTTCATTCAATTTTAACCTTCTGTCACTCTTCTGAAAGTGGAGGACATTTTGGACCCAAAAGAACGGCACACAAAGTTCTTGAATGTAGATTTTTATTGGCCTACTATTTTTAAGGATGCCTGTGAATTTTGCAAAAGATGTGGATCATGCCAGAAGACAGGTAATTTATCTAGAAGGAATCAAAGGCCTCAGCATACTGTGTATGTTTGTGAAATTTTTGACATACAGGGTGTTGATTTAATGGGACCATTTCTCCCTTCTTTTGGTTTCACTTACATTCTTATGCTTGCTGACTATGTATCTAAGTGGATTAAAGTTGTGGCTACTAAAGTTGATGTTGCTAAACCTATGGTGAAACTTGTTTAATCTCTCATTCGACGTAGATATGGAGTTCCTAAAGCAATCATCAGTGACAGGGGAGCACATTTTTGTAATAGAGCCTTAGGTGCCTTGCTAGCCAAGTATCATGTAACTCATAAGGTGCCTACTGGATATCATCCCCAAACCAATGGCCAAGCTAAAATCTCCAATAAAGAGATTAAGGGCATATTAGAAAATTTTGTTAGACCAGATAAGAATGATTGGAGTCTTAGGTTAGAGGAAGCTCTCTGGGCCGATAGGGCTGCATATAAAACACCTATAGGTATGTCACCTTATAGGTTAGTTTTTGGTAAAACATGTCATCTCACTGCAGAACTAGAGCTTAAATCATATTGGGTTATAAAGCAGTGCAGTCTAAACTATGACCTAGCAGGGAAGGAGAGTATGTTGCAATTGTAGGAATTAGAAGAGATTCACCTGGAAGCCTATGACAATTAAGTGATCTACAAAGGTAAATCTAAAGCTTTTCATGATGCTAAACTTAGTAGGAAATAATTTCAGGTGGGAGAAAAAGTGTTGTTATTCAATTCAAAATTGAAACTTGTTCCTGGTAAGTTAAACTCTAGATGGCTAGGACCTTTTATGGTAGTAAAGATTTATCCACATGGTGCTGTTGAGATTAAATCCTTTGCTATTAACAAGTTCTTCGAGATAAATGGTCACAGGTTAAAGCACTTCTATGAAGGAGATCAGGTATGCGTAGTAGAGGAGATCCGACTAGAAGATCCATGAGCTCATTTGCGTCGAGCCAACGACAGTAAACAAAGGCGCTAGTTAGGAGGCAACCTAGGGTTTTTTTTAGGGAAGTACCCATTTAATTCTACTTTTATCCTCATTATTTTTATCTTTTTGCTTGCATTAGGGACAATGCAAGAATTAGGTGTTCGGGGGTGCATCCTGTATTCAGTTCCTGCAATATTACAACAACAACAACAACAACAACTCCCAGTGTGGCTCCCGCTCTCGCGGGTTTGGGGAGATTCGGCTATAGGCAACCTTACCTCTACTAGCATTCCTACCTGTAGAGAGGCTGATTCCAAGAGACCCACAAAATAGTTCCTGCAATATTAATTCTTGAGAAAAAAAAAACAAAAAAATTATGATTTTCTTATAAATAATGCATTACTATGAGTTTATGCTAGGCTTTCTTGCTTAAATTTTTTTATAGCTATTTTTAGTTTATTCTTCTATGAGTGAGGACTTCTGAGCATGCTAACTGTCATTCAAAGAATTTTGAGTTGATCCTCATGTATCTTTGTGATGAGTAACTGTCATGATTATCCATCTTACTTGATCGTGTTATATAGTTGCTTTTGAGGCAAGAAAATGACCTAGTTCATTTCCTAGACTATTGAATTAGTAGAATAACTCATTAAAATTGCTACTTTTCTTGTTTGGAAAACAAAAAGTGAGTAAAAAGAAAGAAAAAAAGGTTAGATTACCAACATGGGTAGGAATAGGTGGCTCGACACTTTTTCCCCTTAAGTTTAGGTTTCAAGTTGAGCCTTTTGCATGGAGTAACCCATGTTGGGAGAGTCATGCCCCTTTTTGGTCCGATCAATGACTCGTACCAAACTAACAGTTAGTAAATAAAGAAATAAAATAATGATGAGAATAAACTGTTAACTCCAACACCTCTATTCGGGTGAGTGTGAGACAGGGACTGTTTAATTTCTAAGACCCTATATGGGCCTCGAATATGTACGTAATTGGAGTTTGAAGAAAAAAAAGAGAAAAAAAGAATTACAAGGCAAGTTTAGAATCAATTTCAATGAGTTATTCCTTCTAGTTCAACTGTTTCTATAGCCATACCGTACTTCAATTTTTCTACAGTGAACTTTTTGGACCTCTTGATCGGTGTACGCGTGCTTAAAAGAGATGGATGATTATTACTCTTGTTACTTTATCATTGCTCTTGTTGCTTCATTAAAGAAATGTTGTGAGGCTGATGAAGAAACTCTTTGATGGTAGTTGGATGTCTAGTAGTTATTCACTTGTTGGAAGGAAAACTAATTAATTTTGAACAAAACTATTTTTAAAGCAAGCCAATGCCTAGTATAAATATCATATTTATGCATGACTTTATAAGAAAGAGGTCAGCTTGTAGGTCGAGTCCCAGATTTCTTTGCACGAAGACGTCCAAAGTTTAAGTGTGGGGGAATTTGTTAAGTCATAAAGCATGCATTGTTTTAATAATTATTTTAATTATATTATATATATTATTTCATCTAATTTACTTTATTTTATATAATTTTCAGGTTATGTGTTAATAAAATAAAGAGGAGAAGTGAAGACACCGAAGTTCGGATTTGACAGTTATCAAGTCGGTCCAAAAAATTGATTTATGAAAAAATCTCATTTTCATAATGATTTATTTGGGCTAGGGTTACAAAATTATTACTCGTAATTGAAGAAAAATTAGAAGACTTGGAAGAGGAGTCCAAAGAAGAAAACCTCAGTAGAATAATACTATAAAAAAACTGACATCTTCTTCCTCTAAAACCAATCTCGCACCTCACCATCTCACGCATTCTCCTCCTTTTTTTTTCACGTCAACCCCTCATTCATCTTTCTCATTCACTCACCAAATGTCATACCGCATCTTCTCACCATCGATCATCACCACCATTGGCATACCCCTCACGATTAACCCCCTCTAAAACCAATCTCACACCTAGCATCCTCACACATCATCACCATCATCGCTCATCATCATCATCCACCCTCACCATCAACCTCATCATCGATCATCATCACCATCAAATCATCACATCTCACACCACCATCAAGTAATATTATTCTATTGCCTTATTTTTCTTTATTTTATTTTATTTTATTTTTAGTTTAGTTTAGTGTTAAGCATAAAATCTTTGGTTAATTGTTGGGATCTTATTTTTAATACGAGTGAGTAATTTCCTTGTACTTAGTTTAATCTATATGAAACCACGTTAAATTAATTATTTTGAACTAAGTTTTGTGCTTTATTGTGTAGTTGATTTTTATTCATGATTCTATAACGATTAGTATTTATCGTTTATGATATTCGCATTAGATTAATTAGAATGGATGCTAGTTAGTTTAATACAAATTCATATGATAGTTTAAAAGGCTTTAGTACGTCAAAGTTATAGTCTTTTAGGCATAAGTATCACCCTAATTAATCATGGATGACTCAAATCCATCTCTTTTAGTGAGGCAATCATTATAGAACTTTGGTAAATCAATTTGCTGGTAAATTGATTACAAGGCGTTAGATGATTTTTTCTAATACTTAATGCTCTAGTTTGATTAAATTATTGCGTTGGTGCTAGGGTTATCATAACTAGTAGGTTTTAGATCAAGGATGGACTTAAATAAACTATAAAATAAGGAAAAACTGGGAAGATCCGCCGGTGGGTGTCTTCTACAGCCTAACGCATGGATAAATCGATTTGTGTGTTAATATTAAATATAAATTTACATGGTGGATATAGATTATGCTAAGTATTTTTCATAAATTTGGTATCGTTGATAATTATTTCTTACTTTTTAGTTAATTTCTCCAGTCTGTCATTTTTAATTCTTCAATTTATAAGCTTTAATATAAATTTCATTTACCCCCCCTAAAAGAGTAGTTTTTTTGGAGTGTCTTGGTGATATTAGATTAGTTAGATTTTGATTTTTAGTGTGATTATAATTTTCATATTTATTTTCTGTTCTATTGTTGCCATTTATTTACTCGTTTGTTAGAAATTAGGTTAAAAATAGCTCCTTTTATGTTTTTTTCATGTTCACCAATTTATGGTTTAGAAAGTATTCTAATTTGCCGCTATTCAATTTCAGAATTTTTGAAAATTATTTGATAATGTTTCAGAATTATTTCGTGAGTTGAATTCGTGCAGGTTTTTACATTAATAAATCTGAAAATTACATTTTTAATTTTTAACTTATTTTTTTAGGACTTTATTAAGTCCAAAAAATTATATTCTAAAATCTGGGTATTTTTTTATTTATTTTCATGTTTATATTATTGTAGTTTATTATTTCTCTAATTTTAGATTTTATTTTCTGTTTTAGTTTTCTGTAGTTAATTTTTTGTTTTAATTTTTTTGAATTTAATTACATATAATTTTGGAGATAGAAAGTTATAAACTTGCAAAATATTAATTTAGATTACTTTCTGTTATTTTTGATATTAATTGTTTGCTTGTTATTTCTGTTTTAATTTTCAGTCTAATATTGTGTGATTATTTCTGTTTCTATTTTTCAGAATATTTAGGATGGCTATTTACTGTTTTTATTTTCCAGAATTAAATTTAGAATATTTAGGGGCAATATTAATAATTTTTCCAGATTTTTACTTGTTTAATTTGATTTGTTTTGGTATTATAAAGAGAAAGTAAAATAAATTAAAGTAATAAAATTAATTAGACTTAAACTAGCTTCCTATCAAAATCTTTCCTCGTGGGATCGATCCCTACTTTTCTATGCTATAAATCTTATTTATAAATCAAAGTAGTTGTTTAAGTTGTAACTCTATGACAAGCTTAACAAAGCTGTACTAACGAAAAGCTAGTAACTTTTGTACTCAAAACTCTTACTATAAGTAAGAAGTTAGGGTCCTCATACTGGGTTTGTCTCAAGAGAGATGATACAATTAGCTAAGACCTTAGGAAGGGCCTCAAGTGGTGATGTAGCTGAGTGGTTGTGTTAACTTCGTGAATAAACATTGTGTTTTGTCCCTCCTTTACATTTTGCATAGCTCATGATCTGTTGGCAATTGTCCTTACTATTTTGGGAGTCATTAACTGCAAATCTCCATCCCTTTGAACTAACTGCTTATCTACATTAAGTCTCCGTTATACTAACTTCCATACAATATTTCTAATTAATTCAAAAGTTTCTTAAGTCCAAAAGCTTTCATTAGTCAGCTTATTCATATCTCATCAGTGACATACCCTGATACTGGGACTAAGATAACTAATTGATGAGCACATTAAAAATTAGCACAGGAACGCACACATCTAAAATCTAATGTTATGTGTTCTAAAGAACAAATAAATGAAACCAATTTGCGACAAATTATTGGGGTTTGTGAATACACCATCACCAAATGAACCACAGTTTGACTTAGTTTTTTGATGACCCAGTATCTTATTTATAACAGGGAAACAATATATGATGTTTAATTTTTCGTATTCTTACTTATTGCAAGTTATAAATACACTACCATACCATTGCAACCCCATTCTGAACGCACCATTCAACACCATTGACTATAGATTTAAATTACCAAATCGACTATCGAGATGTCAGAGGTTCGAGCAATGTAATTGTCGAATGCATGTCAATAGGCTGAGCATTCTGACAAAGTAGAAAATGTAGTAAATATGACCCACAAAACAATCAGTTTTCCATTATATTGATGAACCAATTATATTAAAATTACAATGGAAGGATATATGATAACAATGATTCAACCAATACAAGACGCATGAAAATGCCAAGTTGCTCAAAAGGTAACTTCAGAATAGCAGAAGTAACTTGTGTAGAAGGATATACACAGATTGAGCAAGCAATTCCTACTCACGTTGCTTCAGCGTCAGTCTCTTGCTCTTAGTGGGCTTCAATTTCTCCAATAAGGCAGGGCACGAACATTCTCTTAGTACCCCAATAGCCCATCAGCCATCCCCTTGTTACCATCCGAATTATAGAAAAGAACACACAATTAACACCAAAAACCTTTCCAGAAACCTAAATTTTTTTAAAAAAAACCAACAAACCTCAACAAATTCATAGGCATGAGTTGAAGTTGAGCGAATTACCGGCCGAAAAAGAGAAATCAAGTTCTATGAGAGATCGGGAGTTAGGATTATGGGGAAATTGATAGAGAGTTAGGGTTCTAGGCAAAGGTGAAATTGATATATGAGAGAGGGTTTTGTGTGCGTGGGTTCTGGGCGAATGAAAGTGAAACCCCGGCCAAAATCGATTGAGTGATTGGGATTAATATTTTACACGGAAGATTTAAGAAAATCTTTTACACGGAAGCTTAATATTTTAATCATATACGTACGTAGTTTTTGTTTGGCGGACTATAAAAGTTGCACGTGGGTTCCAATGTGAATTATCTCAACCATAAAAAGTGTCCAGATTTATTAATTCTAGAAAAATTAGTACCGACGTAGACAATAAGGGTCGATATGTAAGGGTTGAAATTTGGGTCGCTTTCTAGTAGTGAAATAAGAATATGCCCTAAAAATGGACATTTGGAAATGAGTAAATACATTGAAAATCAAGTATATACAACCATGCCACACACTCTTATTCACAACACTCTTTCTTTTGAGATTTTTTAAGTATTTAAAATTTTTTCCAAACTTTATTTCCTTGTCAAATTTATTTTCACTTTTTCTTTTGGTTTCCTCTTTTTTTTTTTGGATGAATGACATAAAAGAAAATAACACAACTCGACTTCCAAACGGTCACAATAAAACATCCGTTCATCGCACCAGAAGATCTAAAATCAACCATCGAAATACATCATCACCCAAAAGCAATCTAACAAATACTGAAGTGTTACTCCACTGGACTTGCCTTAGGTAAAGGAAGTGTGTTTAAGCTAAGGGCAAAAATTAAAACGATCAAAGGCACAAAGGCATAGAAATTTGGCTTTTGTGGTTTAGGAAACAAAGAATGCTTCTATCATATTACAATAATGCACATGCTAAATATGATTTTGAAGGGAATCAAAGCAAGTTCTAGAGATGTAATGATGGAAAAGACACACATGAAAGAAAAATATAAGACTAAAAATGATGAATTAGTCTTTAAGGCACAACATCTCATAGGATCTTTAAGGCATAACATCTTATAGTTCTTATACCAAAGTTAGGACAACTTGCTTAAGAATGTTCGAGGTTAGGATTAGGTATAAATTTAACACGTTGGACTAAGTTCTATCATGCACACCATACACAAGAGAACATAGCTAACCAGAATGGCATATATGTTCCTTAAACCAAAATGAAAATCTTTTTGAATTTTTTCAAAAATTTTAATTTTTTTTATTTTTGCCTATCAGCACACCTAAATAAGACAATTTCCGTAATGGAAATGAAAGGAAACATAAAAACTATAAAAAAGTCAAACAAATGTACAAAAAGGAAAACAAGACTCAAAACTACAGAAAAAGACAGGACGCTAAAACTCAAAAAAGAAAAGCATATATACAAAAGAGAAGCAAAAATTAAAAGCACCAAATATACAACAAGAAAATAAAAGAAGAAAAGAGAAGCAAGATAAAGAAAGTTGGGTGTTGGATACACCTGAACTAACTTAGTGGCACATCATTCATCAGAAACCGGCTTGCAGAATATTAGAAACTCCATATCTTCTGTGCTTAGCAGCTCCAAAAGCTACCTCAATATCTAGGAATTCACCTTAAACTTGGCTCCACTCTGAGGATTCTGTATCGCAACTGCACCATAGGGAAAAACATAAGAAACAACATAGGGCTCATCCATGAGGAGGAAGAAGGTAGAGCTTAGAAGCACACAAGAGCACTTTCATTCGTAAGGCGAACTCTTTCCTAAGACACTGTCTATCATAAGCAACTTATCCCTTTCCATGTAAGATCTAACACTCTCTTATGCCTCAACCCTAATTTCTTCTAGCCTACTCGGTTACACTCCCCTCTCCTGATGAGGAGCAAACCATGAATCCTAACCTTCTAATCAATATCAAGGCTTGGGTTCAACTTGAGCCCCTAGTCACCTATGAGGGTGGCACCCAAGCACTTGGCTCTCCTAAGTCCTTGTTCATTTGGGAGCCTTGAGGGACCCAAAGTGAGCTTAGGAAAGGTAGCATGGCACTTAGTAGCCTAAATAAGGAGCCTAGCTATTTTATCTCTATGTCACCCCATTTTATTTTACTTCCTTGTTCTGGGAAGAACACATAGCCTAACTTCTAGCTCATTTTTAGCTAAAACAATGGGATCCATTTTGGGTAAATTTGCATGGATGGATATCAATAGGATGTCTATTTTCTAACAAGCTAAAGATCATCATCAAATTCCAAGAATCAAGCAAGTTATGGGGTTTTAACTAAGCCATGGTCTGTGCAGGGCCTGGAGGTGCACGTTTTTACTTAAGGATTTATCTGGGTCATCAAATGAGAGAATTAAGGGCCCAAATTTGGTGGGTAGCTGATAGACTCTTTTAGAAGGCTCCATAAAAATCCCCACCTTAATCTTCCCCATTTGGATAGGTGAATGACATCACCAATGAGAAGGAATGTGCAGCCAAATTCCAGCATGCCAGTATCCCCTAGGGGTCCCCCTTTAACTGTACAATTAGCTTGAATTTCATTAGACAAAATACTTATAATGCTATTGGCTAGTACTAAGCTTGGGGGAAGGGGTATCTTGCTATTTAATGCCTCATCTCTTGTATTACGTTTAGCTTTTATGGATATGAATGAATGAAATGGCTAGAAGCCATTTTCTCTCTCAAAAATCTCATAATCTCTATCTCTTTTAGAGTGGTAATTTAGAGTCAGCCCTTTATATTAATCCTTAATGCTTAGCCTTTAGGAGATTAATTGGTGGGTTGCTTATCTTGGTGTTCTTTCAAGAATCAAAAGAATTTCCTTTTGATTTGAGGTTTCCTCCATTTGGGTTGTTCTATAGGTATTCATCTTATTGGATCTGCACTTGAATGAATAAGCCTTTATTTAGCCAAATGGAATTCTAATAATATGCTTTAGTTGGTATCAGAGCACAAGGATCCTTCAAGGGTAAGCATCAAATACTCACACTTTGTGATTGGAACTTGTTGTTCGAGTTCTTTCTATGTTATTTTGGGATTTGGGTACTTTTTACTCCACCTTCTTCTCTTATTCTCCTCAAAGAGCCTAAGTACTCTTCCATGCTTCCTTTTCAATCGAAAAATCCTACAAACTCACATTTGATTTCTCCATAAGACTCCTCTTTTAGTCCACAAAGAATCCCCAAAATAGCCTAAACACAATCGCTAACCAAAACACAATCCAAAAACTCCACAAAAAAAGCCGAAACACACACCTGCACCGACTAGGAATTCTACACGGCCTGACCGTGCCCCCTAGCATGACCGTGTCACTCTTTGCCCTCAAAATGTTTTTCCAATTTTTTAGCACGACCACCCGTGCTACGTAGCATAATCATGCCTCCTATTTTGGCTTGTGCTTCCTGTAGCACGACAGCGCCACCTTTTCTCAAATCCTTAACCTTCTTCCTTCTCTTGTCTACCTTCAACGATGACCAATGATGTGGAACCTTTTCAACTTAGAGGCATCTCTCTAAAGTTAACCCATGAAACGAGGAGAGACAATGCTATAATGGACCTTCAAGAACAACTAAGAAAACTCACCATGGAGCTAGAGCGAGTTAAGGGATCCGAACGATGAGTTCCCCGACCTAGGAGCTTGATGTCAACCCCATTGACATTGCCAACTCTTCTTCTCATGAGGACCATGAAGATAGAGGTAAGTGGGGTAGTGGTTATGCTAGAGATGATCTTAGTGACCTCAAGGTTGAGACACTAGAGTTAGATGGCAACCTCAAACTGGAAAACTACATTGATTGGGTGTAAGCTATTGAGAGGATCATTGAGCTCAAGGAGTACAATGATGAAAACGCCTTCAAGTTGGTCATTCTCAAGTTAAAGGTGCATGCCTCCTTGTGGTATGAAACCTTGAAGAAGAATAGAGCAAGGGAAACTAAGTCTAAGATCATGACTTGGTCGAAGCTTAAGAAACACATAGAGAAGAGGTTCTTACCTCCCTCATACAAGCAAGAGCTCTATCTCAAGATTACCACCCTTAGCCAGGAGAATCTTCGGGTGGAGGAATACATTCGAGAATTTGAGCAATTCCATATGAGAGTTGACTTGAATGAAGACAATGAGCTTATTATTGCTAGGTTCTTCAAAGGAATTTGTCCTAACATAGCTCACAAGGTGGAACTACAACCCTACTTGTCCTTCAATGACGTTTGCCACCTAGCCATCAAGGTAGAGAAACAACTTAAGGGACGAAAGCCCTTCGGAACTCCTTCCCCTCATCGACCCAAAATCACACCTAAGAGTTTCCTTTCCTACAACAAGGGTGACACTACCCTTACACCCGTTAAGGCCATTGAAAAGGGTAAAGGGATTGCTAGCGAATCTCCTAAGCAGTTGAAGGAAAAGAAGTGCTTCAAATTCCATGGTTATGGACCCTTCCAAGCGGATTGTCCCAATCAGAGAACCCTCTCTATTAAAGAGTTGGAAGAGATCCAAGCTCTAGAGGAAGAAATTAGTGAAAAAGAGTTTGAAGAGGAAGATCACACCGTAGTCACTCTGGATGTAGGAGAGTTATTGGTGATCCGAAGAGCCCTCCATGCCCAAGGGGTTCCCCTTAAACCTAGTCAAAGGGAGAAAATCTTCTACACTTGATGCACCATTGGAGGCAAAGTGTGTGAGCTTATTATTGATGGAGGTAGTTTAACCAATGTGGATTCTATGATGCTCATTGACAAGCTTCGAGTTCCCACCAAGGTGCCTCCCACTCCTTATACTATTCAATGGCTCAAGTAAGGAATCGAGGTAACCTTTTCTAAACAAGCTCTTATCTCTTTTTCGGTTGGTCCTTATGGTGGTGAGGTCCTTTGTGATGTTCTTCCTATGGATGCTTGTCATATATTGCTTGGTCGACCTTGGTTATTTGACAATCATGTGATGCATGATGGGTATGTCAACAACTATGCCCTTAAGTTCAAGGGACTTAACTAACTTTGACGCCCCTACCATCACCCAAATCTCTCAAAATTCAACTAGAGAAGGGAAATGAGAAAAGCCTCTACATGAGTGAGACAGGGGTGGAGAGAGCCATTATTAAGAGCAAGCCTTTATTTGCCTTACTTATGGTTGAATCAAACACTAGTGAGGAAGTGAAACCCTTACACCCTCCTGCTCAATCACTCTTGAGAGAGTTTGAAGATGTTTTTCCCAATGATGTACCACTAGGGCTCCCTCGTATAAGAGGAATTGAGCACCAAATTGATCTCCTACTGGGTGCTCCTTTGCCCAGTAAGCCGGCTTATAGGTGCAATCCTAATGAGTCGATAGAGCTCCAAAGACAAGTCCAAGAGTTTCTTGATCATGGGTACATTAGGGAAAGCTTGAGTCCATGCTCGCTTCTCGCTCCTTTGGTACCTAACAAAGGATAGTGCATGGCACATGTGCATGGATTCTAGGGCGATCAACAATATCACCATCAAGTACTGGTTCACTATTCCACGATTGGAAGACATACTTGATGAGTTGCATAGGTCCAAGGTCTTTTCCAAGGTTGACCTTCAGGAGTGGTTATCTTTAAATCCAAATGAAAGAAGGATGTGAATGGAAAATGGCCTTTGAGACCAAATATGGGTTATATGAATGGCTAGTAATGTCCTTCGGTCTTTCTAAAGCGCCGAGTACTTTCATGAGGCTCATGAAGTAAGTCTTGAGGTCATTGAATGGGAAGTTTGTTGTGGTATATTTTGATGATATCTTGGTGCATAGCCAAGATAAGGCAACTCATACAGAACACCTCACTTAATTGTTCCAAGTCTTGAGGCAATAAGTTCTATATGCTAAACTTGAGAAGTGTGAGCTATTTACTCCTGAAGTTGTCTTCCTTGGATATGCTGTCTTCGATGAGGGAATCCAAGTTGATGAAACGAAGGTTGAGGCTATTAAGAGTTGGTCCATTCACAACCATCATGGAAGTTTGTAGCTTTGATCGGTTGGCTTCTTTCTATCACTGGTTCATCAAGGATTTTAGCTCTATTATGGCTCCCTTGACCGAGTACATGAAGAAGGGTACCTTTGAGTGGACAAAGGCCACCCAAAGAGCCTTTGAGTCCATCAAGGGGAGGCTTTGTTCAACCCCTATCTTGGCCCTACCCAATTTTGAGCTCCTTTTTGAAGTTGAATGTGATGCTGGTGGAGTTGGGATTGATGCAATTCTCACTCAAGCCAAGTGCCCTCTTGCCTACTTTCGTGAGAAGTTGAATGATTCAAGAATCAACAACTCCACTTATGATAAGGAGTTTTATGCCATTGTTAGGGATTTGGAGCATTGGAATCATTACTGCATGCCCAAGCCTTTTATACTCCATTCGGATCACAAGGCTTTATCTTTTATCAATGGTACACATAAGTTGAATATAAGGCATGCTAAATGAGTTGAATTCCTTCAATCCTTCACTTTCTCTTGCAAGTATAAGAGTGGGAAAGAGAATGTGGTTGCCGATGCCTTGTCATAGAGGTATGCTCTCCTATCGATCCTAGAGGCAAAGGTCCTTGGCTTTCATTCCACCAAGAGCTTGTACATAGAAGATGAAGACTTCAATATGGTGGTTGAAGATCCCTTTACCTATGGCACTGATACCTTGCAGAAAGGTTTCCTCTTTAAAGGAAACAAGTTATGTATCCCCAAGAGTCCTCTAAGAGACTTGATTGTCAAAGAGGCTCACAGAGGAGCCTAAGCCAGGCATTTTGGCATCAACAAGACCTTAAGATCCTCAAGGAGCACTTTTATTAGCCCAAAATGGGTGGAGATGTCCACAAGGTAATCTCAAGGTGTGTCATTTGTCATATGGCCAAGAGTCACTTCCACCAAGGCCTTTACACTCTTCTTCCGGTTGCGTTAAGGCCTTGGGATCACCTGTGTATGGACTTCATAATGGCCCTTCCATGAACCCCTCAAGGGAAGGATCCAATCATTATAGTTGTTGATTGGTTCTCAAGATGGCACATTCCGTTGTTTGCCATAAGTGTGATGATGCTACATATATTGCGGATCTCTTCTTCAAAGGAATCATGAGGCTTCATGGGATCCTAAGGACTATTGTATCGGATAGAGATACTAAGTTCTTATCACAATTCTAAAGAAGTCTATGGAGGCTAGTGGGGACTAAATTACTTTTTAGTACCACTTGCCACCCCCAAACCAATGGACAAACGGAAGTGACCAACTGCACACTCACTACCTTGTTGAGAGGTATGATGAGTAAGAGTTTAAGAGATTGGGACACCAAGCTTCCCCTTGTGGAATTTACATACAACCAGACTCCTTCCTATGCTACTTCTCATTCACACTTTGAGGTATGCTATGGCCTTAACCCTCTTACTCTTCTCGATCTCATTTTCATTCCTCAAGAGTTCAAAGATAGCTTTGAAACCAAGGAATGGGCTAAAGCTATTAAGAAACTACATGAGCAAGTGAGAGCTTAAATTGAGAAGGTAAATGAGCAATATAAGAACAAGGCCAACAAGAATCGAACTCATCTTGGGTTTAAACTAGGAGATCTCATATGGCTTCATTTGAGGAGGGAGAGGTTCCCCTCAAGGAGGAAAAATAAGCTTCTAGCAAGGGCAGATGACCCCTAGAAGATCGTGTACAAGGTGGGAGATAATGCCTACAAGGTGGAGCTTCTGGGTTACATGAACATCTCCACCACTTTTATTGTTGGAGACCTTACTCCCTACATTCAGGATGAAGATGAGGACATTGGAGATTAGAGGCCAAATCCTCTTGAAGGAGGGGAGGTTGATGCGGAGCAAACCACAAAGCCTAACCTCCTAATCAATATCAAGGCTTGGGTCAACTTGGGCCCCTAGTCACCTATGGGGGTGGTACCCAAGCACTTGCCTCTCCTAAGTCATTGTTGATTTGGGAGCCTTGAGGGCCCAAAGCAAGCTTAGGAAAGGTGGCATGGCACTTAGTAGCCTAAATAAGGAGCCTATCGATTTTATCTCTAAGTCACCCCATTTTTTTTAACTTCCTTGTTATGGGTAGAACACATGACCTGACTTCTAGCTCATTTTTGGCTAGGCAAATGGGATCCATTTTGGGTACATTTTACATGGATGGATAGCCCCGTATGTTTATTTTCCAACAAATGAAGAAGCATCATCAAGTTGTAAGAAGCGAGCAAGTTATGGGGTTTTAACCTAGCTTTGGTCCATGCAAGGTTTGGAGGTGCACGTTTTTACTTAAGGATTTATTTGGGTCATCAAATGGGAGGATTAAGGGCCCAAATTTGGTGGGTGGCTGATGGACTCTTCTAAAAGGCTTCCAAAAAAATCCCCACCTTAATCTTCCCCATTTGGATAGGTGAATGACATCACTAATAAGAAGGAATGTGCAGCCAAATTCCACCACACGAATATCCCCTAGTGGTCCCCCTTAATTATACAATTAGCTTGAATTTTGTTGGACAAAATCCTTGTAATGCTATTGGCTAGTGCTAAAGCTTGGGGGAGGGGGTATCTTGCTATTTAATTCCTTATATCTTGTATTACATTCAGCCTTGATGAATATGAATAAATGAAAGGGTAGAAGCCATTTTCTCTCTCAAAAATCTCTTAATCTTTATCTCTTATAGAGTGGTGATTTAGAGTCATCTGTTTATATTAATCCTTGGTGCTTAGGATTTAAGAGATTAATTGGTGGGTTGCTTATCTTGGTGTTCTTTCGAAAACCGAAAGAATTTCATTTTGATTCGGGGTTTCCTCCATTTGGGTTGTTCTAGAGGTGTTTGTCTTATTGGGTCTTCACTTGGATGAATAAGCCTTTATTTGGCCAAATGGATTTCTAATAATCTGCTTCATCTCCTCACCAACTATAGTTAACTCATAGTTAAGCATCTTAATAGCCCACCAAGCTCTGTGCTCAATATGAATAGAGAGATAACAAGGCCTATAATGGACAACCCTATATGGTGACTTACATAAGGGAGTTTAAAAGTTGCCCTATATGCCCATAAAGCATTAACAATCTTGTTAGCCTAGTCCTTTCAGTTTCTACTCACAGTCTTTTCAACAATTTGCTTAATCTATGGATTAAACACTTCCAATTGGCCGCGAGTCTAGGGATGATATGAGGTAGCAATTCTATGTACTATAGAGTACCTCCTCAATAATGCATCAAAAGACCTATTAGTAAAGTGGGTACCCTGATCACTAATCCTAGCTTAGGGCATGCCAAATCTAGCAAAAAGGTTCTCCCTAAGGAACTTCACAACCACTCTAGCATCATTGGTTCTAGTAGGGGTGACCTCTACCTTTCTTACAATATGTTTCCCACTGAAATGCCCCTTACTTGCTCAGTCTTGACAGAATGAAAGGACACTTCTAACCTCATGATCAGGAATAAACCTTCTAAAGATTTGCTCAGAGTAATAGTTAAAAAAGTAAGCGTTATCCTAGACAAAGAATTTCACAAGGTGGAAGAGTCAATCTGTATCATTCTTAGTCCATCCCTTATGAATTCTACTATACACTAGGTAGTTAACAATATCAGCATACCAAGGGCCAAGGTGGAATCAATCAGGTGACTCAAGCTCTTTATCACCGATAAAGCTGACAAATGATCAGCAACTTTTTTCTCAGAATCTTGCTTATATGTAATCTCACAATCAAATTCTTGCAAAATAAAGATCCATATCACAAGTCTAGGCTTAGCATCCTACCTAGAAAATTGGTGCTTAAGAGCAGAGTGGTCAGCATAGATAATAACATGAGACCCAATCAGGTAAGGTCTAAAGTTTTCAAAACCAAATATTATAGCAAAAAATTCTTTTATAGTGGTAGAATAGTTTAGTTAGACATTATTTAAAGTGTGAAGGGCATAATAGATAACATGAGGCTTCTTATCAACATGTTGTTCTGAAACACCCCCAACATCATAATCGTATGTGCCATACGTTAACTTAAAAGGGTTTTTCCTAAATGGGAGGATGAAGGACAGGAGTAGAAGTTAAGGCTGTGTTTTAGTAAATGCCACGTGGCACTCCTTTGAGAAGTGAAATAGAGCATCCTTAGCTAAAAGTTTGGTCAAAGGCTTAGCTATGTTAATAAAGTCCTTAATGAAAAAACAATAGAAGCCAGCATGTTCAAGAAAAGACTTCGCCACTTTCACACAAGCGGGAGGGGGGATGATCAACAATCAAATCATTCTTAGCTTTATCAACTTTAATTCCATTTCTAAAAATAACATGCCCTTTGTAACACTTTCCTTAGATTAGAGAACCAATCATCAAGGAAAGACTTAAACATAGCGACGCTATCTATGAAAATTTCCACACACTATTCAACTAAATATGAGAAAATAGAAATGATGCACCTATGAGAGGTAGCAGGGGAATTAGAAAGTCTGAAAGGCATTCTCCTAAAGACATACATACCAAAAGGACATGTGACAGTAGTCTTCTCCTAATCCTCAAGAGCAATAGAAGTCTGGTTATAGTCAAAATATCTATCTAAAAGGAAAAGAATGAATGTCCAGTTAACATTTCTAACATTTAATTAAGGAGGGAAAGGGGAAAATGGTTATTCCTAGTGAAAGCATTTAATTTCCTACAGTTAATGCAAACCCGCCATCGAGATTGGACTCAAGTGGGAACTAACTCATTATTGTCATTCCATATTAAAGTAGTACCAGTCTTCTCATGGTCAACTTGAAGAGGACTAACCTACTAACTATTAGACATGGGATAAAAAAAATCCATGGTCAGGCCACTTAGTCACTTCCTTCCTAATTCCTCCCTGTAAGGTAGGGCTTAGTATTATCCTCTAAACGTATTTTATATTCCACAATTGAGGGACTAATACCCTTGATCTCCCTTGAGGTCCAACATAAAGTCTCCCTATTCTCTCTAAGTAAGGTCAACACTTTTTCCTCTTCATCCCGGTCTAAGTTAGAAACAATAATAATAGGTAAAGATCCATCGGGTCCCAAAAATGAATACTAAAGAGAATCAAGAAGAGGTGTTAATTCATGAGAAGTAGAAGGGGAATTAGAAGAAAAAATAGAAGAAGAAAAAGAGCACAAGTCATCAAATTCGAACACATTATGTTCAGGCTCATCATCAATCAAAAAAGACTCATATTTAGCAGCAAACATGTCTTCAAACCCATCATCAAACACAAAATCCTCTACCCAATTAGGTGTAGATGTCTCCATATAATCAAACCTTGAAGGCTATCTTTGTAAATTAAAGATGTTAAACTCTAAAGTCATATTACCAAAGAGATAGTCTTACAATTCCATTTCTACAGCTGATGATAGCATTTGTAGTAGCCAAGAAAGGATGCCCAAGAATGATGGAAACCTGGCTAGAAACATTAGCTACCTTCTCAATCTCAAGCACAACAAAGTCTATTGGGTAAATAAGTTCACCTGTCTTAATCAACATATCCTATATAACACCCCTGAGCAACCTAGTCGGCCTATCAACTAGTTAGATGACCATCTTGGTATGTTTTAGCTCAACTAACCCTAGCTTCTCATACTCTATGAAGGATAACAAATTATCACTGGCCCCTAAGTCAAGGAGTGCTCTATGAATGAGTTAGCCTCTTATATCTACAGAAATAGTAGGGCATTGATAGAACTACCACCACAAGCTAAGAAAGCCTTCTTAAGAACACTAGTGGCTGTCTTGGTGGTACACATATCCTTTAAGAAAGCCTTCTTAAGAATACTAGTGGCTGTCTTGGTAGTACACATATCCTTTAGAAATATAGCATAAGGAGGCATCTTCTGATAGCATCAAGCAAAGGAATGTTGATTTTGACTTGAAAGAATGTCTCTCTTATCTTGTCAACATTAGCTTGGTCTTTCTTTTTCATCCTATCGGGGGAAGGAGGTACTGGCTTATGAATTCGCTTAACATCAAAAGGAGAAGAAGAATCTTTATGAGATGAGGGATGCACTATATCAGCAAAGTCCTTCTCCTTAGGCTCCTCTTTATTAGAATATGTGTAAGAAAGAAACGGATCATTAGGAGAATCACTAGGGATCCTATCGATACTAACCCCTGATTGATAGGACGAGCCAGTCTCTGAAGAAGAAGAAGGGGAGGAAGAGGAATTTTGGAAGAAAATGTGAGGGTATCTGTAAGTTTCTTTCAAATTTTTCACTTTATTATTAATCTCTCAATATGATATAAGGGATGTAATTGCATTCACTTTCCTCACAGTCTCAGTTGAGTTGGCTCTAGAAGAAGATAAGGCATACCCCTTAGGGGTTCACCTCTAGTTGACTAGGAAAAGTATCTAGCTCCCCAGTAGATGATGTTAATTGAGAAAGTTATTTGGTCATTATTCTCATTATCTGTATCAAATTACCATTAATCATCCTCTCTACATTACTCGACCCTAAATAGTTTGTGGTGGTGTAGGCACATTAGGTACACCCTAAAAAATCGATATGTTGTGGGAGATAGGTTGGGAGATGTTTCTAGGAAACACTCCAAGTTGAGAGTTAAAAACCACAACATTTAGTCTACTACTCTAAGAAAAGTTAGGGTAATTTCTCCACCCTAAATTATGGTAAGGGGAAAATGGGTCATTCATGGGACTTTGATAGGCTATACTCACATGCTCTTATTTAATAGATGACTGGTGAGCAAGGAAAGGATATGAACTCAGTGTACAATCTAAGGCCTCATAGTGAGCACATGACACAATAGAAGTCTTAGCAATCTGAGGAGTCTAAACAAATAACCCCTTCACCATGTTCTCTAAGACCACAATCTTAGATTCTAGGTGACTCATATTAGAAATAGAATGGATTCTACCTCTAGCAAAACCTAGAACTTAGACTGTCATCCCTAGCAGTTTCCCACTATATAGTCTACTTAAGCCTTCTAAAAATTCCCAAGCAATAGTGATGCCCTTAGAAAGAAAGTCACCTTAACACATGGACTCTAACATGATTCTAGTTTATTGGTCAAGTCCTTCATTAATAATTTGGCAAAGACGCGCTTTAAGAACAACTTAACAAAGTCATCTCAAGTAGAAACAAAATTAGCAACCAAGTCATATATCCATCTTTTAGCAACATGTTTTAAAGCAAAATGAATTAATTTCATTCTCACCACATCAACAAATATATTAGAGAAATGTATCATGGAACGTACTTCTAACAAATACCCTAAAAAGAAAATATGCATTATATAAACCAGTGAAGTTAGGGAGCATTTGAGTGTAATAAGGCCCCAGTTCAAAAGATACATTAGGTCCTGGGTTGGGCATATTGAAGCACAGCAACAATGTGGTCCATAGAAGAATAAACATATCACTTAAGGTTCTCACCTGTGCCATTTCTTTTAGTTCAGGTTGAGGCTTGGGTTCCAATCTAGGTCTGAGTTCAATCCTAACAAGACTTCTTCTCTTGGGGTCTCTAACACAACCAATCATGCAATGCCCACACCCATAAAGGTATGTTTTGACCTTTTATTTTATTTTTTTTATGTTTTGGATTTTTTATCAATAAAAAAAAGAAAATATCAAAACCTAAAACATAAAAAAAACCAAAAATAATAGAAAACATAAACTCAAAAGCCCAATTTAGAGTAGTATGCACAAAAAATTCAATAAACTCAAATAGAACATGGATATATTATTGTTTTTTTTTTCTTGACCTAGAATACTATAGAAAATTCTAAACATAAAAATATTTCTAGAAATTGCAGAAAATTTCAAAAATTCCAAAAAGTTCCACACAACTTCACCTAGAATCTAAAAATTGCTAAGAACCTACTAAAAATATCCATAAAGCAAAATTAGGACTGGATTAGGACAAAAAATTCAAAACAAAAAACCCAGTACTAATTCTTGTTTTTTCCAATTTCAGTTACACTTCTAGCCTACTAACCTACACTATACTGCACCACTATTCACAACAATTTTTTATTTTTTGTTTTTGTTTTTAAACCAAAAATTAACTTTTGACTAACAAACGCAAAATAAAACAAATTAACTCTCGACTAATAAAAGCAAAATTAAACAAATAAAATAAAATCACAAATAAGCTCTAAACACGAAAATAAGAACACAAGAAATCTAAACTAAAACAATTAAAACAAAATAACACTCACTAAAAGTCAAAATAACAAACACACTACTAAGACTCAATCAACCAACTTAAGACTCAATTTGTAACCTTTTTTGACAAATTTCATCCTCGACAATGGTGCCTAAAACTTATTGTGTAGTTCTGTAAGCGTACATATCGCCATAGTACTGAAGGGACGGTCCATAAAGATGGGTCATGAAAGTAGATTGCTAACAAAGAATTCCAACGTTGACGAAACAAATAATTAATCCAAAATATAATTACGAACCAATGTAACATCATAGTTTTCTTACAAAATGCAAACTGGAAATCTAAATAAAAGGCAAAACAACTCCGTCTAACATTGACATACAAGCCAAAATATGAAATACTGAGCTTATCGCAAATCAATCCCGAAGAATGATCATTAAATCAAGTACGACTGAAAAAAATGGAGGAACTGTACTGCCTGTAACATTCTAACTCACGGCTAGAAAAGATGAACAAGAGGATGAACAAACTTCAGTAAAAAACGGATCAAGGTAAGTCCAAACAAGTGATTGGCAACCATCGGAAATGCTTAAACTGAAAACCCTGATTTGTCTCGAATCAATATAATGATACTTAGTAAACAAAATCCAGATTCTACAGTAAATCAATAACAAGACCACTTGCCTAGATTGAATTTAGTTGATTCGAACTATTAGGGAAATTTGAACATAACCAAACAAGGGAAGGTGGAATTTGAAACAAGAGCATAATGAAGCGATTACAATTTACAACCTACGACAATTGCAAATTGAACATAATAGAACAAAATTCAACTCAAATTACACAAAGTTAAAACCAATTACAGCAAATTTGAATGCCTAAGTTTCTATATCTGAAATTGAAGAAAACAACCAAAACCGAAAGGTACTCGACTCTCTCAATCGACCTTGCAAAACATATAGCAAAAACCATGGCCTAAGAAACCCTTGATAGATTTAGTTAATCACAAATTAAATCTTCTGCTCACATCTTGTAAGTGTCGAATTTTTAATTCCCAAATTGATGAAGTGACGAAGATGCTGAATGGCAAAACAACTAGATGACGGTGATGATGGAAGGTAATGGATGGTGGGATTAATGTGATGAATGAATGAAGTAGAAGAGAGAAAGAGAAGATGGAGGAGTTTTAAGGAGGAACATGAAGCAAGGGAGGGGGACTAAAAGTTTTTTATTTTTTGAGGCACCGAAAGAAAGAAGAAAATAAAAGAGCAGGTTGGGAGCTTGGGTCACATGAGCATCACGTGAAGGACAGGTGAGGCTAAGGGAGCTGGGGAATTTGGATGGGCTAAATAATGAAAAGAAAGAAGTGTGTCTTAGCATGTTTGGGCGATAGACAAGAACGGGCCCATGGGAGAGAAGAGTTGAGAAGAGGGGAGAACGAGTTGGACTAGGGTCTGAAGGCCAGCGTGACTGGACCAAGGAAAGCAAGAAAAAAACAGGGTCGCGATGCTTTGGAAAAGAAGAGAAGGGAGAGCAAATCATCTGCCTGACACGTGAAGCAAAGAGGCTATTCGGAAGGGAAGCGAACTGAGGTTGGATGACCTTGGGCTGAGCTAGCTTTAGGCCGCAATATTTCTCATTTTTTCCCACTTGATACAACCCTTTTGATTCAACGTTCTACTTTTTTTCCAAGTAATTTATTCATCCTCTCAAATTTGCCAAATTGCTACAAAATAAACAAAAATATATTAAATTTCTAATTTAATGTTTATTTTGAAGAAATATTAGATAATAAAAGGATATAATATATATAATTTTTGGATTGAACATATGGGCCACCCATAATGAAGAAAGAGTGTCAAATTTAATTGGAAATATCTTATTGTCGAGCCTAATAAAGATTTTAGTTTTAAGGCAAAACCTTTTTCCATGTACAGGGAAGGGTTTGCACTGTTCTTCATTTAATATGTGCTTAAAGTAATGTACACATTTAAATTTTCAATAAAATGAGTCTTTCAAAGTATGGTTCGTGCATTTGCACTAATATAGAATTTATCTCCCTAAAACACTTAATAATAACAAATAAAAACACAATGAAACAACTGCTCTTGAAGAGCCAAAAGCAATAATTATTGGAACTGACAAGGAGCTCAAATTGGGTTCGTCCTTGGCTCCTAAGAAGGAGAGCAATTTGCTCACCTCCAAAGAGAATTCATGGATGTATTTGCATGGTCTTATAAAGATGTGCACGGAATAGTCTGAGAAATCGTCGAGCATACAATTGACAATTCCCATGTATTGAGATGCAAAGCCTGACAAATAGAAACTTCGTCAAATGAAACCCCAATGGGCCTTGAAAAAAAAAGGAGAGGTACAGAATAAGTAAATGTTAGCTTCCTAACGGAATCCAACTACCCTGAATGGGTAGCTAGCATTATTCCAGTTCCTGAGAAGGATGGATGGGTCTGTATATGTGTAGACTTCCAAAATTTAAACAAGGCATATCCCAATGATGATTTTTCTTTGCTTGACGTCGATTTTGTAGTGGATAATATGGTGGGTCATCACCTATTATCATCCATGGATATTTATGTTGGATAATAGCCAAACTAAAATGGATGAAGAAGATCTAGAAAGATCCAATTCTATCATACAATATGGCAGCTTTTGCTACAACGTGATGTCTTTCAACCTAATAAACACTGGGGCCACTTATCAAAGACCGCTGCGAAACATGTTGCATGACATGACGCATAAGGAGAAGGAGGTTTATGGAGACGACATGATCATCAAGTCAAAGAGTTGGGAAGGACATGTTCATGCTCTCAAAAAGTTCTTTAAATGACTATAATACAGCATGCACTTAAACTCACAAAAGTGCACTTGTGGGGTAACTTCAAGAAATCCTTTGGTTTACACAGTTAGCTTAAGAGGAATCAAGGTTGATCCATCCAAGATTAAGGCTATTGTAGAAATGTGCCCTCCCAAGATGAAAAAGCAAATCAGAATTTCCTCGGGCTAGTGACATTACTAGTTATTTTACATCAAAATTGAATATGACTTGTGAACCAACCCTTTCAAAATTAAGGAAAGCTTTACAGATAGAATGGGATGAGCCATGTCAAAAGGATTTTAATGCAATAAAAGAATATTGATGAACCCACATATTCTACAACCACCAAAAGAGGATGTGTCGTCATTTTATTTTATAACTAACAGAAATAGCAATGGTTGTAAAACTAGCCTAAGAAAATCAAGGAAAAGTAAATTTCATATATTACTTGAGTAAGAAATTCCAAGATCTAGAGGTTCTATATGCCAAAAATTAAAATGATGTGCCTAGCTTTTGTGTGAGCTACAAAAAACTAAGGCACTACGTGCTCAATAACAAACACAAGGTTGTAGCCAAAGTGGATCCATTAAAACATCTTATGTCTGAGCTCATTCTGCATGAAAGTATTTCATTACAGATGATAGTACTCTATGAATTCCATTTGGAGTTCTTGGCTTAAAAGTCCATAAAAGGAAAAGCAATATTAGATTTTCTGGCCAATGATTTGGCAAGCAAGAGAAAGAAAATTATGATCTTCTCGATAAAGATATCTCTTAGTCGAAGATGAAAGTTGGCCAATGTATTTTGATGGTTCATCTAACGACAAGGGTTATAGGGTTGACATCTAGATAGTATCACCTCCAGGTCAGATATCCCGAACTCCATTGAGTTAGATTTTTGGGTAACAAATAATGCAGCTGGGTATGAAGCTTATACTGTAGGAATGCAAGTTGCCGAGCTCTTTTCAATGAAAACATTAAATGTAGACGGGGACTCAAGCTTGATCATAAACTGGGCCCTTTATTGGTGCAAAGTGAAAAGTGAAAATTTGGCGCTTTACCAAGATCACTTGGAGAAATAACATTCCATTTTAATCCAAACACATTGGTAAGGTTGGCATCTATAATTGCCATACCAGATGAAGAATTCCAACTAAGTATTGTAATCGATAGAAGAGGCCAACCAACATACTGCCTAGAAATAGGGGAGGATGAAGAAGCATCCCTGTGGTACATTGACATCCTGAACTTACGACAAAAAAGGAGTATCCTCCTAATTCCTCGAAATAAGCCCAAAGAGCACTTTACCATCTAGCCTCATAATCCATAGAGGATAACGACATACTCTATAAGATGAACACCTACAGTGTTAACATACTATGTGTAAATTTTGAAGAGATGAAACCCCTTATAGATGAAATTCATGGGCATAATTGTGAAACTCACATGAGCGGATATCTCGTGTCCAAAAAGAGATGTGTAAATGCTGAAGAGACGTATTCCGTTAAGGAGGAAATCCATGCGGGTAATTATAGAACTCACATCAACGGACATCTCATGTCTAAAAACATACAAAGACAAGGCTGCTATTGAACCACAATAGAGCGAGACTATTTTTAATTCGCTCGGAAATGTGAAGCATTCTTAATTTATGGCTGTTATAACACATTCGCATGTCACGACTATATACACTTAGCTCACTATGGTCATTCTCTATATGGAGAATTGACATAATAGGTAAGATCATGGATAAAGGGACTAATGGCCACGAATACATCTTGGTGGCCATCGATTATTTCACAAAGTGTTAGAAGTGACATTATATCACTTCTAAACATGTTGCACACTTCATAAGGACTAATGTCATTTCTAACTATGGAGCACCATATGAACTCATTGGTGATCATGGGTCTCATTTTAAAGTTGAGACTACAAAATTCCATGAGCAGCATAAGATATAATATTAGCGGTCGACCACCTGTAGACTGCAAATGAATCCAGATGTAGATGTGGCCAATAAAAACATCAACAGTATCCTGAGCAAGATGATAGAAAATTATAAAAATGAGCCAAATAAATCCTATTTGCTTTGTGGGGATACTGAATAACTATAAGATTGTTTATGAGAGTGACACTCTTCTCTCTGGTGTATGGAGTAGAAGCGGTACTCCCTATAGAAATAAAGCTTTCATTGCTATGGGTTGTTTTTGAATGGCAAGCATCTAAGGTCGATTGGATACAAGCCCAACATGAAAATCAGTAGGCATCGATGAAAAAAGCACATAAGACTTGCATCACCTATGAAAGCATCAGTAGGGAATGAAAAGGGCTTTCAACTTGAAAGTGTGTCCCTAGAACATCAGGGTGGGCAATGCAGTAGTAAAAGCCATTCAAGTACCAATCATGGACCCATGACAAAATTTAAGCCTTGTTGGAGAGACTCTTATTATGTGAAAGATATCTTCTCAGGAAGGGTTGTGAAAACAAGGGACGTAAATGAATCTGAGTTTTTATTACTCACCAAATTAGACTAATTGAACGAGTTTTACTTCTAAAAGAGTCAAAAGAAAGGAGTCAATATACAAAAGGCATGAAGTCAGCTATCGCTTTGGTGGCATAAGAACACGTGTAGTTGGAACCCAACGGCATGAATTACAGTGCTGCACTGCCTCCAGGGCCTAGTGACACCATTAGCATGCTGCTAAACTCCTTTCTAAGCCTAGCCATTGTCAATCTTTGGAAACAAAAAAGAAAAAAAAAGTCATGCATGTAAAAGGAAGAAAACATGGCTTTTCTCATTTAAGGCTCATCTAATCCAACATCATGAATGATCCAAAAAAATCCAAGGATAGCAATGAGAAAGATAAAGATAAAGAAATAATAAACAAAAGTGCACAAGAGTTTACATAATAATACTAGTTCACCTAATTTGATTAACTATCAGTTCTAAGGGGATAAAATAAATAAAAAAAACATAATTGTTTAATTCCCAATGTTGCAAGGCTTTGTACACATAGTGCAAACTTAGAGCTAAAAGTAAAGAGAGTGCATCAGTCTATCATAATGGCTTGAGTGCCATTGATAGAGTCACACACAAGAACCGTCAACTCTCTCCATCAGGCCTCTTTAAGGACCCTTCCCTTGAGGGAAGTGAAGTACTCTTTGTTCGTCATTGTTCTTATTGGCTTTGGGGGCATAAGTACCCAAACCCAATGTGTCTAAATCGTTAGTAAACAACGAATGCTCCTCCAGTCAAAGCTTGGTAAAATTTGAAACTCAATTAGAAAGCCAGGGTCATCTTCTCTTTGACCATGCTGTCTAAGCAAGCGAGCCAGAAAATATGTAGGTGAACCAATCCAAGCCTAGTAGAATCATTCAGTTGGATTTCCTATTAGGGTTTTAAAGGCTAGTGACTCCCCACCAAGGAACTATCAAACAAATTGCTTCTCGGAGAAGAAAAATGTCCCACTCTTCAATTGAGGAGGGCATGATGGAAAGATTTGTTGGCTTCTAGTTAAGGATCTTGTTTGCAGTATAAACAATCTTAGGGGGAACAGTGATCAAAAAGTGCTCCATGCACCAAACCTGGAATGATATGTTTAGACATAAATTAGGGCATGCCAAAAAAGGGAAAAAAAAAGAAGAGAAAACAGTATGTGAAATACTCCTGTAATAATATTTCTCCAACTGAGAATATGGTCGCTAGATCCAACAACGTTATCTAAGCATCAGATGATCTCCGTCATTACTATGGGCGTAGTGTTCCTCTCTCGAGGAGTTTCGGAATAATGCATGCCAAAGAAGCGAAGCCCTTTAGCCTAACAAATGAGTAATGCCTAGTGAGATATCAAAAATAGGGCACTACAACATCTCAATCCGATGAGTCCCCTAAGATTGAATCTCTTAGCTATCCACGGGATATTAAGAAAATGCATGTCTGTAGCAATCTTGGTTTCTTCCTTAGTTAGCAAAAGTAAATTCTAGAGATCCTTCAAGTAACCACCTTTACTATAGGCTTTTAGGATCTCCTCAGGTTCCTCCATGAGATGACAAAGCCTGCTTCGCTTAATTTAGAAGATATGAATATCTATTCTTGGCAATAAAATGTTAACTTTCAACCCCAGGGTATGGTGAGGAAGTAGGCTCAAATAAGGATCGAGAACAATTTTCTTCATGCCTTTTACCCAATACCCATTGCCCATGACTCAAAAACCTTATCAAAAGAAGCCATGAGGATTTAAGGAGGCCAAGGAAAGTTTGAAGCTCTAAGGGGCTAGAAGATGAGTTAAAAAACACTCTAACGAGTTTGGAAGTTGAAGAACCTCAAACCAGAAATATTGTAGAACCCGGTTGGATAATCCCACTACCGTTAAGGACTTGCGACATGATTCAAGGACAGGCGGCTACCGCTAGCCGTAATTCATGCTGTTGAGTCAGCTAAACTTTGACTAATGAGATCCTCTTTCCTTTTTCCTCACAGTTGTAATATTTTGTGCTATTTCTTACAAGAAACGAAATTGCCACGCACAATTTGTAAAATTCTTGCTCAAGTAATAAAATTCTATTCCCTTTCACTTTTTTTTTACTTTCTTTACTTTGAATTTCCCTCCCAAATAGTCCTTTTGAATTTTGTAAAATTCTCGCTTAAGTAACAAAATTCTATCCCCTTTTATCTTTTTAGATATTCTTTCTTTAGAATTTTCCTCCCAAATAATCCTTCTTTTTCTAAAAAATTCCCACATCAAAAACGGGGGGGGGGGGGGACAAGTTTACCTAATTTTTCAATTTTCTCTAAAATTTCCCTAAATTTTATTTTCAAATTTTCTCTCAAAATTCTCTAAATTTTTCTTTAGTTTTTTTCTAGTGGAGTTTGTTTTAATCCCTTCAACTTTTTTAGACTCTCTTATTCGTGTACTCGACCTCACACCTAATACTAACGCTCCAATATTTTGCAAAATCCTAAGTGCAAACACATAAAGCACGAACGCTCCAACAAGAAGCTCAATGATGATGATGTAGAAAGATAAACAGTGAAAACATGACAAAAGAATCACAAAATGTGTAAACAAAACAAACTAAATAAATAGTCTAAAAGGAAATGTTTAATTATCAAAATAAAATATCCAAAATGGGGGCACTGTCGTACTGATTCTAATCTTCACCCTTACCCTTGGGATGTTCTTTGATGATCTTGGACCTCAGGGGGTGCAGGAAATTCAAAGAAATTGAAGCATAGAGTTTGAAGATCCATTAAATGATGTGGGGTTTAGCACCCGAATACAGGGTGTTAGAAACACCCACCCATGAGTGTCGCAAGATCTTGAGCCGGCCTGGAAACAGTGGATAACTAAGGCCCTTGCAAGAATCCTGTGCCATAAACCGGATATACACAATAGCTCGACAGTGGTGGAAGCTGAGAAGAAGAGCCTTTCCCACTCAACATTCCCTAAGGGAAGGCACTCATGCCCAAAGGAGAAGGTGACCCCTAATGCTAGCAAATGAAAGGATTGTGACTCTATTGCATCAATTCTTGAAGAATGTGCACCATTCCAAGGAATGAAGGCATCTTAGTCGATACCCTCGAAGCCTCAAGATAAGGAATAAAGCTCACTATTAACTCCAAAGAGGGGGGAGGAGGTTGTTCTCCACAATTAAGGGAAGCCTGTCGACAATGTCGTGGAGCGCCCTGCAACACATATTAAATTCTACCTCAACCACATCATCCCCTTGGCGACAGCTGTTCCACTGCCTAATTCGCGAGCAGTGGCCTGATCTCATTTTCAATGTGCAAGAGAATCAGGAAATTATACACAAATAAAAAATGAAGCCAATGAAAGAGTCATTGATAACAGAAAAGAGCCCGATCCCTCCCAATTTGGGGGAATGTTCTACAAGTCTAGGATGACAACTTCCATCGTCTCCTCAATCCTTTCGAATTATTGCACCCAGAAGGCACCAACGAACCTTACTTTGATGCCCATCCCTGGAATGCCCTCAAGGTAGCATAAAATGCAAACCATCATAAAGTTAAAATAGTTAAAAAAATAATGAAAATGAAAATCAATAAGCTAGGCCATTGAGCAATGAAAGGCACCATGCTAAGATAAAAACACCATAGTCTCCCTCCTCTAAGCAGTAGAGACAATCCTCCCTAGCTGAGGACTGAGCAATCTGCTCCAAGTAAGGAAGGATGTGAACATCGTTCATGGATGGTAAAGCTTTGGCCTCTAAGATGGCACTGAGTTGGGGATCACCTGATGTTTCACTAGCTCTCTTAGGTACTAGATGTACTCAAAATGCCTCTTAATAAAGACTCTCTGGTGAGAGAGAGCCCTGACCTCACTAATGAATGTAGGGACACTTCTAGCATTTGCCAAAGGATCTAGGTCACCTAAAGCAAAATTAAAATTGAGTACTTTAAAATGAAAAAGCAAAGGCATCCAAACAAATAAAGCAAAGGGAAGCATATTTTCAACCTTAATTGTCTGGCCATTTAAGCCGACCCTAGAGCTGTTAATATTTTTCAAGGCATAAGCCTAAGTTGTGTAGTTGTTCTGAGTCCACCGTACCATGAAAGGCACTTGCTTGGTGCCTTCAGTACTAGGAATAATCTTAGGGAAATGCTCTAGAAACTAAGGTTGCAAAAAGAAAAGGCAACGGTTAGATTGGCCAACTAAAACACTTTAATGTATAAATAACACAAGCGAGGCTCACCTCATGCACAATCCAAAAATCCCCTTGAGTCACCATTGGTTAGTTTTCTGTAGGAAACAATTAGGACTAACTTGGATGCGGAAGTATACCGTCGACAATAGTCCACAATAAGAATACCAATTGATGAGCAATAATTAATCCCAGCGGCTGCTAGAGTCGCTTTATGACGTCCACGTTCTAAACCCGATTACTCCGCGGCGATGGTAGAGTAACTATGAGGAGAGAGAGAAAATAATATTTCTGTATCTTTCAGTGTATTTAAGCTGACCCTCCCAAACCTCCTTATATAGGTATTGGGGGGTTAGCAATTAGGGTTTAAGAAGGCCTCTTAGTGGCTGTCGGGCCTCAACTAATGGGCCCGGCCTACAGCTCCCACTCGGCCACAAAAGGCCGTTACAACACATGATTCCCATGAATCATATCTCCTCACATTCCATACTGGGAATAGAACGTGTGACCGAAGATAACAAATAATGTTATATTAAGTCACCATCCAACTAACATAACATTTTCACGAAATACGATACCCCAAAAATATCCCAAGACATCACTAGTGGCATCTTTAGTCCCTTATGCCTGATATATCATATGATTATGTTCTCAACATAATCGCCCGGGCTTGATATGGTAATGGTGGATAGATTTTCCTTAAACACTCATGAAATCTCATCTTAACTTAATTGCTTTCCTAACGTGTTCCCGCTGAACCGTATACATCGTGGCTCTTGAGAATCACATTAAAGTAGCATCATTAAGTTTCAACTTAATATCATAGCTTTAAGTCAAAAGGTCATCGTCCATAGGGTCACACAGTGACGAGTGAAAGGGAATTCAATCATCACACCACATATGGGTCGTCTTACAAGCACACACAGTATGAGATGTGTGTCATGACATAGCTCCCACTTAGCTGGGTTCGTCACTCTTTATGCCATGCGAATCGTCAATCTAGATTTTTACTCAAAAAATCTAACCTGAGCCACTAGATCAACATACTGAATGTTGGCCTTGACACTCAAGATTCGGCTTTTTGGGCTTCAATATGAAAACTTATCTCATATTCGACTCCTTTGAGTCTCATCTTAGTCTCACTAAGGCGACTATTCCTTATTCATATACCTTCAGTATGAGTTATCGATATTGCACACCTAGTGCCAATATGATTTCGTCTCATCCTGCCCGCTACTCAAGCGTCAAGGTGATTGCCTGTGTGACTAGGCCAATCAGAAGCCTGTGACTTTTCAACATGTCTAACAGATAAATTACAAAACATTTAGAAAAAGAACACTTTAACCTTTATTTCATAAATGCCTTTTACATGAAGAACGTATCTATCATACATAACAAGATTCCATCCAAAACTAAACCCTGCGGAGTCCTAGACTCAGCGAATGTGCTTTGAAAGCATCTCTAGGAATTGACTTAGTTAATGGATCGACGATCATCTTGTTAGTGGGTATATACTTGATGGCAATTTCCTTCATCTTTACGGCATCTCGCACGAAGTGATAACGCCTCTTGATGTGCTTGGTCTTCCGATGAAACTTCGGATCCTTGGCAAATTGGATGGCAGCTGTATTGTCACATAACATCTCTACAGGATCATCGGTTCTCGGAGTGAGATTAAGATCCTGGAGGAAGCTCCTAAGCCATATTGCCTCCTGCGTGGCTAGGCTGCATGCGACATATTCTACTTCCATGGTCGACAGAGCTATGCAGTCTTGCTTCTTACTGCACCATGATATGGCCCCCCCACCCAGGGTGAACACATATCCTGAGGTTGACCTGGACTCGTCCGGGTCACCACCCCAATCAGCATCTGAGTATCCTCTCAACTTAAGATCCCCGCCCTGAAAGCATAGGACCAAGTCGGTTGTACCACGAAGGTAGTGCATGACTCTCTTAACAGCTTGCCAATGAGCCTGTCCAGGATTGCTTTGGTAACGACTTACCAGACCAACCGCAAAGTAAATGTCCGGCCGTGTACATAACATGGCGTACATTAGGCTCCCTACGGCACTAGTGTAGGGGACATTACTCATAGCATCTTTCTCTTTGTCTGTTTTTGGGCATTGGTCAAGGCTCAAGGTTAAACCCTTCTCAACTGGAGTGTCTACGGGTTTGGAATAATGCATGCGGAACCGTTCCAAGACCTTTTTGATATACGCCTCTTGGCTCATACCTAAGAGTTTATTGGAACGATTCCTTACTATTTCCACACCTAGGACATACCTGGCTTCATCCATATCCTTCATTTCGAAAACGGAGGATAGCCACCTTTTAGTAGCTTCGATCATCTCCAAATTATTCCCAGCCAATAGTATGTCATCAACATATAAGGTAAGGAACATAATCCCTCCGGGTGATCTTTTGACATACACACAATGGTCCTCCGAAACCATGGATAAGCCAAAAGAGGTTATGACTTCATGGAATCTTAAGTACCAAGACCTGGAGGACTGCTTAAGACCATATATGGACCTTTTAAGACGACACACTTTGTCTTCTTGCCCCTTTGATACAAAACCAAAGGGTTGGTTCATGTAGATCTCTTCCTCAAGGCTGCCATTGAGGAAAGCAGTTTTTACGTCCATTTAAAACAACTCTAAGTCCAAATGGGCAACCAAGGCTAGGAGTAGGCGAATAGAGGCAAATCTCACCACAGGAGAAAATGTCTCTTTAAAATCTACACCCTCAATTTGTGTAAATCCTTTCGCCACTAAACGGGCTTTGAACTTGTCGATCGATCCATCTGCCCGATGTTTTATCTTGAAAACCCACTTGTTTCCAATAGACTTACGTTGGGGTGGAAGATCAATAAGTTCCCAAACCTTGTTTCTTGCCATCGAGTCCATCTCATCCCTCATGGCATCCATCCACTCTTTGTGGCTTGGTGAGTCAATTGCTTCTTGGGAAGAGGTAGGTTCCTCGACTTCCAAGGGAGTACATAGGAATATTTCCCCTTCGATTTGAAAATATCGTCGAGGAATTCTTCCACGTTCACTCCTTCGGAGCCTAGGGCCTTCATTGTTCGTCTGCCCGGTTGAAGTGTCCCTCCCCCTATCTCTAAGGGGTGTGGGGCTCTGAACATGTGGAAAGTTACTCCCACTATCCCTTTGGGGCGTGGGATCCTGAACATGCAGACTTACTACATGTTCGACAACTGGAGATTGAGGATGGACCTCACTCGCAAGTTGACTTTCCTCATGTACAGGAGATTGAGGACGAGTCTCAATTTCCTGCTCAGGCAGGTCTCCCCCATTCCCTCTGGATAGGGGAGGCATACCATCTTCGGTGACTTGGTTAGAATCCAAATTCTCCCCTCACCGAATGATGGTTGGATGTCTGGATGTAGCTCAAATAGTTCGACATCCTTTTTGACTTCACCAATGGTCGGGAACTCATCCTCGAGAAAATCGACGTTGCGAGAGTCTATTTATGTCATGCCACCATTTGGATGTTCCCCGTACATCACATATCCTTTTGATTGTGCGGGGTACCTAATGAACACCATTTTGGTGGCTCTTGGACCAAGTTTCCCATGTTTATGGGTTGGGTTGTGCACATAGCCGGCCGAACCCCATGGGCGTAGATGGTCCAAGGAAGGTTTCTTACCAAACCATAACTCATATGGTGTGGCAGGTACACTCTTGCTTGGCACACGATTGAGTATGTAGGTTGCCGTAAGCAGCGCATCCCCCCAAAAACTGATTGGGAGGCTAGCATGTGCCATCATTGACCTGACCATGTCAAGTAATGTACGATTCCTACGTTCCGCAACACCGTTTTGTTGTGGACTGCGTGGAATCGTTAACTGCCTTTGTATACCTTTTTCCTCACAAAGCTCTTTGAACATATCAGAGAGGTATTCACGACCTCGATCAGTTCGAAGGATCTTAACCCTTCGTTCCAATTGAGTCTCTACTTCGGCTACGAAGCGTTTGAATATATCAAGTGCCTCGTAGCGGTGAGATAACAGGTACACATACCCATATCGTGAATAATCATCTATGAGGGTAATGAAATAGATAGCCCCATGTCGTGCTTTAACGTTCATGGGTCCGCATATGTCTGAGTGGATTAATTCTAAGGGACTAGATGCTCTCATGGCTTTACCGAAAGGCTTCATAGTTGCCTTTTCAGCTAAACATGACTCACACCTAGGTAACTTAACCCTAGTGAGTTGGTCTAGGAGACCTTCTTTAGCTAGCCTATTTATTCTATATTGACCTACATGGCCAAGTCTAGCATTCCACTTAACAGATTCAGAATTAGAGTCGAAATAAGAAACATAAGCAGAGGATATATTATTGTAGTTATCATCCAAATCCAAAACAATGAAATCTCCTTTCAAAGTTGCTTGGCCAAACAAATTGCCATTATAGAAAAAATCTAAACCGTCTGGACGAAAACCAAAAACAAAACCTAATCTAACTAAAGAAACATAAGAGACTAAGGAGCATCGCACCCCAGGTGCATAGAGGGCGTCATGAAGAAGCAGCTTGTTCCCTCCACGGAGTTTGAGCTGGTATGTTCCTACTCCAAGGACATCTTCTTCGCTGCGGTTCCCCAGTACGACAGTCCGTGAACCCACCGGGTAGCGATGGTACTCCACGAATCCAGCCCTATCTTGAACTATGTGCTTTGTTGCCCCCGTATCTACAATCCATTGAGGAAGAGAGTTAGCAACGAATGCATGGGAACAAACATATAATTCAGGATTGTTAGTGAAAGTAGGTACCTTAGCTGGCTCAGGACAATCCCGAGCAAAATGGCCCTTCTTCCCACAGTTATAGCACTTCACACATGCCATATCCTTAGCTCCGTTGCCCTTGGTCTTGTGCTTCTTAGCAGTACCAGCATTAGAGCGAGAGTTCTGAGGAGGACGAGGGCCTTTCATAGGTTTCTTACTACGGTAAGGTTTCCTGTTCCTGGGCCCCGATCCTTTGGCAACGAATGCCATACTGGAAGGCGCATATTGTTTTAAACGCTCTTCCTCCATTTCGAGGTGTTTGGAGATTGCCTCGAAAGTGTTGATATGATCGCTGTGTGCCATGAATGTCTTAAAACTTTTCCAATGTCCATTATCATTGGGAAGAGCCCTAATCACATTCAGGACTTGTTCCTGCTCAGAAACCTCTTGACCCGCAGCCTTAAGGTCTCGAACCATAACACTCATGGTTCGAAAGTGTTCGGGGATACTACGACTGGAGTCTATAGTATATTGCATCCGTCTCAGCTGCAGGGTACGCAACCTTGTAGCAGACGTCTGCCCGAACCTAACCTTAAGCTGTATCCACATGTCCTTAGCAGTGCGGAAACGCTCAAACTCTCCCAGGAGATCGTCCCGCATGCAAGACAGCATGGTGTAGCGTGCGGAACGATCGCGTTTGAACCATGCTTGGTATGTTTTCAGGTTTTCTTTGTCAGTTGCAGTAATATCTCTACCTTGTTCATCTCTTTCAGCCGGAGGAACCATGGAGGCAGTCAAGTGGTCTAGCATATCATCATTGTTGAGATAAAACTGGACCTTTAGATGCCAAACATCATAATTCGTGCCATCCAACTTGTCATCAGATTGCATACATCCTATCATATTCCTAGTTGCCATATCTGAAAGTATATTTTATCTGTTAGACATATTGTTTAATAATTAAATTTCCTAGAAAGCTCCATAATTTACTATGTACGTTCGAAAATTTCGCTAAGCTCATAATCATCACGCACAATTGTGAATTTGGAGTTTCTTTAATTTAATTATTAATTTCACAAAATATTTAGAAGTTTTGTTTAAACTTAATTAACATTTTTAATTCAATGAATATCACAAAGATATTCACTTTTTATTACGTAAATATCTATTCAGTTAAGGTTTATGAAACTAATTCATTTAACACAACTTTATTATATATATATGTATAACACAAAGTTATATAATCAACCTCCAATTATATAATCAATGATAATAACATGAAAATAAAACCAGAGATAATATAATTTATCAAAAATGAATATATGACCAACCCATGATCATCTTTTAACATATAAAACAAATTTATACGATTATGGGAGCACAAATTTAATAATCTAAATTTTGGAACTGAGACAACTAAAATGAAACAGCCAAAATCGAAAACAAACATGAAACGGATTCTTATTCTCCAGGTCAAGTGACGGTTTCTGGGCCTGGATGGGTAAACGGCCCAAAGCAAAAGCGGGTCAGTTGAAAATTGATCCATAAAAAAAATGTGATCCAAGAAGAAAAAAAAACGAACAAAAAAAAAAAAAATGGGAGAGACCGGGGGGGCCTTTTAAAAAGTGAGTAAATTTACCCCCCCAAACCTAATCTCAGGTTTTCTTTGCACTGGGCCTCCCTCTACTTCTCTATCCCTTCCATCCCTCTGCCTCTCTGCCTCTTGACCCCCGAAGAGGAACCCTCTCCCTTCTTCTCTCAGCCCTCCTTTCAATGCTAAGGACCCGAAATGAAGCACCGAGCTCCCTTCTTGGGCTGTTGGCGTTGCGACCATGACAGCCACCGGCACCGTGGTGGTGTTGCCATTTGGTCGTGTCGCCGCCATAGCCGAGATGTGGAGCACAGAGCTCCACCGACACTCGGTCTTCTTCACCTCAACGGTGAACCCTGGCTACCCACATGATGAAAGCAACCCCATTCATCGCCGATGGCCCATAATCAACCCACCATCGTGTAGATCGGCTGCAACCAAGCTAGAGAGTAGCAGGTGTGCACCGAACGCGCCTCTGACGTGGTGGCGCGTGACTCACACGCGCCGCCAATTTGGTGGATTGTGCAGTCTCTTCGCGGATTTGGGTAGATCGGCGATTAATGGTGCGGTTGGAGGAAGAAAAAGAGCCAAAAGCTCCTTCGTTGGCGGCGCGTGACTCACACGCGCCACCCTTCCACGGCAGTTCTGATGGGTATGGTTCGAGTTCCTCCCTAGGCCTCTTTCTTTTAATTTTCGAGTTCCTCTTTGTTTTAGGCAGGGGGATTTTAGGGTTGGGGTAATCGGGTTTCAGTTATTAGGATTCAGTCGAGTGATGTGGTTCTCTCGGTCTTTTTCCAAAAAAAACTTGCCTTTCATGGTTTAGCATCAAATTCTAGCATGATTTTGTCTAAACGTCATGATAACATAAGGCATACACACACGCAGTGACATTAATTTGGATGTTAGCCGTGAACTATCACCGAAAAAGTGTTATATCTGATGTCGTGCAGACTGTATTTCAGCATGAGGCATGTTTTTGGATTTTGTATAATAATAGCGTGTCTGTATTGGCTTAAGAACGATGGTAAAAAAAAATTAACAATCGATGCACAAAACTGAGACTTTATGACGAACATGTCATCAGAAAAAAAAAATAGAGTTTATTAAATCCATGAAACTGAATATACAACATGGATCTGGATGTGGAATTGAACTGAAAAATTCAATCTTTGGCCAGAACCTAATTATGTAAACATGCGTTTAGGGCAGATTGTTAGTAACATGAACATGTTCATAATTAGAAGACTTTAATATTTCCATGATAGTAAATCTGCAGTTTTTAAACACTTTCTGGTTATTATAATAACATGAGCATGCTTCTGGATTTTAGCAGTTTGCATAATCACGAAAATTAAGCAAATTAAACAAAATTAGCATGCTTTCAACCAATCAGTTTTGGAAGATTTATTAATCTTTTAATTTGGGACTAATCCGAACGGTTTAGGCTCTGATACCACTGTAGGAAATAATTAGGACTAACCTGGATGCGGAAGTATACCGTCGACAATAGTCCACAATAAGAATACCAATTGATGAGCAATAATTAATCCCAGCGGCTACTAGAGTCGCTTTATGACGTCCACGTTCTAAACCCGATTACTTCGCGGCGATGGTAGAGTAACTATGAGGAGAGAGAGAAAATAATATTTATGTATCTTTCAGTGTATTTAAGCTGACCCTCCCAAACCTCCTTATATAGGTATTGGGGGGTTAGCAATTAGGGTTTAAGGAGGCCTCTTAGTGGTCGTCGGGCCTCAACTAATGGGCTCGGCCTACATTTTCCTATCCCACCAACAAGCAGCCCTCATGCACTTGAGGAGTATGGCAAACTTGTAGTGCCCCTATCTAAGTTGCCTACTATGGCAACATCCTCTAAGTTGGTTATCTAGTAAAGATGGTCACGAAGATAGTACATCCAAGTAAATATGCCATGAAATGGTGAAAGATTTATTTATAGAACTTATTTATGGATCCCTCTAGCACCTCCATGATTAAGCAATATCGAATGGGGTTAGACTTGAAAGGGCAAGTCTCGGCTAAAGACTCAAACAACTCCACATGTCTTTGCCTCTCCAGGCTGAATTACAACTAACACTTTAGTAGGTTTACCCCGAAAGGAACTCTAATCAAAATGCACAATTCTATGGGGGTGATCATCATCTCTCTTTGAGGAAAGTGAATGATGTATGTGGTATACCGAAACCACTCAATCAAAACTAATGATTAGTTTCCCTCTATACCTTGAAGACGTTACTCTAGGCGCTGAAGAAATTACATGTCACCATTACCTTAACATTACGGGGGAGCCTCCGATGAAGGCACTTGATATCGTAAAGGTTGCTATAACCCTTCATAAATTCTTGGTTTCACAAGAAATATAGAAAAGCAGGATCACAGGTTAACTTCAAAGAAAATTCAGGAATTGTTAGGAAAGGAGAAGCATTAACAAAAGCACTAACTACTCCCCGCAGAGTGATGGCAGAGACGTAGTGGTGCTTGTCTTTCAAATACAGTAGGTTAGATATGCCAAAACAACCATGATGGGTCCCAGACCTGACCCGATAAGTCAAAACGATCGTCCAACTAATGATTTTCAGTTTGGAATGTAAAGGCGCATTACATCAAAAATCAGTTGATAAGTGCTTCTATATACTTCATTTTTCAGACATTTTGTAGCACTCTTTCAGGAATTCATGGGCTTTATGTTATAATTTATTCTCCTATTCTTGTTTTATGCTAGCGTATGGTTCTTTGATGACTTTCGCAGGATTTTACACCATTCGACCAATCGATTGTCCCTCATATGAGTGCATGTTGACCGACCACTGAGGTACCCCAAATCCTATGCTCATGGGCAAGAGGAGCAGAAGATTTTGAATCCAGCCAGCACCACAGTCCCACCGTTGTGGCTACCATGGTTCTTGGTGAGCCTGTAACTGCTAACCTCTTCATCTTCCTTTGTTGTGTGATTAAGGGTGCTCAGTCTTGGTGCTTAAAAGGCATGTTTAATGGCTGAAAGTAGAGGCATTCAGCACCATCATCATCTCACCACTACTCTCTCATCTATCTCTCTTTAGTTAGAATTTAGTTTAGTTTATTTTTTAAGAACAAAATGAGAATTAAAGGGAGACGCTTTGCTCTTGGAGGCATGAAGATTATGGCACCTGTAACGCCCCAAATTAAACATGATTCACTGTTTGTATTTTCTTAAATAATCCTTCAATTATAATATGATAAACCCAACAATAGGAGCATTACGTCATTCAAAAGGACAAGGCTTGAAATGTGAGTGCTATCAATAACACAGTTAATCATAGCTTCAATCATGCACATACACACCTGATCAATCCATATACAATCAACTGTTAACCAACATAAGGTTTTTACACTATGGTAAAAACAATTCACCATGTAATCTGCATCTCCATCCACTGAAGATTTCAATAAACAGCTCTAAAGTATGCATATACTGTATCACCGCTGATTTATACAGATTTAAATTTCCTTGCTCAACTTATTCTCTTCCACTGCTTTGCTAGCATGAGGCAATTCTCTGAGCATTTGCCCAAAACAAAACATAAAAAACATTCCGAACTGTGAGCCGAAGTTCAGTACATGCATTCTTGAATTGTTAAATGATCATTGGAGGACTTATTGGGCCCAATTTACAATTCATTTTAAGTTAAAACAAAGAATGAGATGATGTAAAGCTGCGTTGCTAGTTATTATCTGATAGTGAACCCCTTGATACTATTATGATCTATGGATAGGTGTACACCTGCCAAGTCGATTGGGACAGTTCGAAGAAAAAATGTGCTATTTTTAAGGTACTTTTACACCTATTTTATGCTCGTTTTATTCGTGTTATTAAGTTTTTTAACTGATTTTATTTTATTTTGCAGATTTTTAATAAATGTGAAAAAAGGGGCCAAAATGGTAGAAAATGGGGAAAAATGTTGGGTTTTGAAAACTGCCAAGAGAACCGGCCGGTTCACTCCCAAAAACCCGGTTCACTCCCAAAAACCTGGTCCACTTATAACCCCCCTCCCCTTGGTCTTCATCACTCTCTCTCTCTTCTCGTCCCTCTTCTTTCCCTAACCCCCGAAACCCCAACCCACAGGTTCCATCTTCTTCACCATCTCGCCATTCCCATCTCGATCCAGCTCTCTCTCTCTCCCTTATCTCTTCTCTCTCCTCGAAAACAACCACAGCCTGCAGTAACCTCCATTACTAACCCACAGAAACCCCGAAACCAGAAACCCACCTTTGTCCTCTTCATCCTCATCTCCCCATCTTTTTCTCACCTGCGATTCATGCTGCCACCATCCACGTACAGCCTTTGCTATCCCCCATCGCCACCGTCCAGCACACCACCAAATCGAGGGTCGAAATTCGAAGGGTTCGGGTATAAAGAGGAGGACGACACCATTCATTCGGCGATTTGGTAATTTTAGGCTAGGTAATAGTTAGGTAGTTTTTAGGGTTAGTTTAGGTTTAAATTCAGTTTAGGGGCAGTTTATTGTTAATTTTGTTTATTTTTGTATTCATTAGAGTTGATTTCCGAATTAGGGTTCGATTTAGATCTGTTGTTGGATTCGAATTTTGTTAGAATTTCATGTGAATGCACTAAGTTTTTGAGTTTTCCAGTAGCAATACATGTTCTTAGTGCGATTTTGTGAGAAATAGATGCAAATTTTGTCGAATTTCATGCGATTTTCCCCTCCCTTGATTTCTTTGTTCTGTTTGTATTCTTCTTTGGTCTTCACCGTTTTTGGGCTGCTATTGGAGGTTCTGATACTCTCTTGGAGGCTGTCAGGGTTAAATTGAATATAGGTTTGAAAACTTCCCCCTCCCCTGCTGATGTTTTCTCTTCGTTCTTTCTGTTTCGATTCTGCTGAGTTTTACCCTTCCCCTGTGCTTGATTCAGTTACTATTGTTAGTTTGATTTAGGTTATCTTGATGATACACTTGCCTCACTGTTCACTGTACTGGGTTTGTTTGCCTGAAGCTAGTATTTGCAACTATAAAGCTTAGATTTAGTTTTAGGTTATGCTTGTTCACTATGTTGAATTGGCACTGTGTTAAATTCTGGAATAATGTGGTTAGTTGCTAGGTTTTGAATCATGCTTTGATTTTGGTTTATTGACTATGTCTAGTTGGTGTAGTATTTTAGTTTTGGTAGCTATTTGGTTGTTCGATAGAATGCTAAAGTTTAGTTTATTTGAATTCATTTTGTTTGTAGGCCTAGGTTTAGTTAAATGTTGAGTTGAATACTTAGGGTGTTAGATTGCTTAAATAATATCACGTAGTTTAGTTAATTAGTTAAATCGTTTTGTTTTAAATGACCATAATTTCAACGTTGTCCCTGTGGATCGACCCTCAAAGTACTACGATGACAATCGTATGCTTGAGGTTTCTCTTTTTGTTTAGTTTATTTTTCACCCCCTCAAAAAACCACCAACATTTTTGGCGCCGTTGCCGGGGATGACGGCATGAGATTAGGTCATATTTTCATTTTCGTAGCTACTTTCTTATTTGGTGCTTTGATTTGTTTATTTCGTTATTAGTTGTGACTTGGTTTATTAGTTGTGATTTGTTTAAATGATGTGTTTTGGTCATTTCGTAACTTTATCTTGGTATCGATTCTTACTTTCTCTAATTTTGGTATCGTTTTACTTAGTTTAGTCTTTTTTTTTTGAAAAACCCAAAAATCCAAAAAAAAAATTTGGAAAAGTCAAAAATCCCAAAACATTTGAAAAACTTCAAAAATACAAAAAAAATAAAAAATCCAAAAACCCCAAAAAAAAAATTTGAAAAATTGAAAATACAAAAAAATTGAATTTTTTTTGAAAAACTTAAAAAATTTCACAATGCCAGTTTTCAATTTCCCGCAATTTGAGCGCGAGCCTTTTTAGAATTATTTTTCAAGGCTTAATGATTATCGTGCTCAGCTGAATCGTAATTTTGAAAAATGGGAAATTTGTGGGGTCATTATTGAGGGTCTAAACATTGAGTCAAGGAGTTACATCGATTCAATTTTTCCTAGAGGTTTAAGAGAATTGTTATTTAAAACTCCAAATGAAGTTTGGGATTTCTTTGAAAAATTAGCTTGGGAAACTTATATGTTTGAACAACCTAATACAACTTTTAGATACCCGACTCATGGAGAGTATGATTGTCATGCTAATTCTTACCCTTCAGACCAGTTTATGAATTCCTACGACTCTTGTAACTCTTATATGCCTCCTGTTTTGTGTGACTATTTTGAATCCCCTGATCATAATGCTTACACTTATCCTTTTCGTGATTACATTGATGCTACCTATGCAAGCTTTGAAAAGAAAATTAAAGATATGTCTTATCAAATGCTAGAGACTATGAAATTGAGAATTGCTGAATATTCTCAATGTTTAAACCAGATTAGAGGGACTTCTAGTGAGATTGACTCTAATTTAGGATCTCCTAAACCTGATATTAGTCTTTACGAGGATTTTGAACCTTCTTATTCTGCTAGGCCTGATTTGAATGAAAACATATTTCTACCTAGTTTAGAACAAGAAAATGACCTCTCTAAGTCTCTATCGACAGACCTTGCACCCTACACTAGCTCACCTACGGGCATCACTAATGAACAATCTGATCTTGATAGTGAGTTAGAAACAAGCATCGCACCTGTAGTTGAGCTTCATGATTTAGATGATTCAAAAGATATTTCACAAGAGTTATGTGATAAGGTGACCGTGACTGCACCCACTATGTTGGACTTTAATGATGATACTCTTTCTGCAGAATATGAATCTTTTTCAGGTGAGTTGGATATTACTAAAGGTCTTGATTTGGGTTTTCATATTGAATATGAATCATTCTCTTTTGATTCCGTCATTCCTGACCTTCTATTTAAATCAGATGATTATATTCTACATATAGAATATGAATCTTTTCATGGGTTTGATGTTGATATGAGTTTGAATGAGGATCCTTGTGCTGAATAAGAATCATTTTCTGTTGATCCTGTCCAAACTGACCTCCTTTTTTATTATTGCAAGTCTGATTATGCTGAGTCTGAGATCATTGCCACTAAGAAATTTAATTTAAACCAGACTCTCGTGCTTTTTGATATTAATAGACTTATGAAATTTGTATCCTCCATTTTGCCTAGATCGCTCGTTTATGCTGACATAGTTTCTAGGCCTGTGGCCTCACCACTGGTTCCTTTTGAGTATATTCATTTCCTTCCTAATTGGGCCCAATTGTTTGATAAGCCAAAATGGGCCCTTACCTATGCTTTCTTGGCTATATGGATGTACTCAATCTGGTTCCAACTCATTGCTTTTCATAGTTGCTATGCTATTGAGAGTTAGACTTCTATGTTTGATAAGTTGTTGCGTGCTTGAATGAGTTTTGATTTGCATAGCACTTTTTCAGCTTAACATGGAGTGGTTGATGCTCTATAAGCTTTATAGTTTGGGTACAATCTGTATCCAACCTGGTATGATCGTTTCAACCTTCTTTTCTTTTCCATTTCTTTTCTTTCCTTTTTGTTCTTAGTTGTATATGTTAGGATTTTGTAAATACTTGTTAATTGTCGATATCTAGGGTTGTTTTTTATGTCTCACTTTCTTTTGTTTCTTTATGTTGGTGAGTTTTGGTGTTTCTTTGGTTTAATTTTTTGTTTAATAGTTTCCTTTTGTTGTAAATAAGTATGTTTAGGTCATGTTTTGTTTTAATTTTGGTCTTGGTTTTGATCTTTGTTTTCCTTTCTTTAGTCATTTAGGTTTGTGTTTGTTTTTGTAAATATGTGTGTTTCTTTGATTTGAGTTTTGATTTTTATTTTCATTTTAGTTTTATTTGGTTTTTTGTTTTGTTTTTGTTTTTGATCATGTTCTAGTTGCATATATTTGAGGTTTTATGGTTGTTTAGCTTATGAGCTTGCTTTTTAGCGCCTTAATTCCCACAATGAGGACATTGTGAAGTTTTGGTGCGGGGGTGAGGTGCCATTTTTTAAAAAATTTTGAAGATTTTTGTTGTTTTTGGGGATATGTGTACTCTTTTCTGATTATCTTGAATCCCCTGTGCTTTATTTGTTAGCTTGTATATAAATAGAATCTACATGATAAATCTCCGATTTCAAATGTGATATTCTAAGTCCTGATTCTAACTCCAGTTGTTCATTATAGGTTGTGTAATCTAGTCCTTGTTTATTCATTCGTTATTATCTTTAGGTCTTAGGTTTCCATGAATGATTCTCCCACTAGCTTGTGGCATGATTATTTTGGAAAAAAAAATTGAAAAAAATTGTATTATGAATAAAGAAAAAGAATAAAATTTGGAATGACAAGTATCCCTTTGAGGTATGCGCTACTGGGCGTTACCCTTTGAGGCACGTGCTACTGGGTGTTACCCTTTGAGGCAATATTGCTACTGGGAAAGCTTGCTTCCAAAGTCAGTATGATAATAATATAGTTGTGTCAGCCAAGTGGGATTGAGTCTAATTCTGGTAAATTTGAGTCCTGTGGATGATGATACACTTGCACACGAGCACCGAGATGGATTCAAAATCTTGATGTTCAATGGGAAGAAAAATTAATGCTCTGATGTCATTTAGGAGGTAGAGGGATTTGAAGTACATGTTATGCATATATAGTTCAATGACTGAGTACATGGGTGATTTAGCTGATTAGAATTTGTGCATATTTTTCCCAAGTTTTGTACATATTAGTTTTCAGAAAACCAAAAAGATTTTTCTTTATTTTTGGAATAATTTTGTGGCTATTTCACTTGGAAACCCTCACGAGACCTCACTCGTCCACTTGGGCGTCCAAGGGGTTTAAAGGGCTTGTTGCATACGCTAAATGCAACCGTGATTCCTACGACAGTGAGTTAGGATTTTCTTCTCTTATTTTTCATTTTCTTTTAGTTAGTTTAGTTTGTTTTACTCGAGGACGAGCAAAATCTTGGTCTGGGAGTATTTGTTCGAACCAAAAATGTGCTATTTTTAAGGTACTTTTACACCTATTTTATACTCGTTTTATTCGTGTTTTTAAGGTTTTTAACTAATTTTATTTTATTTTGCAGATTTTTAATAAATGTGAAAAAAGAGGCCAAAAATGGTAGAAAATGGCGGAAAATGTTGGGTTTTGAAAACTGCCAAGAGAACCGGCCGGTTCACTCCCAAAAACCCAGTTCACTTATAACCCCCCCTCCCCTTCGTCTTCTTCACTCTCTCTCTCTTTGCATCCCTCTTCTTTCCCTAACCCCCGAAACCCCAACCCACTGGTTCCATCTTCCTCACCATCTTGCCATCCCCATCTCGATCCAACTCTCTCTCTCTCTGTCCCTTATCTCTTCTCTCTTCTCTCTCCTCGAAAACAACCCCAGCCCACAGTAACCTCCATTACTAACCCACAGAAACCCCAAAACTAGAAACCCACCTTCGTCCTCTTCATGCTCATCTCCCCATCTCTTTCTCACCCGCAATCCACGCTGCCACCATCCACGTACACCCTTTGCTGTCCCCCATCGCCACCGTCCAGCACACCACCAAATCGAGGGTCGAAATTCGAAGGGTTCGGGTATAAAGAGGAGGACGACGCCATTCATTCGGAGGTTAGGTAATTTTAGGCTAGGTAATAGTTAGGTAGTTTTCAGGGTTAGTTTAGGTTTGAATTCAGTTTAGGGGTAGTTTATTGTTAATTTTGTTTATTTTCGTATTCATCAGAGTTGATTTCCGAATTAGGGTTCGATTTAGATCGGTTGTTGGATTCGAATTTTGTTAGAATTTCATGTGAACGCACTAAGTTTTTGAGTTCTGCAGTAGCAATACATGTTCTTAGTTCGATTTTGTGAGAAATAGATGCAAATTTTGCCAAATTTCATGTGATTTTCCCCTCCCCTGATTTCTTTGTTATGTTCGTATTCTTCTTTGGTCTTCACCGTGTTTGGGCTGCTATTGGAGGTTCTGATACTCTCTTGGTGGCTATCAAGGTTGAATTGAATATAGGTTTGAAAACTTTCCCCTCCCCTGCTACTGTTTTCTCTTCGTTCTTTCTGTTTTGATTCTGCTGAGTTTTACCCTTCCCCTGTGCTTGATTCAGTTACTATTGTTAGTTTGATTTAGGTTATCTTGATGATACACTTGCCTCACTGTTCACTGTACTGGTTTTATTTGCCTGAAGCTAGTATTTGCAACTATAAAGCTTAGATTTAGTTTTAGGTTATGCTTGTTCACTGTGTTGAATTGGCACTGTGTTAAATTCAGGAATAATGTGGTTAGTTGCTAGGTTTTGAATCATGCTTTGATTTTGGTTTATTGACTATGTCTAGTTGGTGTAGTATTTTAGTTTTGGTAGCTATTTGGTTGTTCGATAGAATGCTAAAGTTTAGTTTGTTTGAATTCATTTGGTTTGTAGGCCTAGGTTTAGTTAAATGTTGAGTTGAATACTTAGGGTGTTAGATTGCGTAAATAATATCACGTAGTTTAGTTAATTAGTTAAATCGTTTTGTTTTAATTGACCATAATTTCAACGTTGTCCCTATGGATCGACCCTCAAAGTATTACGATGACAATCATATGCTTGAGGTTTCTCTTTTTCTTTAGTTTATTTTTCACCCCCTCAAAAAACTACCAACAGGGACCTAACCTGAAGCCGCGCGGGTAACTGAAGGGTGAATGCCCTATTGATGATAACTGACGGGGTCACTATTTAAATGATAAATCGCTGTGTAAGCTGATTCATTGATGTACTTATCAAAACATGATAACATTGATAAATTGACTCTGATTTCTAAAGATAAAGGCAATGGACGTACCTGAAATCATTAAAATAATATTTCACTTGATAATACTTATGCATAATGAAAACGATAGACTAGGCTCCAATTCTGCTAAAGAAATGTAATTATAGGTAAATGTAGTTAGTAAACCATGTTCACTGACATAATTTACTACAACTCCAATAATTCAATATAAGGCAAGTAACGACAAAATGATTTTAAAAAAATAATTCAGTTATGGTGATTGATACAACAAACTGGTACAAAATAGACCAATTGGAATGGTTGAGCTGCTAATAAAAGATTTCAATTGATATAAACGAAATATGAGTTTTCGATATTTCTGAAATGGATTATGGAAAGTGTGATGCTTCTGAAATTGGTAATAGGATGGTTAATGCTATGAGGGGTGTTGTGAGGTTCATAAAAAGCTCAAATAACCTCAATTTGATTCATTAAATACTGATTTCTTTCTTCATATAATACCATTTGATGGTCAACTTTAGAAAATCTATATATTTCACTCCCGACCTCCAATTGAGATATAAAACCCCAATATGAAAATCTCATGATGTCCACTAAAACTTTCATTTAGGACACTAAGTATGATTCCAAAAGTAAGGTCCCTAAAATTAGGGTGGAACACAAATGTGCACAATTTCATTCCAATCTACGCAGTCGTAGGAAAACGATGATAACTTTCTCCACAAAACTCGAATTAAGGCGATTCAAAAGGAATTTGAAATATAACGCATTGATCTATCCACACACCAAAAATCACAATTTTTCAATATCCCAAGAAATACCAGGTTTTTTGTAAAGTCTCCTGTTCAAATATGCTCCCAGTTTCGATGCATTTTGCGCAGTCTTCAGTAAATTGGTCATAACTTTGTCCACACAACTTGCAATTGAGTAATTAAAGTGCCTATTAAAATCTAACGCATTGAGGTATCTACACACCAAAAATCATAATTTTTCATTGTGCCAAGCATTACCAGTTGTTTTCCAAACAGACCCCTATTTCAGGTTTGTTTGGCAGCTCTAACTCACATATTATCAATCTTTTCTTCACATAACCACCCACTAAAATCACCCTTTAACTTATATAAATCAGCATAAACATCTTGATATTCATTACCAATGCCAAAGATCACAAAATCTCATTTAAAACAATCAAAATCCAACACTTAAACATGAAGCTTGCATGATTAAGATAAAACCCTAACCCCAAGTTCAACTCCACCATGATCCATCACCAAGATGATTCTTAATTCAATAAAAACAACATAATCCACCATTAAAATAACCAAAACAAGAAGCAAAAACCAAAAATTCAAAGAACAAGATTGAAGTCACTTACTTTGAGCTTGAAACAAGTGGAGATGGAGATGATATTTGGTGATTTTGAAGGTGGGAGGTGATAGCCGGTGGAGAGAGGTGGTTGGAGGTTGCAATTCCTTGCTAGAGGCTGGTCGGAAAGTGTCCGGAAAACACCACAATAGGGGTTGGGGTTCTGCTGGCCATCAGGTAGAGAGAAGGAGGAGAGAAGAGGAGAGAGAAAGTGTCTTGAATAATTGCTTGATACAAAATGAACTTAAGCAAAAATACTTGGATGAAAATTAAGCACAAAAATCATCTTTTGCTAATGATAATTAAGGCTTAATGATGGTAATTAGACAAATAAATAGGGTCAAGTCTTTGTGGGCCAAAATTGGCCTTAAACGGGCTCAGGTTCAAAAATTAGCTCAAATCGAGTGCACTTGAATATTTTATTTTTTTTTGGTAGCTCGAAATTAATTGTGATATCATGAAAAATAATTTAATCTTTTAAATTATAATCATCGAGGCATAATATCAATTTCTCCAAAAAATTATTTTCGGCAAATGAAACTCAAATTGCAAAGTAGGGCCCAAAATGAATTCTCCCAACTGGGATAATTAATTGAGAAAAATGAATAACATTGCTTAATTAAATAAATAAACATGATTTAGGGTCGGGCTATTGCAGCCTTGCCCCCTTAAAGAGTTTCGTCCTCAAAACTTATGAACTTTGACTATCATGCAAGGTGATTTCAAATAAATAAGAGTACTTGGCTTTCACTTCTTGCTCAGCTTCCCAAGTAGCTTCTGGAGAGGTATGATTTGCCCAAGGCAATTTGATTTAAGGTATCTGCTTGATACTTAATTGCTTAATCCTGTGATCTAATATCTGACTTGGATGTTCTTGAAACACAAGACCCTCAATGACTGCAATGGATTTGATTATGACATCATGGTCAGGATCTGAAATGTACTACCTGAGTTATAAGGTAAGGAACACGGAATATGTTATCCACACGATTGAGTTGAGTTATATAGGCAGATCTGGTAGACAAGTTATGGAATTCGACCTTTCAATGAACTGATATGGTGCAAAAGATCTTGGCCTCAATTTTGGTCGCAGCGCAACCTCCTTACACGCTTAGTTGGTGAGATGTTTTGAAAGACTTTATCATATACTGAAAATTCCAGGAGTCTCCTTCTTTTATCAACCTAGCTTTTCTGTCGGTTCCAATTGTATGCTTTCAAGAGTCTTCTGAGATATGCCGCCTTATTGACCCATAAAATGATTTGTTGTCAATGTCTGTCGTCATTGTTTTTTTCCTAATGCTTAATGAAGGATTCTTTGCTAGTGCTATGACAACATTGACTGCTGGGAGTTCCATACTTTCTTCAAATGCAAATGTTGGTCGTGAAGCACTACAGGCGCCAACTTAGAAGAGTTGATCCATCGATATTTTTAGATGCTTGCCCATCTGTTTCAGGATGATAAGAACTGCTAAAGTTCAATCTAGTTCCAAAGGCTCCTTGAAGTGCGTGCCAAAACAAGCTTGATATAACGCCCCAAATTAAACATGTTTCACTGTTCATATTCTCCTTAATAAATCACTCAATTGTGATCAGATGAATCCAATGATAGGGGCATTACCGCCGTCGAAAAGGACAAGGCTTGAAACATGAGTGCTATATATAATACAGTTAAGCATAATCTCAACCATACACATTCACACATGATCATCCATTCACAATCAAGTGTTAACCAATGTAAGGTTTATAAACCATAGTAAGATAATTCACCATGTAATCTACATCTTCATCCACAGAAGAATTCAAAATACAATGTTAAAGTATGCATATACGGCATTACTTCTGATCCATCTGGATTTTCCTGCTTCACTTATTCTCTTCAGCTGATTTGATGGCATGAGGGCAATACTCTGAGCATTTGCCTAAAACAAAGCATGAAAAACATTTCGAACTTTGAGCTGAAGCTCAGTACATGCGTTCCTAAATTGTTAAATGATCATTGAACACAGATTGGGTCCGCTTTGCAATTCATTATAAGTTAAAACAGTGAATGAAATAAATGTAAAACTGTATTGCTAGTTATTATCTGATAGTGAACCCCTTGATACTGTTACGTTCTATGGATAGGTGTGCACCTCCTAAGTTGATCGATGACCTGGCCTGAAGCCGCGCGGGTAACTGAAGGGCGAATGCCCTATAGATGATAACTGACGGGGTCACTAATTAACTGATAAATTACTGTGTAAACTGATTCATTGATGTACTTACCAAAACATGATAACGTTGATAAATACACTCTGATTTCTAAAGATATAGGCAATGGACGTACCTGAAGTGTTTAAAATGATATTTCACTTGATAATACTTATGCACAATGAAAACGATAGACTGGGCCTCAACTCTGTTTCATAAATGTCACTGTAAGTATGTGTAGTCAGTAAATGATCCTTACTCGCATAATTGAGTAAGTAAAAGTATGTGTAACAAAAATTGAGTAATGAAATGGGATATATAACTTCTGCATTTCAATATAATAAACTGATTTTAATTCAAAATAAGACAAGTTAAACCAAAATGAACTTATTTAAATCAGTTACGGTTATTCAACTTGAAATACAATAAATTGAAGCAAAATAGGCCAAATGGAAATGATTGAGGTGATAATGAAAAGATTTTAATTGATATAAATGAAATATGGGTTTCTGATATTTCTAAAATGGATAATGAAAAGTGTGATGCTTCTGAAATGGATAATAGAAGGTTCAATGCCATGAGGGGTGTTGGGAGGTTCATAAAAGCTCAAATAACCTCAGTAGATATGATAGACACTAACTTGAATCATTACTGTGCCCACTTCTCAAATTTCATTTTCATGCTCACTTAACTCGGTTCTCAAACCCAAGTAAGCTTCTATACACAAACAAACTTGTTGAACTCACTACACTTTGTAATTTCCTTGCGATACCCATAATTATATAGAAACTTCTGAAAATGTTTCCAAATGTCTCGATTTCTGCATTCACTCATGTTACCGTTTGATGGTCTGCATTAGAAAATCTATATCTTTCACTATTGGACTCCAATTGAGATATAAAACCCCAATATGAAAATCTCATAATGTCCACTAAAACTTTCATTCAGGACACAAATTATGATTCATATAGTAACATCCCTAAAATTAGGGTAGAACACAAACGTGCACAATTTCAGTCCAATCTGTGCAGTCATAGCAAAACAACCATAACGTTTTCCACAGAACTCAGATTAAGGCAATTCAAAAGGAATTTGAAATATAACTCATTGATCTATCCACACACTAAAATTCACAATTTTTTAGTGACCCAATCAATACCAGGTTTTCTGTAAAGTTACTGTTCCAGTTAAGTTCCCAGTTTCAATGTATTCTACACAATCTTGAATAAATTGGTCATAACTTTGTCTACACAACTTGAAATTGAGTAATTACAAAGCCTATGGAAAGATAACTCATCAAGATATCACTACACCAAAAATCATGAATTTTGGATGTGCCAAACAGTACCAGTTTGTTTCCAAACAGACCCCTATTTCAGGTCTGTTTCCTAGCTCTAACTCACATATTGTCAAGCTTTTCTTCACATAACCACCCACTAAAATCACTCTTTAACTTATACAAATCAGCATAAACGTCTTGATAGTCATTACCAATGCCAAAGATCACAAAAGCTCAATCAAAATTCAACACTTAAACATGAAGCTTGCATGATTAAGATAAAACCCTAACCCTAACTTCAACTCCACCATGATCCATCACCAAAATGATTCTTAATTCAATAAAAACAACATAATCCACCATTAAAACAACCAAAACAAGAAGCAAAAACCAAAATTCAAAGAACAACATTGAAGTCACTTACTTTGAGCTTGAAACAAGTGGATATGGAGATGATATTTGGTGATTTTGAGGATGGGAGATGGTAGCTAATGAAGGGAGGTTGTTGGGGATTGAAATCCTTGTCGGAGAGTGGCCGGAAAACACCATAATAGGGCTGAGAGGGGGTTGCTGCTGTGGGTAGAGAGAAGGAGGAGAGAAGAAGAGAGAGAAAGTGTCTTGAATTTTTACTTGGTGCAAAAGAAGCTTAGGCATATAAATACTTGGCTGAAATTAACCCTTAAAAGTAACCATGGTTAAGCTTAAACCATGGTTAATTAGCTAGGTTAGTGACATAACTTGTTGGGCCTCAAACTTTGGCCCGAAATTGGCCTTGAATGAGCTCAGGTTCGAAAAGAAAGTAAAACCAAAGCGATTAATTAAATTTTTTTTTTCAAAGATCGAAATTAAATTTTTGTAATGTCATGAAAAATAATTTAATCTTTTAAACCATAATTATCGAGGCCTAATATCAATTTCTCTGAAAAATTGTTTTCGGTAAATAAAACTCGAACGAATTGCAAGGTAGGGCCTAAAATGAATTCTCCCAACCGGGATAATTAAACAAGAAAAATAAATGAGGAAAGTGAATAACATGACTTAATTAAATAAATAAACATGATTTAGGGTCGGGCTATTACAGTCTTCGCCCCTAAAGAGTTTCGTCCTCAAAACTTATGAACATTGACTATCATGCAAGGTGATTTCAAATAAATAAGACTACTGGGTTCTCACTTCTTGCTCAGTTTCCCAAGTAGCTTCTGGGGAGGCATGATTTGCCCAAGGCAATTTGATTTAAGGTATCTGCTTGATACTCAACTGCTTAATCCTGTGATCCAATATTTGAATTGGATGCTCTTGAAACCCAAGACCCTCAATGACTGCAATGGATTTGATTATGACAGCATGGTCAGGGTATGAAATGTACTACCTGAGTTATAAGGTAAGGAACATGAAAAATGTTATGCACATGTTTGAGTTATATGGGTAGATCTGGTAGACAAGTTATGGAATTCGACCTTTCCATGAACTGATATGGTCCAAAAGATCTTGACCTCAATTTAGGTCGCAATGCAACCTCTGTACACCCTTAGTTGGTGAGACTTTCTACAAAACTTTATCATATACCAGAAATTCCAGGAATCTCATTCTTTTATCAACATAGCTTTTCTATCGGTTCTAATGGTATGCTTTCAAGAGTCTTCTGAAATATGCTGTCTTATTGAATGCTAAAGAAGATCTTCATGGCTCAAAAGATGATTTTGTGGTCAATGTCTGCCATCATTTTATCCTGATGTCTAATGAAGGATTCTCTACTAGTGCTATCACAACGTTGACCGCTGGAAGTTCCATACTTTCTTCAAATGCAAACGCTGGTCGTAGGTACAAGCGCTAACTTAGAAGAGTTGATCCATTGATATTTTTAGATGCTTGCCCATCTGTTTCAGGATGATAAGAACTGCTAAAGTTCAATCTAGTTCCAGAGGCTCTTTGAAGTGCTTGCCAAAACAGACTTGAAATTTCTTATCCTATCTGAGGGAATCCCATGATAAAGTTCATTGAAGTTGAATCCCAGTTCCAAGTGGGGATTTCTAAAGGGCTCAATTCACCTATGGTGCATTGGTGTTCTGCTTTGGCTTTTTAGCAAATCAGTCATTCATCCACATATTCTGCAATTTCTCTTTTTATATTATTACACCAAAAATATTGCCTCAGATCTCTACACATCTTGGTATCCCCTGGATGCACCGAATAGTAAGTGTTGTGAGCCTCCTCTAAGTTTTGCTCTCTTCAGATTTTGATTTACTCTATGGAGCTCAGGATCATTATCTTTATTCACTCTAGGTTCCTCCATTAGGGAGGGATGTAAAGTAAGTGCCAGCAATTGAACATTCACATTCCTGTGCAACGCTAATTGAATGTCAAAGTCCTCAATCTCTATCAAGAGATTCAATTGAGTATCTACTACAGTGTTCAAGGTATGTTGTGTCCTCTTATTCAGGGCATCTATCATAATATTTCTCTTCCTTGGTTGACATTGGATCTGCCACAACTGATGTTTTATGCCAACTGAGCTTCTTATGAGAGAAGATGTACTTCAAGCTTTGATGATCAGTATTGATTGTGCATGGTACTCTATATAAGTAATGTCTGCTAATTTTCACTGCAAAAACTACAGCTACTGACTCCATAGTATGGGTAGGTAATCCTTTTCATAAGGCTTGAGTTGTTGGGGAGGCATAAGCCATCAATTTAACTTCTTGCTAACTTTACAGCATTCCTCAACAAATTGGTCAGGGAGGACAATATTTATCAAATCCTTCCTCAACTCCATAATTCCCTACTAGACCCAAACGGTTTCCAATCTCAGTGCATTGGTGGGTCTTGAGCACTTTGTAACTACTTTCAACTTTTGCAAATCAACCTTAATCTCTTCCTTTGAAACCATATGTTCCAAATGCTTCTTGTATTTACTATGTAATTGATGCTTTTTCAAAGTCTATATTACACTGTCAGCAAATGAACAATATGCTAATCTTTATCCTTGGAGCATTTCAAGACATCTTTTTTTTATAAACACCGCCACAACTTGTCTAGATATGGTCTGAAATTCTATTCATAAGATCTGTAAAGGTCACGGGGCCATTGATTAGGCCAAAAGGCATCACAGTGAAGCCATCATGACCCATACATGATCCGTAGCGTGGTTTTGGTAATGTCTTCAGGTATAATCCTGAGTTGATGGTACCTTGACCTCAAATTGATTTTAGAAGAGACTCCTGCTCCCTGCAGTTGATCCAATAAGTCATCTACTTGGGGCGATGGGTATGTGTTTTTTATGGTGCTCTTGTTAAGCTCTCAAGAACAATACCTAACCATAAGGTTCCATTCTTCCTCTTTACAAATAGAACTAGGCATCCCATGATGGCACACTTGGATGGTTTAATAAATCTCTTCTCTGATAACTCCTCTAATGGAAACTTCAGTTCTTTAAGCTGAATTGGGGCTATACGATATGGGGTTTTTGAGATAGATTAGGCACCAGGGATGAATTCAATCTCATAATCAATTTCTCTTAGCGGAGCAGTCCTTGTAACTTTTCCGAAAAACTTCTCTGAACTCACAAACTATAGGGATGTCTTCTGCTTTTTCTTCCTTAGGTTGAATGCTAATAGTATAACACCAATGCACAATATATCCTTGATATAGGAGCTCACTTGGTTCATAACAGAATTTAAAGGACAAGGTTTTCCCTCTCTTTGCCCATAAAACATATTTCTCTCCCTTGTTCTTTTCTTGAAATAACCTTAGGGTCATCACAACCTATCTTGACCCCATAAGTACACAACTAGATCAATTCCAAAATGATATCAAAGTCTGGTGAGTCAAATTGAATAAGAACTCCAGGGAATACTATCCCAGAAATAGTAATTGAAACAAATTTATAAGATGTAGAACACTCAATTCTAGAGTTGATGGATAACTTGATTACATAATTGGTTTCTGCCTTCTTATTCTCAAGGTTCACTTGCATGGTAGATCGTGTGAATATAAATGAATGAGTAGCAGTTGAAAGTGAGAGCTCTTATCTACAACCTTTAGTTTTCAGGAACAGGCCGCGATGATGTGCTCTGGGCTAGCGCACCACATACACTTGTTAGTTCCCACTCGGCGACCCGGAGCGGTGTACTTGGTTCTTTCACAAATCGGCTCCAAATGAAATCATGCCCTAAGAGCCTATTCGTAAAAATGTTCCCCCAAATATCGGTTTCACCAGTTAGACGAAATGATCCAATGTTCACCCTTTTATCCTCTGGAACCTCTACTACAATGAAAATTTCTCCACTCCTCGAATCCATTCTTATGGTTCCATTGGGTCATACTTTCCACTTCAGAGTCCTTTAGTCTGAATCAATGGAAGGCGTTTTTCCAAAGGGCAATAACCCATCAAAATTTCTCATTGATGTAATCCAAATGCATGGTAAATATTTTGATAGTCAAACTTAAGGTTTATGCAAGTGATCTTTCGAAGGAAACTTAGATTGAATCAGCCAAAATGGGTGGACACATCACGTTTTCCTTAGCAATGGATTCCAGAAATTGGACAACAATCAACCGCTATACAAAGCGTAGTTAAAATCTACCTTCTGTTCAAGCGTGCTACAAAATTATCATCTATTGACATGGGTGCATCCCAATTATAAACCAGCTATTAGCAGCAATTAGGCTCTTAAAAGCAGAAGAAAGTGACCAAAACTGATGAAGATGTGACATGAGAGTAAATGATAATGCAAACTTGATGGGGAGATGCCATGAAGACAAAAAGATGAAGCCCCTGGTCAAAGTGAGGAGTATTCAACAGTTGCTAATCCAACAAGGACAATGGTAGATGGTAAGTTACCAAAAAATGCAGTGAAATATTTTCAAGAGTAATGTCTCCTTCAAGGATGGAGGTCGAGTCAATGGACTGCTGGCAAGAGTTTGGGCAATGTAAGCAAGTCTTGAATTGCGATAGATTGAAGCAAAATGTCTCTCTCAAGTGTCATTGGTTTCTCTTATATGGAATCATCGATAGTTAATGGTTTCAAACTTGTATAACAGAATAAACCTCTCCAAAATCCTACAATTCAGGGGATACTACATCAAGAAACCCCATATAGCGAACTAAGTTGAAATCATTGAGTTACAGAAGAAAATATTTGCAATCAATGAGGCATATTAAAGAAATTACCATTGGATTCAAGAAGGGCACTAAATGGCACGCATATGATGAGGAAGCATATGCTCAAAGTTGCAGGTACCCGCTGACTTGGACAGTCTGTATCATTAGACTTCTAGGCTAAATTTCATTAACCACTGGTCTCTAAATGTGCTGCAATATGGCTCATTGGAAAGCTTACTTCCTGTCCTTTGACGTGGACTAACCAAAACATCCCTATCTGATGGAATGCATAAGCTGCAAGTGAGCTAAACTCAGACCTTGTGCATTAGGATTCTGCCCAGTTTGTAGACTTTGACTTGTCTAATAGTTTTGAATGACCACATGATCTCTAATCCACTTGAAACTTGTTTCATATGAAAGATATCTCCTTAAACTTAAACTCAGGATGGAAAATCCTTGCGTAAATCATGGTGATCATCGATAAAAGTTACTTCAACATCGGCCCTTGTGCACTAATCAAAACTGCCAAGTTGATTGAACTTGTGTATTCTGCCCATACTTGGTTTTCCCTCTACATTTAAGCTCAAAATGGGACACATTTGTAACAACGCCCAACCTTAGGGCTAGGAGTGTTAATGATTCTTAAATTTATGGGGTGAAATGGACAGAGTTTCGCCTACAAACTGGCCATTCCCAAGCTTACAACCTTGCATTACATCCCCTGCATTGAATAGAAGTATAAAAGGATATCAAATCAAGCTCAACGGTTACACATCGGAGATCACAACTCTACGGGCTACACGCCCGGAGTGCTAGGGTTGACTTCCCAAAAAGAAACAATTCCAGCTAAAAGGATGTTACACCATTCAGATGGTGGCCCATATGACCATACTTACCTAAATGCATTGGAGCACCTTCAACTTGTTATTCAAACTCTCTGTCAAATCTGCTGCTTGAGATCAAACTATATATACTTTATATGGATCCATCTGACAAAGAAGAAATACGAGGAGAATATGTGAGAGATTAGCAGACATTACTATTGTCACAAATCACCAATGATATCATAATAATCTTCATTCCTGACTAACCAACTTTCTCAGTATCTTAACTCCTTACTCCATATCCCATAAGAAAAATCTCAACCTGGCTCTGATACCAAATCTGTAACGCCCCAAATTAAACATCTTTCATTGTTCATATTCTCCTTAATAAATCACTCAATTGCAATCTGATGAATCCAATGATAGGGGCTTTACCGCCATCCAAAAGGACAAGGCTTGAAACATGAGTGCTATATATAACACAGTTAAGCATAATCTCAACCATACACATTCACACATGATCATCCATTCACCATCAAGTGTTAACCAATATAAGGTTTATAAACCATAGTAAGATAATTCACCATGTAATCTACATCTTCATCCACAGAAGAATTCAAAATACAATGTTAAAGTATGTATATACGGCATTACTTCTGATCCATCTGGATTTCCCTGCTTCACTTATTCTCTTCAGATGATTTGATGGCATGAGGGCAATACTATGTGCATTTGCCTAAAACAAAACATGAAAAACATTTCGAACTGTGAGCCGAAGCTCAGTGCATGCGTTCCTGAATTGTTAAATGATCATTGAACACTGATTGGGCCCGCTTTGCAATTCATTTTAAGTTAAAACAGTGAATGAAATAAATGTAAAATTGTATTGCTAGTTATTATCTGATAGAGAACCCCTTGATACTGTTACGATCTATGGATAGGTGTACATCTGCCAAGTTGATCGAGGGCCTGACCTGAAGTTGTGTGGTAACTGAAGGGCCAATGCCCTATAGATGATAACTGACGGGGTCACTAATTAACTGATAAATCACTGTGTAAACTAATTCATTGATGTACTTACCAAAACATGATAACGTTAATAAATACACTCTGATTTCTAAAGATACAGGCAATGGACGTACCTGAAGTCTTTAAAATGATATTTCATTTGATAATACTTATGCACAATGAAAACGATGGACTAGGCCTCAACTCTGTTTCATAAATGTCACTGTAAGTATGTGTAGTCAGTAAATGATCCTTACTCGCATAATTGAGTAAGTAAAAGTATGTGTAACAGAAATTGAGTAATGAAATGGGATACATAACTTCTGCATTTTAATATAATAAACTGATTTTAATTCAATATAAGACAAGTTAAACGAAAATGAACTGTTTAAATCAGTTACGGTTATTCAACTTGAAATACAATAAATTGAAGCGAAATAGGCCAAATGGAAATGATTGAGGTGATAATGAAAAGATTTTAATTGATATAAATTAAATATGGGTTTCTGATATTTCTAAAATGGATAATGAAAAGTGTGATGCTTCTGAAAAGGATAATAGAAGGTTCAATGCCATGAGGGGTGTTGTGAGGTTCATAAAAGCTCAAATAACCTCAGTAGATCTGATAGACACTAACTTGAATCATTGTTGTGCCCACTTCTCAAATTTCATTTTCATGCTCCCTTAACTCTGTTTTCAAACCCAAGTAAGCTTCTATACACAAACAAACTTGTTGAACTCACTGCACTTCGTAATTTCCTTGCGATACCCATAATTATATAGAAACTTCTAAAAATATTTCCAAATGTCTCGACTTCTGCATTCACTCATGTTACCGTTTGATGGTTTGCATTAGAAAATCCACATCTTTCACTACTGAACTCCAATTGAGATATAAAACCCCAATATGAAAAGCTCATAATGTCCACTAAAACTTTCATTCAGGACACAAGTTATGATTCATATAGTAACATCCCTAAAATTAGGGTAGAACACAGACGTGCACAATTTCAGTCCAATCTGTGCAGTCATAGCAAAACAACCATAACGTTTTCCACAGAACTCGGATTAAGGCGATTCAAAAGGCATTTGAAAGATAACTCATTGATCTATCCACACACTAAAATTCACAATTTTTCAGTGACCCAATCAATACCATGTTTTTCGTAAATTTGCTGTTCCAGTTCAGTTCCCAGTTTCAATGTATTCTGCACAGTCTTGAGTAAATTGGTCATAACTTTGTCTACACAGCTCAAAATTGAGCAATTACAAATCCTATTGAAAGCTAACTCAGCAAGCTATGACTACACCAAAAATTATGAATTTTGGATGTGCCAAACAGTTCCAGTTTGTTTCCAAAGAAACCCCTATTTCAGGTCTGTTTCCCAGCTCTAACTCACATATTGTCAAGCATTTCTTCACATAACCACCCACTAAAATCACTCTTTAACTTATATGAATTAGCATAAACATCTTGATAGTCATTACCGATGCCAAAGATCACAAAAGCTCAATTAAAATTCAACACTTGAACATGAAGCTTGCATGATTAAGATAAAACCCTAACCCTAACTTCAACTCCACAATGATCCATCACCAAAATGATTATTGATTCAATAAAAACAACATAATCCACCATTAAAATAACCAAAACAAGATGGAAAAACCAAAAGTCAAAGAACAACATTGAAGTCACTTACTTTGAGCTTGAAACAAGTACAGATGGAGATGATATTTGGTGATTTTGAGGATATGAGATGGTAGCTAATGAAGGGAGGTTGTTGGGGATTGAAATACTTGTCGGAAAGGGGCCGGAAAACACCATAATAGGGCTGAGAGGGGGCTGCTGCTGTGGGTAGAGAGAAGGAGGAGAGAAGAAGAGAGAGAAAGTGTCTTGAATTTTTACTTGGTGCAAAAGAAGCTTAGGCAAATAAATACTTGGCTGAAATTAACCCTTAAAAGTAACCATGGTTAAGCTTAAACCATGGTTAATTAGCTAGGTTAGTGACATAACTTGTTGGGCCTCAAACTTTGGCCCGAAATTGGCCTTGAATGAGCTCGGGTTTGAAAAGAAAGCAAAACCGAAGCGATTAATTAAATTTTTTTTTTCAAAGCTCGAAATTAAATTTTTGTAATGTCATGAAAAATAATTTAATCTTTTAAACCATAATTATCGAGGCCTAATATCAATTTCTCTGAAAAATTATTTTCGGTAAATAAAACTCGAACGAATTGCAAGGTAGGGCCCAAAATGAATTCTCCCAACCGGGATAATTAAATAAGAAAAATAAATGAGGAAAATGAATAACTTGACTTAATTAAATAAATAAACATGATTTAGGGTCGGGCTATTACACTTGAAATCTCTAATCTCTATCGGACACTATATATGAGGGAATCCTATTACAAAGTCCACTGAAATCGAATTCCAGTTCCAAGTTGGAATTTCTAAAGGTCTCAATTCACCTACGGGGCATTGGTGTTCTGCCTTGGCCTTTTGGCAAATAAGACTTTATCCATATATTCTGAAATTTCTCTTCTCATGTTGTTTCACAAAAATATTGCCTCAGATTTGTGTACATATTGGTGCCCGCCAGATGCACCGAATAGCGAGTGTTATGAGCCTCCACCAAGATCTGCTTTCTTAAGATTTTGCTTTATTCTTTGGAGTGCAGGATCACTATCCTGATTCACTCTAGGTTCCTCCATTAGGGAGGGCTGTAAGGTAAGCACCAGAAGTTGAACATTTTCCTTCCGGTGTGACACTAATTGAATGTGCAAGTCCTCAAGCTCTCTCAAGAAATTCAGTTGAGTAATCACTACAGTGTTTGCAGTACGTTGTGCCTTCGTATTCAAGGCGTTTGCCACAATATTTCCTGTTCTTGGTTGACAGTGGATTTGCCACTATTGATGTTTCATGTAGACTGAGCTTCTTTTGAAAGAAGATATACTCTAGACTCTAATGGCCAGTATAGATTGCACAAGGTACGCCTTACAAGTAATGTTTTCAAATTCTCAGTGCACCTAGATTATGGGTTAGGTACCACCCATAAGACTTGAACTATTGGGAGGGATAAGGTACCAATATCTTTGTAGCCTGCTTCAACAAATTAGTCAGGGAAGATAATATTTGACAAATCCTTTCTGAACTCGATAATTCCTTGCTAAACTCAAACAGTTTCTAATCTCAACGCATTGGTGGATCTTCGACACTTTGTAACTGCTTTCGCCTTTTGCAAATTGACCTGAAGCACATCCTGTGGAACCATATGTTCCAAAAATACCATTGCTTCTAACTAGTACTCATGCTTCTTGTATTTGCTATATAATTGATGTTCCTTCAAGGTGTATAACACTGTCCTCAAATGAACAATATGCACATCTTTATCCTTGGAGTATTTCAAGATATCTTTAATAAACACCACCACACTTGTCTAGATATGGTATGAAACTCTATTCATAAGATCTGTAAAGGCCAAGGGGCCATTGATTAAGCCAAAAGGCATCACAGTGAATTCATAGTGACCCAAACATGGTCCATAGTTTACTTTTGGATATGTCTTCAGGTATAATCCGAAGTTGATGGTACCCTGACCTCAAATCAATTTGAGATACGACTCATGTTCTTTGCAGTTGAGCAAATAAGCCACCTACTTACGGCGATGAGTTTTTTTTTTTATGGGGATCGTGTTCAGCTCCATGAAACAATATATATCCACAAAGTTTCATCCTTCTTCTTTACGAATAGAACTAGGCATCCCATTGAGGAACGTTCGGATGGTCTGATAAATACTTTCTATAATGGCTCATCTAACTGAATCTTCAGATCTTTAAGCTCAATTAGCGTCATACGATATGGGGTTTTGGAGATAGATTGAGCATTAGGGATTAATTCAATCTCGTAATCAATTCCTCTTTGCAGAACACCCCTGGTAATTCTTCAGGAAAACATCTCTGAATCCACTAACTATTGGACTTTTGCTTTTTCTCCCTTCGGTTGAATGTTACTAGCATAACACCAATACAAAATATATCCACTAACATATTTCTCTCCCTTGTTCATCTCTTGAAATAACCTTAGGGTCATCACAATCCATCTTGACCCCATAAGTACACAACCAGCTCATTTCCAAAATGATATTAAATTCTGACCACTCAAATTGAATCAGAACTCCAGGGCAAACTATCTCACCAATAGTAATTGAAACAAATTTATGAGATGTAGAACACTCAACTCTAGAGTCGTTGGATAACTTGATTCCATAATTGGTTTCTGCCTTCTTATTCTCAAGGTTCACTTGCATGGCAGATCGTGTGAACATAAATAACTGAGTGAGAACTGAAGCAAGCAATACACAAAATGGCTAAGAGAGCTTTAGTGCTGCACCAAAGGTGGCAGCTTCCTTCTTGCTCAACACATAAACCCTTCCTACAGCTGCGGGCCTTGAAAGTGAGAGCCCTTATCTACAACCTTCAGTTTTCGGGAACAGGCAGCGATAAGATGCTCTGGGCTACCATACCATGTGCATATGTTGGTTACCACTTAGCAATCCGGAGCAGTGTCATTAGTTCTTACACAAATCAGCTCCAAATGAAGTCATGCCCTAAGAGCCTATTCTTAAGAGTGTTCCATCAAATATCGGTCTCACCTGTTAGATAAAATGTTCCAATGTCTACCTTTTTAGCCCCTGGAACCTATACTACAGTGAAAATTTTCTCCATTCCTCGAATCCATTCTTTAAGTTCCACTGGGTCATACATTCTACTCTAGAGTTCTTTAGTCCGAATCAGTTGAATGTGTTTTTCTAAAGGGTAGTAACCCATCAAGATTTCTAACTAATGTAATCTAAATGCATGAAAAAAATTTTGATTGTCAAACTTAAACTTTATGAAAGTGGTCTTCAACGTGAAACTGAGGTTGCATCAGCAAAAAAGGTAGGCACATTGCGTTCCCCTTAGCAATGGATTGCACAAGTTTGGTAATAACCAACCTTTATACAAAGCGTAGTTAAGATCTACCTTCTATTCAAGCGTGCTACAAAATTATCATCTATTGACAAGGGTGCAACCCAATCATAGTCCAGCTACTAGCAGCAATTGGGCTCTTAAAAGAGGAAAAGGTGACCAGAAGTGAATGATAATGCAACATGATGGGGAAATGCCATGAAGACAAAAAGATAAAGCCCCTGGTCAAAGTGAGGAGTATCCAACAGTTGATAATCCAACAAGGACAATGGTAGATGGTATGTTACCCGAAGGTGCAGTCAAATATTTTCAAGAGTAATGCATACTTCACATATGGAGGTGCGGTCAATAGACTGCATACACGGGTTTGAGCAATTTAAGCAAGTCTTGAATTGCAATGGATTGAAGCAAAATGTCTCTCTTATATGGAATAGTCTGTAGTCAATGGTGTCAAGCTTATGTACTGTAGAACAAGCTTCTCTAAAATCTTACAATTCAGGGGATACTACATCAAGAACCCCCATATAGATCACTTAGAGGGAATTCTTGGGTTACAAAGGAAAATATCTACAATCAATGAGGCATATTGAAGTAATTGCCACTTGGATTCGCGAAGCGCACAAAATGGAACTCATATGATGAGGAAATATAAGCTCATAATTGTATGTATCCACTGACTTGAACAGTCTGTACCGTTAGACTTCTACGCTAAATTTCATTAACCACTGGTCTCCAAATGTGCTGTAATATGGGTCCTTGGAAAGCTTACTTTTTTTATTTTGACATAAACTAACTAAAACATCTCTATCTAGTAGAATGCATAGGCTGCAAGTCGACTAAACTCAGACCTTATGAATTAGGATTCTGATTAATTTATAGACTTTGACTTGTCTAATAGTTTTGAATAACCAAATGACCTCTAATCCACCTGAAACTCAGACCGTATGAAAGACATCTCCTTAAAATTAAAGTTAGGATATGAAACCCCTTGCATAAATCATGGTGATCATGGAGGAAAGTTACTTCAAAGTTGGTCCTTGTGCACTGATCAAAACTGTCAAGTTTATTGAACTTGTGTAATCTGCCCATACTTAGTTTTCCCTATGTATTTAACCTCAAAATGAGTCAAGGGCCTTTCATAGGACACATTGGTAACAACCCCCAACCCTAGGGCCACGAGTGTTAATGGTTCTGAAATTTTTGGGGCGAAACAGACAGAGTTTCGCCTGCAAACTGACCAATTCCTAGGCTTAAAGCCTTACATCACATCATCTACATTGAATAGAAGTATAAAAGGATACCAGATCAAGCTCAACGGCTACACGTCGGAGACCACAACTCTACGGGCTACACGCCCGGAGTACAAGGGTTTACATCCAAAATATAAACAATTCCAGCTAAAACGATGTCATACCATTCAGATGGGTGGCTCATATGACCATACATATCTAAATGCATTGGAACACATTTAACTTGTTGTTCAAAATTACCCTCGAATCTGATGCTTGAGATCAAACTATATACACATTGTATGGATCCATCTAACAAAGAAGAAGATACAACTAGAATATGTGTGAGATAAGCAGACATTACCCGTGTCACAAATCTCCAATGATATCATAATAATCTTCATTCCTCACTAACCAATTTCTCAGTATCTTAACTCCGTAGTATATATCCCATCAAGAAAAGCTCAACCTGGCTCTGATACCAAATCTGTAACGCCCCAAATTAAACATGATTCACTGTTTGTATTTTCCTTAATAATCCTTCAATTATAATCTAATAAACCCAATGATTGGGGCATTACCGCCATCCAAAAGGACAAGGCCTGAAACATGAGTGCTATCAATAACACAGTTAAGCATAGCTTCAATCATACACATACACACCTGATCAATCCATATACAATCAGCTGTTAACCAACATAAGGTTTTTACACTATAGTAAAAACAATTCACCATGTAATCTGCATCTCCATCCACTGAAGATTTCAATGAACAGCTCTAAACTATGCATATACTGTATCACCACTGATTCATACAGATTCAGATTTCCTTGCTCAACTTATTCGGTTCTGCTGCTTTGCTAGCATGAGGTAATTCTCTGAGCATTTGCCTAAAACAAAACATGAAAAACATTTCGAACTGTGAGCCGAAGCTCAGTACATGCATTCCTGAATTGTTAAATGATCATTGAAACACTAATTGGGCCCAATTTGCAATTCCTTTTAAGTTAAAACAGTGAATGAGATGATGTAAAGCTGCATTGCTAGTTATTATTTGATAGTGAAACCGTTGATACTGTTGCGATCTGCGGATAGGTGTACACCTGCCAAGCTGATCAGGGACCTGATCTGAAACCACGCGGGTAACTGAAGGGCGAATGCTCTATCGATGATAACTGACGGGGTCACTAATTAACTGATAAATCACTGTGTGAATTGATTCATTGATGTACTTATGAAAACATGATAACATTAATAAATTCACTCTGATTTCTAAAGATACAGGCAATGGACGTACCTGAAGTCTTTAAAATGATATTTCACTTGATAATACTTATGCACAATGAAAACGATTGACTAAGCCCCGCTTCTGCTAAAGAAATGTAATTATAGGTAAGTGCAGTTAGTAAACCATGTTCACTAACATAATTTACTACAATTCCAATAATTCAATATAAGGCAAGTAGCGACAAAATGATTTCAAAAAAATAATGCAGTTAGGGTTATTGATACAACAAACTCGTACAAAATAGACCAATTGGAATGATTGAGCTGCTAATAAAAGATTTCAATTGATAAAAACGAAATATGAGTTTCTGATATTTTTGAAATGGATAGTGGAAAGTGTAATGCTTCTGAAATGGATAATAGGATGGCTAATGCTATGAGGGGTGTTGTGAGGTTCATAAAAAGCTCAAATAACCTCAATTTGATTCATTAAATATTGATTTCTTTCTTCATATAATACCATTTGATGGTCAACTTTAGAAAATCTATATATTTCACTCCCGACCTCCAATTGAGATATAAAACCCCAATATGAAAATCTCATAACGTCCACTAAAACTTTCATTCAGGACACCAAGTATGGTACCCACTTTAAGGTCCCTAAAATTAGGGTAGAACACAAACGTGCACAATTTCTGTCCAATATGCGCAGTCATAGGAAAACGACGATAACTTTCTCCAAAAAACTCGGATTAAGGATATTCAAAAGGCATTTGAAATATAACTCATTGATATAGCCACACACCAAAAATCACAATTTTTCAATATCCCAAGAAATACCGGTTTTTTTGTAAAGTCTCTTGTTCAAATATGCTCCCAGTTTCGATGCATTTTGCGCAGTCTTCAGTAAAATGGTCATAACTTGGTCCACACAACTTGCAACTGAGTTATTCTAGATCCTATTAAAATCTAAATCATTGAGGTATCTCCACAAATAAAATCATAATTTTTCGTTGTGCCAAGCAGTACAAGTTGTTTTCCAAACAGACCCCTGTTTTAGGTCTGTTTCCCAGCTCTAACTAACATATTGTCAATCTTTTCTTCACATAACCACCCACTAAAATCACCCTTTAACTTATATAAATCAGCATAAACATCTTGATATTCATTAGTATTGCCAAAGATCACAAAATCTCATTTAAAACAATCAAAATCCAACACTTGAACATGAAGCTTGCATGATTAAGATAAAACCCTAACCCTAACTTCAACTCCACCATGATCCATGACCAAGATGATTCTTAATTCAATAAAAACAACATAATCCACCATTAAAGCAACCAAAACAAGAAGAAAAAATCAAAAATTCAAAGAACAAGATTGAAGTCACTTACTTTGAGCTTGAAACAAGTGGAGATGGAGTTGATATTTGGTGATTTTGAGGGTGGGAGGTGATAGCCAGTGGAGAGAGGTGGTTGGAGGTTGGAATTCCTTGTCGGAGGCTGGCCGGAAAGTTTCGGGAAAACACCACAATAGGGGTTGGGGGTCTGCTGGCCATGGGGTAGAGGGAAGGAGGAGAGAAGAGGAGAGACAAAGTGTCTTGAATAATTGCTTCGTGCCAAATGAACTTAAGAAAAAATACTTGGCTGAAAATTAAGCACAAAAATTAGCTTTTGCTAATGATAATTAAGGCTTAATGATGGTAATTAGACAAATAAATAGGGTCAAGTGTTGGTGGGCCAAAATTGGCCATAAACAAGCTCATGTTCGAAAATTAGCTCAAACCGAGTGCGCTTGTTTTTTTTTTTTTGGTATCTCAAAATTAATTGTGATATAATGAAAAATAATTTAATCTTTTAAATCCTAATCATCGAGGCATAATATCAATTTCTCAAAAAAATTATTTTCGGTAAATAAAACTCGAATTGCAAAGTAGGGCCCAAAATGAATTCTCCCAACAGGGATAATTAAATGAGAAAAAGGAATAACATGACTTAATTAAATAAATAAACATGATTTAGGGTCGGGCTATTACAGCACCATTGAAGGCCTGCCATTGTTGTAAAGTTTTCTTTCCCTTCGAATTTATCCTTAAACTCTTGTGTTAGTTGAATTAGAAATATAAGTGAGTATTTTTATTCAATCTAGGGATTTGTTAGCCATAGTATTATAGCTGGATTCGTTATTTCCATAATCTTGTGCTTACTTCATGATTGTAATGATTTACTTCTATCTTGATATTGAAATGGTATGAGTAGAATTTGGCCAATTTTGCTTACTTATATTAGGTAGTCGAGTGAAGTACTGAAAAGTGAAACTCACTATCACATCACCTTGATAGAACTTGACTTAATGAAACTCGAGAGGGAATTGCTTGTTAAGAGGAGACTTAGCATTCATAAATCTTCAACCTAGATTAAATCAATGACACTTATTCTATGATCCAACTCTTTACTTGGCGAATTGAATCCCCAGATGCTTTACTTTGATTGAATTTCCAAATAGATAATTAGTATATTTAAATCAACTCATTAAAAAGATTGATTACTTAGCATTTTCAATAGGACATTAGCTCGGTAGATTACTTCGGTCCCTGAGGAGGATCTTTTATTCTAAACTACAACACCCATGCACTTGTGGATGTGTGAAGCTTCCGGAGCCGTTGCCTGGGACCAAGTTGTTAACTATTGAGTTAATCTTACAAAATTGACTAAGTGTTTTATTTTATTTTCCTTTTCCTATTGATTACATTAGTAGTGTTGGTGATTGTGCTTGTATGAATTTTTCCCTTTTATGCGAAGTCCATTTTGGTACGAACTCGCTCCTGAGATTGAAAGGACTTTCCATTTAAGGAGGAAGAAGCAAACACTTGAGAATCAAAGGCGCAAGGCTAGAGAGACCTCACCAATTATGGTAGAAGAAAGAGGTGAGCAAAGAAGTATGCTTAGGGATTTTGTTACCCCAAGAGTCCAAGGGATTGCCTCAAGCATTGCTCGTCCTAACGTGGAGGCAAACAATTTTGAGTTGAAGCCAGCTCTTATTTCCATGGTGCAGCAATCCTAATTTGGGGGCACGAAGTTGGAAGACCCAAACTTACACCTCTTGGGCTTTTTAGAGGTGTGTGGCACATTGAAGCTCAATGGAGCCTCTACCGATGCCATTCGATTGTAGCTATTTCCCTTTTCACTTAGGGATAAGGCAAGAGGATGCCTTCATTCTATACCTTGAGGATGCATCACCACATGGGATGAGCTTACTAGAGCCTCTCTTGCCAAATTCTTCCCACCAAGCAAGACGGTAAGTTTGAGGAATCAAATCGCTAACTTTACCCAAAAGGATGATGAAACGCTTTATGAGGCTTGCGAACAGTTCAAAGACTTGTTGCGGTTGTGCCCTCACCATGGCCATCAAAGATGGATGATTATTCAAGCCTTCTATAATGGAGTGACCGCCTCGTAAGGTCCACTATTGATGCAGCAGCAGGGGGAACCTTGATGAATATGACTGAGGCTGAGGCAGATAATTTGATCGAGGACATGGCACTTAACAAATTTCAATTGTCCAACGAATGAGGCCAGCCCAAGCAGGTTGGAAGGAAGTTTGAAGTTGATGTACTTACTTTACTTAATGCTAAAGTAGATGCCATGACTCAAACATTGGAATGATTGAATGTGAATGCTGTAAGTTCTAGTGCCCCTCCCCTGTCATGTGAAATATCTAGTTCCATTGACCATTTGGCTAAAGATTGCCAAGTTAGGAGTCCTTTTGCCCAAAATGCTAGCGACCAAGTTAATTATGTCAATAATTTTAACCCGAGATCGACCAATGACCCTTATTTAAATACTTAAAATCCGGGTTGGAGGAATCATCCAAATTTCTCATATAGGCTTAACCTTTCCCTCATTCCCCAAATAAATGCTAGGCAACCCCTTGGATTTTAAATACCTCCCTTTCCTCAGCAAGCTCCTCAAAAGTCCAACCTAAAGGCCATGAAAGTGAGTATGCTTTTGGCACAACAAAAGCAAGATGAGTATATAAAGTAATTAGCCTCTAAAGTTGATGTGCTTAGTACTCACAACAAGATGTTAGAAGCTCAAATTGCCTAACAAGCTAGCTCTTCATCTATACCTCCAGGTACGCTGCCTAGTAAACTCGAATCTAACCCCCATGAGCATTGTAATTGCATTACCTTGAAGGAAGGGGTAGAGGACCCTAGAGACCCTGAGAACACATCACATGAGAGTAAGGATAGAAATGTTGGCGACGAGCCTATGACTTTCATAGAAAACGATAGCTTAATAGCCTTTTCACCTAAACTTCCTGACCAAGGGAACTTTTCTATCCCCTGTGTCATGGGAAAAATGGAAATTAAAATAGCCTTATGTGACCTTGGTGCAAGTTTCAGTTTGATGCCCTACTCTTTGTTTCACAGGCTTCATTTAGGGCCATTACGATTCACACCCTTTTCACTCTAATTAGCAGATGGTTCTGAAACGCAACCTTTGGGTAAATTAGAGGATGTGCTTGTAAAAATAGAAAATTTTTTGGTGTTGGAAGACTTCAACATTATTGATATAACTGAGACCGATGATGCCCAAATTATTCTTGGTAGGCCCTTCTTGGCTACTTCAGGTTGCAATATTGATGTAAAAAGGGAGCACATAACATTCGAAGTAGAAGGGTGTTATGCTATGTTTTGTTTTATAGATGAGAAAGTGGTTTCCCCTAATTCTTACCTATCAGATGCATTCCCCCTTTCTCCTGAGATTGACATGGGGGCAGATAACATTAGCAGTTACAGGCTCACTACGGGCTGCCACAGACCATAGTGCTAGGTATATCCGAAATCTTCTACTCTTCTCTTGCTGTACGAGCATAGGACTTGAGGTATCTCTGTGGTAGGTTAACATGCACTCAAATGAGGGTTAATTACTTGGTCAAATGGTCTAACATCCTATAAAAGTCATCAAAGAGCCATACACAAGCATAAAACGAGAATAAGAGCATAAATTACAAGATGTGCTTGTAAAAATAGCATAACTTAGCTGACAAAACGTTTCACCTCAGGTCTTCATATGAAACTAATTCTCTCTAAATCATAGAGACATGCAAGAAAACGATGTACTCATAGCCATGACTCTGGGCCCTTCATACTCATCTTAGAATACCAAAAGTATATAACGGAACACCATTAAGCCACACTTGATCATGTACTCTAATCAATCACATTAATAATCATGCTTCGTAATACAATGATCAAGTGATACAGTATGGTTGTGTATGGTTTTTTGATGTGCTTGTAAAAATAAAAGATTTTTGGGTGTTGGAAGACTTTAATATTGTTGATATAACTGAGACCGATGATGACCAAATTATTCTTGGTAGGCCCTTCATGCCTAGTTCAAGTTGCAATATTGATGTAAAAGGGGGGAAGATAACATTTGAGGTGGAAGGGAGTTATGCTATGTTCTGTTTTATGGATGAGAAAGTGGTTTTCCCTAATTCTTCCCTATCAGATGCATTCCCCTTTTCTCTTGAGATTGACATGAAGGATGGTTTGATTGTTAAGACCCTTCGAATTTTGATTGGTTTTCTACTAAGGATCCCTTCCAAGGGCATGCTAAGGTAGAGTTTACTGCTCCTACACCACCTAGCATACTTAAGGTTGAGGCCTATGCTCCTAATGAATCTCCTATAAGTGATTATTGCAGGTTTACCCAAGTGGTTCTTTCTTTTCCTCCTATGGAAGGAGTCGATTTAAACTTTAATCTTAGGATTGAACATGATGATAGTGGCCAGTCTGATAGACCATGCTATCGATTTGTCTTACACACTCCCCCATTCTCCTGTGATTGACATGGAGGATGGTTTGAATTGTTAAGGCCTTTTTGATTTTGATTGGATTTCTACTAAGGATCCTGACTGAGGGTATGCTAAGGTGGAGTTTGCTACTCATATGCCACCTAGCGTACCTAAGGTTGAGGCATATGCTTCTAATGAATCTCCTATGAGTGATTGTTGTAGGTTTGCCCAAGTGGTTCTTTCTTTACCTCGCATGGAAGGAGTCGATTTAAACTATAATCTTGGGATTGAACATGATGATAGTGGTCAGTCTGATGGACCACGCTATCGATTTGTCTTGTACATTGGTAATTCATTACGGTGTGATTTGATAATGAAGAAAGACCTCCAACTTGAGTATCTGAGGTGGTACCTCCAGTTGGAAGATTTCAATTTTGTGGTTTGCAAAAAGGCTGTCATCCACACGCTTACTGATCCCATCAACCTCTTAACCTTAAAAGAGCGCTTCTCGGGAGGCAACTCAAGCCCTTTTATAGCTTTGATTACCATTTTTAGGTAGTTTTTCATAAATGGAAAGAAGAGGCAGAAAAAAAATGAGAGCAGAAAAGAAGAATAAGAAAAAAACAGAAAGCAAGATGGTCAAGGGGCCGGGCACGGACAGTCCGTATTTTCCAATACGGCTCGTAGCGTACCCGCCCAGCAAAACGGGGAAATATGCAACTAGTAGCCACTACAGTCAGACTGTGGTGTTGCCCACGGTCTGTGGTGGAATGCTACGGGCCGCAGTCAAGGATTTTCTCCGCGGTGACCCTTCACTCTCCCTTAGTTTCATCTTCTACCTTGAGACTTTCTCTCTCTCTGCCTCCCTCTTTCCCTCTCTAAACCCTCCATTGTTAAACCTTCAATTTCTCCCTTATTTCTTCCCATCGTCACTCTTTTTTCATTCTAAATCTTCCCATTTCTCTTAATCTTTCTCTTTCTCAAACAAATTTCATATCTTTCCACCATTTCTTCTCCACATGTATCTCACTTTCACGCTTCATCCATAACCATTTTCCTCTCCCTCTAATGCTTGCTCTTTTTCACTCAAATTCTTTATTTTCCTTTCCCACACCTCATTTTTGAGATTTTTCTTTCAATTTCTTACATTTTTACCTCCATGGCACCCACCAAGAGACAAATGAGCATCAAGAAGGCAAGGACATCTAGCTAAGCACCACCACAACCTCAACGGACCTCCCGCACTTCCACCAATGCATGGATCCAAGGAAACATTCCTTATCCCCTTGGTTTGACTAACCCTGAAGATGTTGCTCGATATAATTGCTTGAGTGGACGAATTGTTGTGGCAACTCTTTATTATGATGAGGAATTGTTGGGCCGTTTGGGATTATTGGATGACATAAGGTGGTTATTTGCACGGGGGGGTATGGGACATTTTATTGAAATGAAAGATCATACATATCGAGGCTCAAACTTGAATATTGGAGTACTTTGCATGTTGAGGTCACTCAAGGGCCTCAATATCAAGCGAGATATATTTTATTTGCAATGACAATTTTAAGAGTTGAACTTAAATACCTTTAATAACATATTTGGTTTTCCACATAGCTTCAACGGGCTAACCTTCATTGGGTACCTAGTGATGCTGAGGTTGTTCACCCTGCACATCCGTCACCCCCATTTACTTGTCAAGCTGAACCTAGTTCTTCCTCCCAACCTTCCTCCACTAACTATGCAGAGGTCCAAGCCACCGTTAGGTCCATTCAGGTGGAGCAAGTGTCCCTTGGAGCATATGTTGCTTCTGGGAATGCCTCTCTTAGTGACTTTGTCCAAGAGTGGCACAACGAGCTTCATGGAATGCTTGTAACCCAGACCCAATATTTTCAGGACTATAAGGCTTGTCTTGAGCCCTGGCGAGATTGGTATATCTCTTATGGTAAACACCCGACCGTTCTTCCCCGCCTTCCTTATGATTGCTTCTTGCTACTCCTCTTCCCTTTTCTGCACCTGTGCTCACATTGAAGACAATGCGTTGTTCAAGCATAGGCAAATTAGTTAGTTAATAGATGGCATTTGATGCTTGATTTGGTTTGGATTGTGCTTGTCTATGTATTGTATATATTGTTCAAGCTTGTATTTAGAGTTGCATTTAGGTTTAATCTTATGTAGCGCGAGCATGTTAGAGCTGCATTTAGGTTTCTTTTCACTTTCAGTTCCTTTTATAGTTTTTGCATTTCCTGGTATTGTTATTAGGAGCATGCATTAACCTTAAAAAAAAAACCAAAAGTACAAATATATAAAAAAAGAAAAAAAAAGGAAAAATCCTCCAATGATGAACTTTGTAGACTAGGTAGACTTCTTTGGTTTATATTGACCCTTAGATTTGCCCAATTGTGAATAAAATTGTTTGAAAATGAGTTTCATGTTTTGACCATTTGTTGAGTGCGAATTGAGGGCCCCCATGATTCTTTACATGAATGTTGGCATGTGTCTACTAATGAACTAGGTATGACCTTACTAGATGTCCAGTGAGGCTTTGAGGTTTTTGTAACGCCTCCAAAATGCTAATGACATGATTTACGGAAAACTGCAGCGGAAGACTTAATAATAAAAGGCGCTACCGCCGTCCTGATAAGGACAAAGCTCACTGAATCCGTTTGATCTTGCAACTCATGTTCAAATCACAATATCTATTAAATTGAAACACTCGAAGACCGAAGTCCATAATAGTTCAACTTCAATACAATCGACTTAATCATACCATTTTCTAACTCCACTGACACTACATAATTATATTGAGCATAGACCTAAGTTGACCCTGAGGTCGATCCCAACATTTATGATATGCTGAATCCACTATGAGCATCTGATAGCTTCGAAAAGGGCTTGCTAAAAGGAGAAACATGTAATACTTCATCACCTAAAATGGAAAACATGAAAAGAATTTGAAAATGTGAGCCAAAACTCAGTACATATGTTCCTGTATTGTAAAATGAGCATAGAAAAACTGTTGATGGGTACCGGCTTTTGCAATTCATTTAATTGGCAATAATAATGAAAATGAAAGTAATATGAAACTGAATTGCTCATTATTATCTAGATGTGAACCCCTTCCAATGATATGATCTATACATAGGTGTGCACCTGCCAATCCGATCAAGAGTTGGCCTGAAGCCGCACGGGTAAATGATGGGCTAATGCCCTGTAGATGATAACTGACGGAGTCACAAGTTAAATGGCAAATCACTGTATAAATTGAATCATTGATAAACTCATTAAGAGTTGTAACTTGATAGACATGTTTTGCTTTCTGAAGGTACAGGCAATGGACGTATGTTGAGTCTTTAACAATGTCATCTGACTTGATAAATATGTTCTGACTTGATAACACTTATGCATAATAGGGAACGATAACTAGGTCTCGACTCTGTTTCATAAATGTGATTGTAGGCATGTGTAGTCAGTAAATAATCCTTACTCGCATAATTGAGTAAGTAAAAGTATGCATAATAGAAATTGAGTAATTAAATGGTATACATAACTTTGGTATTTCAATATAACTTCAAAACTGAATTGGTGAAAGTAATTAAATTTGCTAGAAAGTAAATGAAAGTAAAATAGACAACATTAAGATAAATGAGATTACAAAGGAAAGGCCTTGATGGTGACAAATGAGGGAGTGGTTGTAGCCTTTTCTGAGATAGGTTGCTGATACAGGTTTAAGGCTCGCTGATGTATAACTTTGTTCAAGATAACAGCGAGTACAATAGATTGGCTTGATTGATAAATATATTTGATACATTCTGAAGTGAGTAAGTAATAAAGGTTTCAGGTCAAGAGAGATATATCTTGGTTCAAAATAGCACAAAATTGCAATAACTTGGTTCGATAAATATGGTTTCTAAGTCACAACTCTGCCCACTTCTCATATTTTATTCATAAATCCATTATATATATAAGTTCACCCCAAATGAATCATTGAACTCAAAAGAAGCTATTAAGCACACTAATCCTGGTATTTTCTTTGTAAAATTCATAAATAATTCAAAACTCATAAACAAGCTCCCAAATTCTAATACTTTTCTTCTTCTTTCTTCTTGATCAAGCTAAAAGCTCCATGAATATTCATTTCCCCGTTAAATGACCTTACTTGGCCCAAATACACAAAATGAATGCATCTCACTCAATCTTTATTATTACTTTTTACAGAATTATTCAAAATGCTTTCAAAAATCACCCAACTCAAAATACGCAATCAAAATTCATGAAATCTCATAGGAAATTTGAAAATAATATGGACAATCTACGATAAAATTTTCTAAATTTTTCTCCAAGTATATGCTGCACAAAAATTGCAATAACAGCTCAATTTGCATCAAAGCAGGTCAGTTCGCTTCATAACTTTAACCCTAGATCTCACATAGAGACCTAAAACCCCAATATGAAAATATTAAAACGTCCCGGAAAACTTTCATGTACAACACAAAACGGGATTCCCACAATAGGGTTCCCAAAATGGGGCTAAAACACAAGTGTGTCAGTTTTTGGTCCAATATGCACAGCTTTGGTAAAACAACCATAACCTTTTCCACAGACCTCAGATTAAGACAACTCAAGAGCCCTTTGAAATCCAACACACTGAAATATCTACCAACCAAAAATCATAATTTTTGGTTGGGCCGTGCATTACCAATTTATTGCCAAAGTTTGCTATGTTTTCTCGAAATTTTCAGTCCTCACTGGTTTAGTTTTCTCTTCCTTTTTCACATAAATCCTCACTTGAAATCATTCCAAATCCCCAAAAACATCATCATAATCATCAACAAAATTAAATATTATAAAATCAAATACAAAATAATCATCATAATCACCATAATCAATCCATAAACATGATTTTTTAACTTAAGCTTGCATGAACATGATCATCACTAAACCCTAGCATGATTCAAGCTCAACTTCAACATGATCAACACCAAAATAACTCTTATTTCTTTTCAAAACATCATGATCAATGATCATAAACATCAAAACAAGAATCAGAACTAAAATAAAAATCAAAACCAACAAGATCAAACTTCAAGTTTACTCACTTTGATTGCAAATAAGTTGAGATGGAGATGAGGTTTAGGGGTTTTGATGATGGAGGATGATAGCTTGAGGTACTAGGATGTTGGGGGGCTCGAAAACTACCAGGGCCGGCTAGAAAGATGGCCGGCAAACACCCATGAAGGGCTGCCAGGAACTGCTGCCATGTGTTGTTATGTTTGCTTGGCTAGAATGACCCTAAAAATACTTGGCTGAATTTTATCCTTCCAAACTGTCTTTTTTGCTAATTAAAATTGGGCACAAATGATAGTAATTACCTTAATTTAATCACACCAAAATTTTCAGGCCAAAATTTTAACCCAAAATGAATCGGGCTGCAAATCGGGCCCAAATGAATTGGGCCGAACTTAGTGAATTTGAGCCCAAATATTTTCGCATGGCTAAACATTAAATTTTTCTAACATTATGAAAAATAATTTAGTGCTCAATCATAATCATCGAGGCCTAATATCGATTCACCTGAAATTTAATCGATCACTGAAACTCGAATTAATAATCAATGAAGCTTGAATTGCAAAATGTGACCAAAATAAAATATCCTCACACCGGGATGATTAAATACGATAAATGAATGCGAAAAATTTAAATGGCATAAGGTAATCTGGTAAATATACAAATTGAGTGTAATTGAATTAATTAACATAATTTTGTTAAACAAATAACCATGAGTGATTAAATCCATAAACATCATAAATTAAATGAATAAACATGATTAATTAAATAAATAAATATGATTTAAATAAATAAATATGGATTAGGGTCGGGTTAATACAATTTTAAAGACTAATTTATTAATCTAGTCTGTTGTCAATTCGTGAGTGAATCTTCCTCGACGTCATTTCTCTAAAACTCGCTTTGACTCTCATTCAAGATCACCCTTAGCATATGCATTTAGGCAACATGATTCAGGTATTCTTTGACTTATTAACCCAAAAGACCAAACAACCACCCCTATTATGCATAATATATCTCTTGCTAGCCCCTTTGAGCTTATATCCATTATGTGAATCCCCGCATACAGCCTTTGGCCAAACATTTCTCTAAGCCTTAAGCCAAGACTAGAGAAGCATTTCATCTTTGTAAACTAAGTTTGATTGGGAGTTAGTAAGGTGCATTGAGATCTTTTTCGTGGATTTGGTTGGTAAATTGATGAGAGCATTTGTGTTCTCGTGTTTGTATAAGAGAACCCTTGTTTTATTGTACAAAGATTAGGGAAGAGGTTGAAATTCAAGTTTCATGTGTATTTCCTTAGCCAACTCTTTTGTGAAATTGAAAAAGAAGGAAAAAGGAAAAAAAAACCGAATGAAAAGGAAAAAAAAAAGAAAGAAAAAATGAATAGAAAAAAGAATAAAGGAGTGTTGGCTTTGCTTGGATTGTGAAAGTATATTTGACTTTCAACTCTTTCTCCTTCCATTTGGTTGTGAAAGGGGATGGATTTGTTAGGTTTGAGGTGAGTGTTGCATAATCGCATTGGAAGCGTTTAGCTCTTAGTGTATAGCTTCTAGCTCCACATTTCCAAAATATTCGTTCCCCTCTTACCTTTACGCATGGCCCCGTTACAACCTCATAAAGTCCTCATGATTGTCTAATGTGTGTTGCATACTAGTGATGGAGAATTAGAGAATCTTATAAAGCTTATGGTAGACTTAAGTCTATGCAATGAGAATTGAGGGAACCTTCATACATTTCTCAAACACATGAGTGACAAGTGCCACCTGACTACAGTGCGGTCTACCGACATTACTAGCTCCATTTATTTCATATGTCGATGTGATTGTATTTGATGACTTGGGAGGGTTGATTCAAACATGACATTGTGGTCGGTCAATGATTTCGAAAACTTCATTTCCTAGCCTATTTGTTAAATGACTTTGCCCTTTTGGGCTAACTTTCGATCGGTTTTGCCATTGAGCTACTACCAATGTCTTTCTTTAGGAGGTTGTAAATAATTTTTGCTCTTAGTGTTGCTTATGGACAAGCAACAATTCAAGCATGGGGGAGTTTGATAAGTGCTTCTATATGCTTCATTTTTTGGGCATTTTGTACCACTTTTTCGGGAATTCATGGGCTTTATGTTATAATTTGTGCACCCATTCTCGTTGTATGCTTGTGTATGGTTCTTTGATGACTTTTATAGGATTTTAGACCATTTGACCCAGTAATTAACCCTCATTTGAGTGCATGTTAACCCACCATGGAGATACCTCAAGTCCTATGGCCATAGACCAAGAGAAGAGCACAAGATTTCAGATCTAGCTAGCACCACGGTTCGTGGCAGCCCATGGTGAGTCTGTAACTACTAATCTCTTTATCTTCCTTCGTTGTGTAGTTGAGGATGTTCAGTCTTGGTGCTTAAAAGGCATGTTTGATGGTTGAAGGAAGAGGCATTCATCACTATCATCATCTCACGACTACTCTCTCATCCATCTCTTTAGTTAGAATTTAGTTTAGTTTATTTTTTGGGAGCAAAAGGAGAATTGAAGGGAGAAGCTTTGCTCTTGGAGGCTTGAAGATTATGGCACCATTGAAAGGCTACCATTGTTGTAAAGTTTTCTTTTCGTTTGAATTTATCCTTAAACTCTTGTGTTAGTTGAATTAGAAATGTGAGTGGATAGTTTTATTCAATCTAGGGATTTGTTAGCCATAGTATTGTAGTTGGATCCGTTATTTCTATAATGTTGTGCTTACTTTGTGATTAGAATGATTTACTTCTATCTTGAGATTGAAATGTTGTGAGTAGAATTTGACCAATTTTGCTTGCCTATATTAGGTAGTCGAGTGAAGTACTGAAAAGTGAAACTCACTATTAGTTCACCTTAATAGAACTTGAGTTAGCGAAACTTGACAGAGAATTGCTTGTTAAGAGGAGACTTAGCATTCAGAAATCTTCAACCTAGACTAAATCAAAGAAACTTGAAAGATTGTTAGTTGAATTCATTTAGGCAATTTAATTTATTCTACAAAAAGGATTAAATTTAACTTGATTGCAATTCCTTGAATCATCCAATTCATGAAAAGTACATGCTTAATTCGATGAACTAACTCTTTATTTAGCGAATCAAATCCCTGGATGCTTTACTTTGATTGAATTTCTAATTAGATAATTAGTATATTTAAACCAACTCATTGAAAAGATTGATTGCTTAGTATTTTCAATAGGACATTAGCTCGGTAGATTACTTGGGTTCTTGAGGACAATCTTTTAATCTAAACTACAACACCCGTGCGCTTCTAGACGTGTCATCAGTTTAAAAGTTAAAAAAAAAGGAGTTCAAACCCGGGCGATACACCAAAAATGCACGATAAGATTTCAAAAGCATTTTTGTAGGAATATCGCAAGACTAAAAATTGAAACCTACAAAAATGACTATGGAGCAAGAATTAAAACCAAGTGTCAATCCTAATAGTTCTCTACATTGAAAAATGTTATAAGCACACAAAATTTTCCAACTAAACCCTCTATAATTGAGGTTCACAGCCCAAGCCAGCAAACCCTCAAATTCTCTAAAGTAGGCATTAATTCCCAACAATTAAGTGAATAATGTGAAAATAAGCAAGAATTGAGCAATTAGCATTGAGGTTTTAGGGATAGAAAGTCAAAAAAGAAGGTACAAAATGAAGAAGAAGAAGAAGAAAATGGTAGATTTTAAGGTTCTGACAACCTAGTGATAGGCAGCCCCTGTGGTTGCTGCTAGCCAAATCATGTTGTTGTCTCCTAGCAGCATGCTGAATCATGCCATTGCCTTAGCATTTTAGGCCAGCAGCCATCAAGGTGTGCAATTAGAACCTATTTTTTTTTTATAAAAAGGGTGATTTGTTTCCTTGGGCATGAGTAAAGTCCGACAGATGCAAATGAGGCCCCACCACCATTCAAAAATAAGCATCTGTTTAATTTTTAGCAAAAAGGGTTTTTCCAAAATTTGTACAAATAAGTGATGACCATCATGCCTCAAAGTTGTACAGGTGTGAGACCTTCAAGCCTCAATTTGTTTAAAAATCAGTAGACAACGTCAAGCTTTAATTTTTTTACAGATGTGAGACCTTCCAGTCCCAATTTTTTTTCAAAATTGGTGGAGAGTGTCAAGCCTCAAAGGTTTACATGTATGACACCTTAAACTATCAATTTTAGAACTGATGGAGATTATCAAGCCTCAAAGTTTTTCAGAACTAATTATTCCTTTATGCCAAAAATTGTTATAGGTTTGAGACCTTCAAGCCTCAATAAAAAATTTTTATAACCGGTGGACCACTGCCAAGCCGTAATTTTTTTAAAAACTAGTAGAGACCGTCCCGCAGTAAATTTGTATAGGTGTAGACCTTCAAGCCTCCAATTTTTTTGAAAATCGATGTACATCGTCAAGCCTCAAATTTTTAACAGGTAGATATTGATGCCTTCAAAACCTTCATTTCAACACTTTTATCTGAACAAGACTTGTGCTCTTGGTGGCGTGTGTAATCCATGAAAGCACTCATATATTCACTCTTGCATTTGCATACATGTTCTATGACATTCACATACTTTGCACTTCGGGCTCACATACTTTGCACTTTGCGCTGATGGCCTTGCCCAAATTGGGGGCTCCTTTATTCACAAATTAGTGCCCTCAAAATTTTATACTTACCGCATGCTTACATATCCTATGCATTGTGGCCTAGTGATGACAATTATGTAACCCATCGTGGGTAAAGTAACACAACTACATGGATTCTTAATATTCAAATCACAAGTAAAACATTTTTCTCACTGCATAAAAATTTCTAAAAGCTCTAAAAGCATTTAAAACTACAAGTTTTGAAGATAGTTGCAAAGCTTAGAGTTTGCGCAATTTGGTACCATGGGGGCTTGAACCCCAGACCTTAAGTATGAATGAAGAGATTGAATCAAGGAGATGGAGCATTGCATCACAATACAACTTTCACGATTAGTACTCTCACGAATCGGTAGCTTGATCCATTGTCTTCATAGAACCTAGCAGCAAGTTTCTGCCTCCTAGTGGTTGCTGCTTGGTTGTGTAGCAGGCCATTTTGGCCTACCTTGCTCCACACTCCTACAATCATAAGTGATTATGTTGTTGATTGATATAATCAAGTCAATTCGGTTTCGTTTAGTTGACTTCATACAAATCAACCCAATTCTACCTCAGTTTAAAATATTAAAGAATAAAAATGATTTGATTTATATTATTGAAATTATTTCTTAATTGGGGAAATCATCTTGCCACTGTTAATAAAGGCTTACACCCCTCATTTTCATAACACTAACCACCGAGTAAAACTATACTCTTTTCTCTTCTCATACGCACGCTCTACTTAGAGGAAACTCTACTCAACTTCTGTCTCTAGGGAAACTCCACCTCTTCCCTCATACAAAACCTTTTCCCAAAACATGATAGTAATAAAAATCTACAAAAATCCCTACTTAAAACCTTTAGCAAAAGAATACTTATTTTGAAAGGGACTAGCCCCTTCCTACCCAAAGCACTTGGGAGGAAAGGAAGCAAAGAACCGTTGATTTGCAGCGCCTCTCAAATTGAGTTAGGTTTTGAGGGCCATAAATTAAAGAAAATAATCTTGTTTATCGCTTTCTTCTTCATCATGTTTTTGTTTGATCCTTCGAGCTTATGTGTTGTGTACTTGTATTCTAGTTCATAGAATAAAAATATGTTAATAATACAGTGGCCACTAAATTTGTCATTTTCTTGCATATTTGAATTCTTATTAAGATGAATTACTAACAGGTGATAACCAAAAATATATTATTCTTGTTGAATGCCTCATTAGATAATATAAATTCATGAGAAAATCTATTGCATGAAGCTGACAAATACAAGTTTTAATAAATTCATTTCTAGTAGTGTCAGCTACTAAAGTGAGCAATCCAATGGTTATCTTCCACCATACATTAGATCATACCATCACCCATGAATCCATTCTCATGTTTAATAGCCATTTAATCCCCATCCGAGAATCTCCAGAATCATAATCATATAGAAAAACACCTTATCCTTTTTGAAATTCAAATCCTATGGCCCTCAGTTGTCCCTTTGCGGTTTTACGAATTTGATTAAAATAGGAGTTGGGTGTTTTCGATAGAACTAAAGGTTTCCACATGCATTTCCTAAAAACTGCACTGACAACTGCTTAAAATAAGAGCATCATTCCATCTTATAACACTTCACCATGGAACGCCACAGCGAAAAAAACAACGGAATACATTCCCCTCTATCTTGAGAGGGGAAGCCGTAGGTGGAAGGAAAAAAGGAAAAGGAAGGAAAACAGTTGGTCCCCGTCAGCTTTCCCCTCTCTTCTCGTCTTTGCCCCCTACGAGCGCATTGGCCTTGGGGTGTTTTTACAAGCCACATACTTTATCAGTATGCAGCCGTCAAGCCTCAAAATTTTTATGAGCATGAGAATGCATTCAAGAACTCTTTTAGCTACCACATCGAACCACCAAATTAAAGCATATTTTCTTAGCTTCAAGGGAACCTCTTAACTTTCTTTACATTAGGGATTTGCTTGTGTTCAAAAACTCTCTCCATAGTTTGGATCCAATATAAGAATAAGTAAGGATCAAGTTGTCCCTTAAACTCGGGGATATCAACTCTAAAATCATCCCTTCCTCCTTCATGTCTCCTGTGGTGCCTTCTTTGTCTTCCCTTAGAAGAAGCATCACTGGAGGAGGCAAAAGGATTGTCTTCATCCTCCCTTTCAGAAAAGGTAGAACTAAGTCATCATGTATGCTATTGCTACTAGATTTCCTCTAGTTTCTACTCCTCTCTCTTATGAGCTTCCCAAGTCGCTCTTGATCATATTTGGCCCTTCCTTCAAGCTCAGTCTTTTCCCTAAGAGCTTGCTCTGCTACCTATTCTGGAGTAAGGCTAACTGACATATTGTTGGTTCTTTTTGAACTGGAAATGTGTTTAGGCTAATTAGAATGTTTTTTTGGCTTACAGTAAGGTGCTAGGATATTAATCAAGCTCTTATATCACTTAATGTACGTAACCTTACTCCTCCTTAGGATGAGAAACTAGAATGAACTTGAACATGCAGAAATAGGTTGGATAAACTCGAGAAATCAAGTGATGTTCAAGTGATACAGCATCACCACACTTAAGGCTCACTTGGGATTCGTGAAAACCACCAAGAAGAACTAAAATGACCTAGTGTATTACCACGTAAGCTGCCAACTCAAGATACAACCACTAGGAATTTGAGATATACACCAAGTGCAAGCTCAAGTTCTGAATTCAAGTGATAACAATGTGAGTGTTGTACAAAAGTAAAGAGGTTTCATTTGATCTTTTCTCTTATGAAGCCAATGGCCAAGATGTAAAAACAAGACTCCAAATGCTAAACACATCAACCTAGGGAGGTATAAACATATTTGAATCTAAACTAATGACACATATTTTGGTCATTCAAGTAATAAGATGGTGTATCACCTAGCTTAGCATAAATAGCTCGGTTTAAACTCTCAAAATGATCCTTAACTAGGCCAGAATGTAAGTTGTAGTTTGATTAGATTAGCTAATCATCACCCTAGATAGTAAGTACAATAGCTAGCCCATAGGGTGTTTTCTTCAGTCTTCAAGTGCATAAAAGTAGGCCATGAGGGAGCTAACTGCCATATTTTAGGAGCTCATTTGATAAATATTTTAGCGCACTTTGAAGGCCTAAAAGCACATGATATGTGCATGCTAAGGAGCCTTTGAATTTCCCTTCAAAACTAGATTGTGTTGGATTACAGCATAGAATGCACTGTCTAGGATTCGAGCTTAGTTGACTAACCTTCTGTGCTCGAAAAGTGTTGCAACCTTTTTTATTAGATAAGGGACGAGTTGAAGTAAAGGACAAAGGGATTAGCAGGACTTTCTTAAGGCATGATCAATGTTGAACAAGCTTATAAAGTCTTGAAAAAAACTGGCAGAACTGCAGCTGGAATGGTTTGATTTTTGACCATAGCCACAACATCCTTGATCTCTTCTAAACTACGACACACCTTAACTATCACCTCAGGCTCAGTGCTGCCCTTGGTGACTTGATCTCCATCACACATTGTCTAATAGTCGCTCTGAATGGTGGTGTGAACCAATTCCACCAAGTTGGATACTTATCTTATAGAGGTTCAGTGAATAGTTTTAGGATGTAAACCCCAGTGCTCTAAATATGGGATTTGTCGAGTTGTACTTTTTAGTTCCATCTTCTAGTTTATTTAAGCTTACAGTTTGTGTACTCCCGGTGTGTCGCTCGTAAAGTTTGGTCTCCGGCATGTGGTTGTTGAGCTTGGTTAGATTTGTCCTTTACATTTTTCTTTATTATAGGTACCTAATATAATGCTATAAGCCTAAGGCATGGTCGATTTTAAGACCAAAAGTTTATCAGTTTTGTTCAAGAAATTCAGAAATCGTTAATACCTCTAGCCATAACGGGTAGGTACTTGAGTCTTGCATTTTATGTCGCTATATAGGTATTTCTTAAGTGATGATATGACATATGGTGTGCCTTTTGCTATAAATGTGTTTGTGAGGTGCTATCTAATGTGACTAATTAATCGGCATATGACTTAATGAAAGTGATTGACTATAAAATTGATGTAGGAGCTAGAGCATAAGTTAGATGGCTAGTGCTATTGTGATCTATCCGGTTAATGCTATTTGTAATGGTTTTTGTTCATGCATCTTTGGCGACATGGCTTAAGGTATGCTTGGTGTAAAAGGTGTAACTCCCAACCTATTCTTTACCCTTTTAGACCATTTGCTAATTAGGCCCTATAATAGAGTGAGAAGACATACTCAAAACTTGGTGGAGTAAAGGATGGAAGCCGTTAAGCTAATTTCCCTTTCTAAAACCCAAAGATTTTGGAATGTTAAAGTTCTTTCCAATAATGGTGTTAGGTTTTGTTCTTTCATTTGGAGACTTGGATCCACTCTGATAACACATAGGTTGAGATTTATGGACATGTATTTCTATGTATGGATGGATGCTAATTATGAGTGTGTACATGCTTAGAAGTGTACACTGTAGGATTTGTTAATGATAGACTATCAGGGGAATGATTAGAAGTCATTTGCTATGTTTAACAATACTACTGGATGATAACTTCCTTCTATGAATTTTGAATTGTCTAAGGAAATTAAGTGAGATTTTCATATGTATGCATGCAAATTTTGTTGATAATGATGCGGTCCTGTTGATTATTTCATAGTTGTTATTCCCATCGTTCTGCGCACTTGTTGTTGCCTACCTATTTGTAGTCACTATTATCTTGTGCTTGATTGGTGGCTTAGTACAGTTCACATGAAATGTATTTCCTGCTTTTTATGATGCAACCATTATTACTCCCAGGTCAGCCAGGTGTTATGCTTACTGCCATGCTAGCTGTTATTCTTCTTGTTGGATTTGTGGCACCCTGGGAGGAAAAGGAAGGAACAACCTGACAGACTTTGAAATTGTCTCCTATTAGGGGATAAGACCCACATATTATCAGTTCTTTCTTTGGTATTAATATGAAGTATAGAGGCCAGGAATCCTCTATACTTCATATTAATATATGCATCTTTTAGGCCTTTTAGACTTAGCTTTGACCATGAGGTGCAAACCAGGGGTTCGCATTCACATGTTACTGTTTATATAGCAGCTGTTTAGCAATACCTTGAGTCGGTGTGTTTAGAGCATTAATGGCCTTACGTATAATGTAAAATTCTTGGGAACTTATATAGACATTTAGATTTGTTATGAAATGGTCATTGTTGTGTCTATGCCTGAATTTCCAAGTAAACGAAATTTTTTGTGCTTGTTTAACCTAAGTTTAGTTAAGCATGGGGTTGAGCATTAAAGTGGGCAATTAATTTAGCTTATGTCATCTATTACACGATATAATCATCTAGTTATTATTGCACCACTTAAGTTCCGGTGCCTCATGTTATAGTTGGAGTGTCTGTATGCACATATAAATATTATATGCTCTAGTCATTGTAAGAGTCTATATATGCATGTATTCACCTCTGCATATTTCACGTTGGGTAACGGTAGCATGGTATTGCTTCTAAGATCATGGTTGAATATGTTCCATAATAAGCTTCATAGGGAAATATTATTGTCGCGCTTTTAGTGGTTAATGTGCCTACTATAATTGGTACAAGGGATTGATCTGTTTGTTGTGTTATCACGCTACAATTATGCATACTAGTATCTCGCACTCTTAAAGACTTACAGCTGCATGAATATATGTTTGCCTCTGTGCTTCATCTGACATAACAATGTGCTAGGTGTGCTGATGATCGCACTAGCGACTTTACTGTATCACTTTATCATTGTATTACGAAGCATGATTATTATTGTGATTGATTAGAGTACATGATCAAGTGTGGCTTAGTGGTGTTGCATTATAAACTTTTGGTATTCTAAGATGAGTATGAAGGGCCTAGAGTCATGGCTATGATTTAGTTTCATATGAAGACCTGAGGTAAAACTTCTTGTCAGCTAAGTTATTGTAATTGCCCTGTCTGATTGTTATCCTTTTGACTAAGTACTTGGGTAGAGATTCCACATTTATTGATTACAGTTGCGAGTAAAACATGAGATATTGACCTAGAAGTCCGAAGTAACCACCCACCTAGTGGGTTATGTAATATGAATATTGTCATGTCTAAACTCAATGCATGATATGATGTGACTGAGTTATCATACATCCCTTACCTCCCGATACTATCTTGGGTGTTTTCTAATTAGCTCATAAATGATATGTGTCCCTAAAATCATAACTGAGCATTATAGTCTAAGTTATTCTTGTCTTCGAAATGTGAGGCATTGGCCTAGAAATTTCGATTAATTGCCATTCTTACCTAATGCTACTTTACATGTCATATTTTCTAAATCACCATAACTAGCAGCTTCCTCATTGATTATCCCCCATCTGAAATAACGTATCTCAGTATGCTGAATTACTAGTCAAGCTATAAAAGCATTGTTGGACATAGTGACCTTATGCCTATCTAATCTCAATACCTCCTTTAAATAACTTGTGTCTAAGAGTTGCATGGAACTCCCCTACCTATTGGCTTACACTTCTGCCAGACAATGTTTCCCAGGTTGCTTCTTTGCTTATTAATTCAATGTGTTGTCCCTGGTAACTTGCTTAATATATACATGTAAATTGAATTGATGATATCGATTATTCTTGACTTCCGGAGTGCGAGTTTGTTGCAGGCATGTGTGTGATTTTGTGTGTTGTTATTAGGGACGTAATGCTAAGTCTGTACTATTCTATTGTCATAAAGAAGCCCTTGTGAATTAACTTGATGGTAGAATAATCTGACTCTTGTATGCTTTAGAATGAGATTAATTTGGTGTGTCTGCATTAACTCGACCTTGGTATGCACCATTGATGGCGGTGGATGAAAGGCCTTTAGATGTGAACTCATGATGATGCATAACCATTTCATTGGCTATTATGCTGGTTAAGTTAGTTGCCTTAATAAAGGGTTGAAAGTTATTGTTCCTTTTAGAAAACGTTTATATGATTATCCATGCTAACTCATTTGCCTCTCTTTCAAGTGATTTTCCCTTGGCACCTTAATACAGTGAGTAGACGCGGAAAGATGATTGGTGAGGAGGCGAATAGAAAACGTAAACTTCTTTTTTCTTTCTATTTCAAAGTTATATTTCATTGTAAGGTAAGTTTGAATGAATTTGTAATTTATGCCATATGTTTGAGAACCCTTCTGTTTTACTACACCGTAGATGTTAGAATTTCAAGGATGAAATTCTAACAAGGTGGGGTGAGTGTAATAGTTGAGAAATTTAGGCTATAGTCAATTATTAAGGTCAGTGGTTTTATTAGTTTTATTATATTAAATTTTTTATAGTAATTACATGTATGGGTTTATGTAAGCTAATTTGAGATTTTTCTTGATTTATTATGTGACTACGAGAAATTAATAAGTTAGCTATAATTAGGCTGTGGTGAGATTCTACAAGATATTGTAGTTGTTGGACTCAATTGGGCTTAGCTTATTTAGAAAAAATTCATTTTGGGTTTAATAGGTTGCGAAAACAAAACGAGGAAATCAGCATAAAAAGAAGGAATCTAGGCTTCGTTTGCTTGGCCAGTCACGATAGAACCCCAATCATCAACATACTCCCACGCCATCTGGAAACCCCCCTACTTCACCACCATTCTCACCATTTCTAGTGAGATGAAGTGGGTGAGATCGGGATCAAGAGACAGAGAGAGGAGTGTGAGAAAGGGACGAAGAAGAGAGAACAGAGTCACAGCAGCACGAGGTACGAAGAGGAGAATCATGTGATTGTAGCAACGCGTGATCGTGGTGCTGTAAAGCGGCATTGAATACCAAGGGGGCTAGAAACCTAGCTTCAAGTTAGTCAAAATAGACCATTAATTGGGTCCTTTAGCTTGGATTCAAGGTGGGTGACTCTCAAATCCCTAAACTACTAATAATTCCTAAATATTTTCCATTTAACCATGAGGATTTTTGTTGGTTTTTGGAATTAGTTTGCTAACCAATTGAGTAATTATGGAAACGAGAGGGATTTAATGAATTAAATTAGATTATTTAGGTGCTATTAAGATGACTTTGAGGTCACTTTGTGGGCGGTGCTGTGACGAGGGAGCACAGGTATGAGTGTTTGATTGATGCTGATGTGAAGTGGTGACTGCTATTGTGAAGTGCTAATTACTATGTTATTATTGTTGATCCTATTAAATTAGTTAACGTCACATTCTAGTCATGTTGTTAACGTCCAAATTAGGGTTATGTACTTGTTGCTTTCAATGAATACTGTATGTTTGTTTTTTCTAAGGTTTAAGTAGGTCATAAGGAAGTCAGCTAAACGATTCAACGAATTAGTTTAGCAGTGAACGATGTTCCTGAATCAAGCCGTGGCTTTCTCCTATTCCGCCTTATTCTTAACCAAAACTTACCCCTTGTTTTGTCGTGTCTAAGGCCATGATTGTTTTTATAACCTAAACAAAGGACATTGTATAGTTGAACAGTTCAGTTGGGCTAAATCGTTGTCCAAAATGTTAAATCATTACCCTTTTGAATTGATAACGCGTTGTGTACAGGTTGCAAGCATTATTTAAAGGTTTCATTTTCTATAAACTTTGAATGAGTTTAGCAAACCTGGAAGCTTGTGGCTTAATTGCAGAATCAAATTGCTGACTTCTTTTAAATGAAACTAATTGTGAGTACGTTCAAAATAGGTGGCTTCTAAATGATTTTTAATAGCGTTTTTATGTGAACTGAACGTTTACTTAGCCGACACGTCTTTTACAAGTTTCTTTGTTAAGCTGAACATTTGTTGTAATTTTCAAAAGTTGGCTTTCGCCTTTAGTAAGCTTTCTTAGCCTTCTTGAAAATGGAAACGCCATTGTTGTGATATAATAGGAATTTTGATGCTAAACATGCTGAAATGAATTTGACTCAAGATGTTTTGGGCTAGCTAGGTAGTACTACTATTAAGGACTCGGTTTTGGGAGTGGACCTAAGGATTCTGATTGGAGCAAGAATCCTAGTTGTCGCTAACCTGATTAGGATAGAAGTTAGTTGACTTTGGGACATGAGTTCTGTCACTCACCTAATGACAGCACTAACATGTGAATCTAATGCCATGAAAGCAATTCCAATGTCTGTTATGAGTTAAAAACTCCTTGATTCTAATTTATGACAACGTATAGATTTGAAAAATACAGGACCTATTTGAAAACGGTTCTTATCAATTTATAAATGAAATTCTTTAAAGGGAAACCAATTTATAATAGAATGCCTTAGCTTGGATAGGACTTCGCATTTTTTTGTGCACTATTTCCGATTCTTACTAAAAGAATTTAAGTGGTAGCTTTATGCGGAATGCTTTGATGTTAAGTGTGCAACTGCAAGTCAAATAGCATACCAATGTCAACGAGTTATGAAGTGAAGGATGATTTGGTTTTAGGAACTTATATTGCTAATATGTTAATAATAAATATCTCTATGTGCTTGCTACTTATTGGCATTGTATATAACTGTTTTCTTTTCTTGGGGTTGAGAATCATGCACTGAGCGTGTGGTAGCTCACTCCCCTCTCTATTTCCTTTTTTTCCGAGGTTTTTGAAAAGACGGGGAGAAATCTTGGTTCGCGTAATTCGAGTCAAAACCTCCCTTTTTGCGTGGGAAAAAGGAGTCATATGTTTGTATACCTAGATTCATGAGTTTAATGATGTAATGTGATATATCCTTAAGTTCTTGAGCATATGGAAACTAATTACTATAGTTAATGTAATGCACATTATCTAAAGGTCGTTCTAAATGGCCATGGGAGCCAACCATTTGGTAGGCTACTCATCTTCTAGAACTTTAGTGATTAGTTTCATGATGTAAACTAGTGCTTCAGATGTGGATCCACCAAGTTGTACTTTTTAGTTCCTTCTTCTATTTTATTTAAGCTTGTAGTTTGTATACTTCGGGCATGTTGCTTGTAGAGTTTGCTCTGTGGTGTGTGGCCATTGAGCATGGTTAGATTTGTCCTTTATACTTTTCTTTGTTATAGGTATGTACTATAAGACTATGAGCCCAAGGCATGATGAATTTTTCAGCAGAACTTTGCCCGTTTCGTTTCATAAATTCAGAAATCGCTAATAGCTCTAGCCCTAGGGGCTAGATGTGTTACGAATGGCATCGAAGCTTGGTCTTGCGAACACAATTTACGTCCTAAGTCTTGCATTTGATATAGCTGTATAGGTATTTCTTGAGTGACGATATGACATATGGCGTACCTTTGTGTAAATGTGTTTATGAGGTGCTAGTTGATATGACTGATTGAATGCTATATGAGTAAAGTAAACTAATTGACTGCAAAATCAAGGTAAGAGCTAGAGCATAAGTTAGGCAACGGGTGCTCTCGTGAGCTAGCCAAGTGTTAATGGTATTTGTGATGGTTTTTGTGTATGTATGTTTAGTGAGATACCTCAAGGTATACTTGGTTTGAACTCAAAGGAGTGGAAAGGGGGTAACCCACCGAGTATTCTTTGTGCTTGTGTACCCTTTGCTCCTTGTGTCCTATAACAAAGTCAGAAGGCATACTCAAAAGTTTGTGGATAAGGGGATAGAAGTCATTTAGCCATTTTCCCTTCTCAAAACCCAAAGATTTTGGAATTTTAAGGTTCTTTCTAATCATAGAGTTAGGTTTTGTTCTTGCATTTGGAGACTCGGATCCGCTCTATGATAACACATAGGTTGAGTTTTATGGATATGTGTTTCCACTTATAGCTGGATGCTATTTGTGAGTGTGTATATCCTAACAAGTGTACACCACTGAATTTATATGTTTGACAATCCTACTAGATGATACCTTCCTTTTATGAACTCTGAATTATCTAAGGAAATTAAGTGAGATTTTCATATGCATGTATGCAAATTTGGGTGATAGTGGTGAAGTCGTGTTGATTGTTGTATAGTTGTTATTACAGTCGTTCTACACACTTACTGTTGCTACCTGTATGTAATCACTATTGTTTAGTGCTTGATTGGTTGCTTTATGTTGTTTAAATAAAATGTATTTCCTGCTTTTCATCATGTATCTATTATTACTGTTAGGCCAACCAAGTGCAATACTTACTGCTATGCGAGCTGTCATTCTTGTTGTGGGATTTGTGGCACCTTGGTTATATCAAATCCTAATATACATAGAAACGAAAAGGAAGGAGGAACCTGACTGGATTTGGAATTGTTACCTACTAGAGGAAAAGACCCGCTTATTATCAGTGCTTTCCTTGGTATTAATGCGAACTCCAGAAGCCAAGACTCCTTATAAGTGAACCACCCATTCCATACTATAACTCCTTAAGGTTCGCACTACTCGCAATGAAACAAGTGTGTCCTATATGACATCTAGACTTAGCTTTGACCATAGGATGCAAACCAGGGGCTCGCATTTGCATGTTACCATCTAGATATCTTTTTTTTGGCAATACCCTGTGTGGTTGTGTTTAGAGCATTAATATGGCCTTAAGCACACTATGAAATTCATGGGAACTTATGTAGACATTTAGATTCTTTATGAAATGGTCATTGTTGTGTTTTGTACCTGAATTGCTAAGTAAACGAACATTTTGGTGTTTGTAACCTAAGTTTAGTTAGGCATGGGGGTTGAGCATTAAATTGCGTAATTGATTTAGCTTATGTCATCTATTGCACAATATAATCATTGAGTTGTTATTTGCTTCACTTGAGTTCCATTATCTCATGTTATAGTTGAAGTGGTTGTATGCTCATATAAGTATTATATAATCTAGTAATTGTAAGAGCCTGTATCTGCATGTATTCACTTCTGCATATTCATGTTTGGTACGGGTAGCATGGTAATGCATCAAAGATCATGGTCGAATATGTTACATGATAGAATCAGGGGAAACTTTAGGGTCGTGCTTTTTTCTAGCTGATGTCCCTACTATCATTGATGTGAGGGGTTGATCTATTTGTTGTGCTATGGTGCTATCGTTCAGCATACTAGTATCTCACAGCCTTAGAGACCTGCACCTACATAAATGTGTGTTTTCCTTTGTGCTTCATGTGATGCAATAATGTACTAGGTGTGTTTGTGACTGCACTGGGGGCTTTATTTTATCACTAAATCATCAGATTATGAATCATGATTGTTATTATGGTTGAATGAAGTGCATGATCTATTATTACTTGGTTGTGGTACATTATATGCTTGTGATGTTCTAAGAGGGATACAAACAGCCTAGAGTCATGGCTATGAGTATTTTTTTCTCGCATGTTTCCATGATTTAGAGAGAATTAGTTTCATATAGAGACCCTAAGGTAAAACTTTTTGTCAGCTACATGATTGTATTTATCTTGTCTAATTGTAGTCCTTTTCAATATGCACTTGGGAGGAGATCTCCCATTTGTTGATTGTAGTTTCAAGTATAATGTGAGACATTGGTCTAGAAGCCCAGAGTAACCACCCGTCTAATGGGTTGTGTAACATGAATGTTGTCATATATAAACTCAGTGTATGTTATGATGTGACTGAGTTATCATGATTCTCGTACCTCCCAATACTATATTTTTTGTGTTCTAATTAGTTCACAAATGACATGTGTTCCTAAAATGATAACTGAGCATCATATTCTAACTTATTCTTGTCTTCGGAACGTGAGGCATTAGCCCATAAGCTTTTATTAACTACCCTGCTTACCTTATGCTACTTGACATGTAGTAATTTGTGAATCACTAGAACAAGAAGCTTCCTTAGTGATGATCGCTTATCTAAAATAGCCTATCTCGAGTGGCTCAATTAGTTATGAAGCTATATATGCATTATTGGATATAATAGCCTTATGCCAATCCAATCTTATCACCTCCTTTAAACAACTTGTAAATAAGAGATACATGGAACTTCCCCTACCCATTGGCCTCTCCTTCTATTGGACCTTGTTTCCCAGATTGCTTCTTTGCTTATTAATTGATAATTGCATGTGTTGTCCCTAGTAAATTGTTTAATATATACATGTAAAATTGATTGATGATATTGATTATTCTTGATTTCTGAAGTGCAAAGTTGCAGGCTTTTGTGTCATTTTGAGTGTTGCCATCATAGACGTGATGTTATGTGATGTCTGTACAATTTTACTGTCACATAGAAGCCTTTGTGAATGGGCTTGATGGCAGAATAATCTGACTCTTGCATGCTTTAGAATGAGATTGATTTAGCATGTCTGCATTGACTCGATCTTGGTATATGCCATTAATTGCTATAGGTTGAAAGGCCTTTGGATGTGAACTCATAATGGTTCCATAATCATTTCGTTGGCTATTATGTTGGTTATGCTAGTTGCCTTGTTAAAGGGTTGAAAGTCATTGTTTCTTTAAAACAACTTTTAGATGATTATCTATGCCAACTCATTTGCCGCTCTTTTATATGATTTGCACTCGGCGTCTTAATAGAGTGAGTAGATATAAAGAGGATTGGCGAGGAGGAGACTGGATAACATAAACTTTCGTTTTTTTTAAACTATATTTCATTGCAAATCAAGCTTGAATTCTCCTATTGAGTTTTTTTTAATTTATGCCATTGTGAACCCCTTGTGTTTTACCATATAGAAGACGTTAGAATTTCCAGGATGAAATTCTTTTAAGGGGGATAGTGTGACGGACGAGAAACTTAGGCTAAAGTTAATTATAAAGGTTAGTTATTTTATTAGCTTTATTATATTAAGTTAATTTTTGATAATTACTACAGGATGGTTTTATGTAAGCCAATTTTAGAATTTTCTTGACTTATTATGTGACTACAAGGAATTAGTAAGTTAGTTAAAATTAGACTGAGGTGAAATTATCCAAGATAGTGAAGTAGATTAGGTCATCGGTTCTTAGACTCAATTGAGCTTGGCATACTGAGGCCAAATTCATTTTGGGTTTAATGGGTTGGATAAAACAAAAAAGAGGAAATGAGCACAAAAAAAAGAAGTCAGGAGCTTTTTCTTCTCCAGTCGCTATAAACCCCAACCCTTAACATACTCTCACACCATTTGGCATTTTCCCCTAGTTCACTGCCGTTATCACTGTTTCTAGTGAGAGGAAGTGGGCAACATTGAAAGAGAGACAGAGACAGAGAGATAGAGAGACAGAGAGGAGAGCATGCAATGGACGACGAAGAGAGAATAGAGCAGTAATAACATGGCATAAGATGAGGAGAATCGCATTGCTGTAGCTACGCAAAATAAGGGTGGTGTGAGGCAGCAGTGAGCAGCAGGGGGCAAAACCTAGCTTCAAGTCATTCCAAAAAGCCCATTAATTGAATCATTTAACTTGGATTAAAGGTGGGTGACTCTCAAATCCTAAAACTGCTAGTAATTTCTAAATTTTTCCAATTTAACCAAGAGTATTTTTGGTTGGTTTTTAAAAGTAGATTACTGAGGAATTGAGTAATTTTGGAAAGGAGAAAGAATCCAAAGAATTAAATGAGATTATGTGGGTGATGGTGAGACGATTTTGAGGGCGGCACTGTGACAAGGGAGCTTGGTTATGTGTGTTGGATTAATATTGATGTGAAGTGCTGATTGCTATCGTGAAGTGCTAATTGTTGTGGTATTATTGTTGATCTTGTTAAATTAGTTAGCAACAGCATGTGGTTGTGTCATTAACGTCTGAATTAGGGTGATGTGCCTTTTCCTTTTAATGTATATTTTGCGCTCATTTTGTCTAAGGTTTAAGCGGGGAACAGGGAAGTCAGCTGTATGGTTCTACGAATCGGTTCAATAGTGAATAAGGTTCCTGAATCTGGCAGTGGTCGGCTCCTATTCTATCTTATTCTTAGCCAGAACCTACCTATCGTATTTTGTCCTGTCTAAGGCCATGATTGTTGCTGCAACCTAAACAAAGAACATTGAATGAATTCGCTGAACCTTTCAGTTGTGTTAAATTGTTGTCCAAAATGTGAAATCGTCACCCTTTCGAATTAATAAAGCGTCGTGTAAAGGTCGCGAGCCATGATTTGAGGAAACTTGGAAGCTTGTGGCTAAGCTTGTGAAATCATTACCCTTTCAAGTTTGTTTAAGTGAAACTAATTATGAGTACGTAGCAAACTGGTGGCTTCTAAACAAGTTTTAATAAAACTTTTACGTGAATTGGAACTTTACCTTCCCAATAACTTGTTTAGAAATATCTTTATTAAACTGGACATTTGCTATGCTTTTCTAAAGTCGACTTTTACCTTTAATAAGCCGTCCATAGCCTTCTTGAAAATGGAAATTTCACTGTTGTGATATAATGGCAATTTTGATGCTAAACATGTTGAAAGTGAATTACACTCGATATGTTTTGGGCTAAGAGGATAGTGCTAATATTACAAACTTGATCTTGGGGGTAGACCTTAGGATTGTGATTCGACCAGAAATCCTAGTTGTGACTTTCTTGTTGGCGAAAGGAGTTCGTTGACTTTAGGAGACCCAGGGGATTCAAAGAGTCGTGAGTTGTGTCACTCAGCTAATAAGAGCACTAACATGTGAATCCAATGCCCTTAAGGAAATTTCACTACCCTTTATAAGTTAAAAATTCCTTGATTAGGATTTATACCGACACAAAGATTTAAACAGTGTGGGAACTATTTGAAAAGGGGTCTTATTTATTTATTAAAAAAAGTTCTTTAAAGTGAAAGCAATTTGTAATGAAATGTCTTAGCTTGGATAGAGCTTCTTATTCTTCTGTGCCTATTTCGCTTCTTACTAAAAGAACTCAAGTGGTAGCTTTATGTGGAATTTTTTGATGTTAAATGCCTAATTAGAAGCGAAATAGCCTACCAATCTCAATGAGTTGGATCAATTGAAGGATGATTTCGCTCTGGTGACTTGTATGGCTAATTAGTTAATAATAAATATAATTTTTGTGCATTTGCTACTTATTGATATTGTACACAACTGTTTTGTTTTCTTGGGGTTGAGAATCATTCACTAAGCATGTGGTAGTGTACTCACCTTTCTAATTCCCTTTTCCCCTAGGTTCTTAAATGGACAGGTAGAAGTCCTCGATCTACATAAATTAAGTTGACACCTCCCTTTTTACTTTGAAAAAAGGAATTATATGTTTGTATACCTAGAATCATGAGCTTGATGATAAAATGAGACGTATGCTTCTTGTCTTAGCTAATTTCTATCGTTCATGTTATGCACATTGTCTAATGGTCGCTCTGAATGGCCATATGAGCTATCCATCTTGTAGGGTACTCCTCTTCTGGAGGTTCATTGAATAACTTTAGAATGTAAACCCTAGTGCTCCGAATGTGAGCTTTGTCAAGTTGTAGTTTTCAGTTCCTTCTCCTATTTTATTTAAGCTTAAAGTTTGTATACTCCGTGCATGTTGATCACAGAGTTTGGTCTCTGCCCGTGCGGCCATTGACCTTGGTTGGATTTGTCCTTTATGCTTTTTTTTTTAATTTTAAGTACCAAATATAAAGCTATAAGCCTAAGGCGTGGTTGATTTTTTTTGCGAACCTCTGTTTGTTTTGTTCTAGAAATTCAGAAATCGCTACTACCTCTATATATACATACACGCACTCACACATATCCATATATATGTATCTATATGTATATGTATATGTGTGTGTAGGGGCACACGTATATATATATATATATATATATATATATATATAT